>JAZKJV010006856.1:600000-1195172 GCA_037367405.1 Ottelia alismoides | reverse complement strand
TGTTGATTCCTTTGTCCTCCTATGTCCTCCGATGAATATCTCTTGCTCTACACTCCGGGAGGGTCGTCGCAGCTAATAGTGCTCACAGAAAGGTTCGGGACCCAACAATGGGGTCCTGGAGCTCGGTCGAAGCGCGGGCACCTGGAGGACTATGTCCATGTTCAAATGTGAACCAAGAGGGGTCCATAGAACTAGGAACCTGCACGAAAACATTCTAGGGCTCGAGACGATAGTCCTCGACCTGTTTTGAAGATGGAAAGCATGACATAAGAGGTGGATGGAGAGGCTACGATGAAAGGTGGAGAGGAAGCCTCGATTAGCCGATCCAGCGAGGATTAAGGGTTCCAGGTGGTCGGTCATATGAAGAATGTGACGGGGATTGGAATGAGATGAACGTGGTGGTCGGATACAGTTGAGAATGTGGTGGGTTGGTCGGAGCCCTAATGGCTCTAGTGAATGAACTAATTGGAATTAGAACTAACCTATTGGATTAAATGTGAAACTAACTACAGAATTGAAAAGACGATATGCTACCTAAGAAAAAATGCACAACTCTTATACCTGTTGTGTCGGAAGGGAGCAGGGCAGGCCAGAGCACCGTCATGGATCACCTCTCCTCCTCGCTGAGTCGCTTCCGAGCACGGGGGAAGGCTCATTGTCACCTGCCTTCGACATATGCACAAGGAATCGATCTGGAGCTCTAAGAGGGATTCAGAATCGAATGAAGACTAGGAAGTTTTATTTATAGACAAGAGGTTCGATGAATTTTGAAGTGGTGATTATTAAAGGCTCGAGGCGGATCTAGCAGGTTTGATGTTCACACATGGCAGAAGGATGTGAGAGACAGAATCTTCATGAAGAGCTCAAGGTGGACAGATCAATAGGGCACTCTGGAAAAATCGAAGAAGATGAGGGACTCAATGCTCTGACAGGAGTCAGAGCAGAAAGATGGGGAGTTGACTGGGGTCAACATTCCCAGCGATGCAATTGGGCCATATTACCCAATTCGCGACAAAATAGGATATTATTAAAAAATTAACTAATTAAAAATATTAAATGATTTTATTAATTTTTTATTGTAAAATAAAAAATATTTATTATTTATGTAAAATTTTAATATTGAAGTTTATTTATTTTTTGGTTTATTTATTATAAGTTAATTTTAAGGGTTCATTTAATAGGTATATTCATCTATATTTTGGTCTTTAATTTTATTGTATTTTATTTTATTATTCTTTATCCTATTTTATATATTTATAAATTATTTTTATACACATGAATATATTTTATTATATGTTTGTGATGTTATTTGTATACTTAAATCAATAAAGGTATTAATTATATAGGTATACGTATGGGTATTTCATCTATGTATTTATATATACTCGTTAATTTTATTTTTTTATGATTTTATTCATTATAAATACGTACTTACAATATAAATACTATTTGCAAAATTATGAAAATATAAAATTGTAAAAATAATAAAGATAAATAAAATGAATAATTTATTTGGGTATATTGTACAATAGGGGTCCAAAATCTAACTTTTAATCTTAACTCCAAATTAAATGAGATTACCTTCATTAAATAGCTTATTTAAAGTTATATACAATTAAAGATGATTTTAATGCATTTTGAGTTTTTATTTAGGAGATATGGGTCTGGGAAGTTTGGGTTTTGACTTTTTATTTTGAGTATAAAAGGTATATTGTATATGATTTTGATATAAACTCAATTTTGTATTTTTATATATTATTATCTATAACTTCATGTATTAAATTTAATGATATGATTAGTAAATAATAAAGAAAAAAATAGATCCCAAAAGTGAATCATTGATGAATAAAAGAATGGAATTATTATTGTGTATTTGACACTATTTTATTCCTTGTCGACCGAATAAATTCTTGACTTGGTCTCAGGATTTAGGGTCATAAAATACCTTTGGTATTTTATTCTTTATTCTTTTATTTATTCTATAATTTTGGTATTAGCAATATTTTATATACAATAAAAACAATAAATAATGACTTTAATTTGTACAAAATAATGATATTTACATGCATTAGCTAGGATTTTTATGGCAACAATGACAGAATAAAGGTGATAAATGGAGATTCATCATTGATGTTGTACAAAGAAAATTTATACACATATTTGAACCATCTGTTCTTGCTTCACAAGTGGACCAATTTTGTTATCTTTCGCAAGTGCTAAAGAAGAAAAAGAATTTAGAATCCTTCATTGTCATAAAGATAAATTCACGAAGTTATATTTCTAAAGAATACCCTCCTACAGAAGATGTTATAGATGAAGCTTTTACACCTACTTATGAGCGACATAATATATCAGATGTAGTTCCAATCATTGATCTATGAGATTGGCAAATAATGAGGTGATACATGTTGACCTAGTAGATGATGTGGAGATTACAAATGATGATTTGGACAACTCCACTATCAATGAAACAGATTATAAATTACCTAAATCATATGATGACGATTAACTATAAAGAATTGGTAGTATTTTCTCATATTCAATTATAAAATAGTTTCCATTGATAATTTTATAATTAACTATTATATTGCCATTACAATCATGGTAGGTTTTGGATGCGGTGGCTTGCAGGGATCTCATTGATCCATCATTCGTCCTCCTCATGGTCACCTTCTTTTAATAGGCAGTGACCCTGCCTGATGATTCATGAAGTCTTTTTGAGAGTGATGAGCCGAAAAAATCACTCAATCAATCCAGGATAAAAGATAAAGTCACTCAGGGTCGTTGCGACCCGGATCGAGAGCAATAATTCGTTCAATCAAGAAAAATTATGGATCAGACCACCAAACAGAGATAAAATCGAATAAAATCAATATTGGCTCTGTCTATTGGATTAGCCTGGTATAGCGACCAGGGACGGACTCAGGGAGCACGTAATGCCCTTGCGGCCAACGAAGTAGTCAGAAATGAACTAAAATAAAAGAGAATGAATTTTTTGGTGGATTTTAATGTTTTTATATTTTTTTTGGATTTTTAGTTAATAAAGAAGATATGAAAACAATAAATCAACCAACTACACACAATTATTCAATCACTCAAAAATAACCAAAAATTCAAACAAAAATGTTTTTATGTTTTTTATATTTTTTCGTGTTTTTGGTTAATTTTTGGTGTTTTTCTTATTTTTAGGGAATTTTATAAAAATCCAACAAGGTTGAAACATAAAGGCACTGTCCAGTAAGACTTGGAGGGTCAAATTAAAATGCAAAATGGCCCTATCAAGGTCTGAAGGTAATTTTCCTGTAAAGTAGAAAATACAAGAAAAAATTGGGCACTGGAATTATTATTTTTGGGTTTTTTCAATTAATTATTAGATTTTTATGGTGTTTTCAATGTTTTTTAATTTTTATAGGTTTTATGAATCTAAAAATGACCAAAATTGGTCAGAAAATTAAACAACACAAAACAAACAATCTCTAATTTTTTTGTAATTTTTAGAGTGTTTTAATATTTTTTGTGATATTTCTACTTAGACAGTAATAAAAATGCTTGTTTTGGATTTTTAAAAATAATAAAAAGTGTCAAAAAAATGTCTCCAAAAATTAAAGAAAATTTTACACCATAGTAGGAGACATGTGTCCAATTTTCATCAAATTCGGAGTAGGTTTGCTATTTTATTAAAATCAAACACAGAGGTACAGTACACAGGAACTTGTACGCAATTAAGATAAGTTCCAGGGGGTCCGGTGCAATTTCTCCAAGAACTCACACGCCAAACGCGTGACCTGGGCACTCAGGGACCTATTTTCAATAAACTTAAGTCCCCTAGACTATTTAGTAACCCGTACTAAAAGTCTAGGGGCAAAAGTATAAAAAGCCCACGATATAAAGCACATGCACAAATACAACACTCACAGGGGCATTTCTACAAATATCAAAAACATAATTTCATTCATAAATACCCTGAAATATCCGGTCCATACATGCAAATATCCCACAAAAATCACGTGTCGAAGCATGTGTACCACAACGTACAGGGGTATAAAAGCAAATACAAGAAATGACAAGGTCCTCTATGCAATTTACCAAACTAAAATAAAGGTTCTAAAATATTTACAGGGCTAAATATTAACAACTAAAAAGCTAAAGGCCTAAGAGATATTTACCCTTTATTAAATCGAGCACCGGATAGATGCCACGTGGAGATCTGACGGTCGGGGATAGGTGCGGCTAACCCTCGGCGATCGGACGGTCCTCGTCCATCCTCCACTGGACGGTCGGGGCTGCTCCTGGCGTGAACGGGTACGATCTGAACTGGAGCTGGAGGATGATCGGACGGCTGCGGAGGATGCTCGATGAACTCGACGCTGGCGAGTTTTGCCGGGCTCGTGTGCATGCAGGAGAGATCCTCGGAGGCTTCTGAAGATCGAAGAAGAATCGTGGGAGCCTCCCGCGTATGAAGATGGCCTCCGATGAGGCTGGAGGCATCGGAGGTGGTCCAGCGACCACGGCGGAGCTGGAGCTGCTGCTCCTGAACGATGAGCCCTCAGATGGGCTCCTCTGGACCTGCAAGCTGTGCAACAGACTCCTAGGTCAAGGGCAAAGTGCCTCGACCCGGTTAGGGGTGGTGAAGGTGAACGGTGCGGCGGGCGAACGAGCTCCGGCAGAGCGACGGTGATGAAGCTCGAGACCCAGTTCCTGTGCGAACTGGGGTGAATGGATGGGTGCAGAAGATGCGCGTGGGAAAGGCGAAGGAGGTGGGAGATTCTGATGATCGAGATGTAGGCGAGGGTGGTCGGAATCGGAGCTAATCGGCGACGGATCGATTTGGGCGAAAAGCGAAATTAGCTAAATAAGAAAGGAAAGAGAGCTACCTATTGGACGAAATCGACTGTGGAAGAGCTGGGGATGCTCCAGGTCCTAGCCTTGAGGGTCGTCGATGCCTGAGGCTCGAGCACCACCTCTAGGCGGCGTACGGCGGCGCAAAGTCGTCGGATCAGTGGCCCTGTCGCTCCCTCCTCGCTGCGACACGGTCGGACGCAAGCTGTCACTCCTGCAAGGGCTATGGAGGTCCTAGGGTGAAGAGAGATGAGCCAAAGATGCGAGAAAATGGAGGCGGAGCTCGGACTATATACGAGTGAGAGTCCGACACGAACAGGCCGGGCAGGGTACGGCGAGGTGCGGATCCTAATGCAATCAACCGGGCGAGGATCTCGGATGCACGAGGAAGAAGTAGCGCCCGGGTTTTACGGATTTGGTTGTCGGATCGAGCGGGGATAATGTCGAGAAATCGGGTCGCGGGCTCGGATCCGGAGCTCTGCGGTCCAAGGGGGGGAGTTGACCGGGGGGTCAACGTCCCCCGTGGATCAGAACAGGCCACCTCAGAAATAATTGGAAATTCAAAATAAAATATTAAATGGCTGATTTAGGAAAAACTTAAAACATGAAAAATGTTTGTTTTAATTTTTTCTATTTTTTTGTGATTTTTAATTATTTTTTTGAAATAAAAATAAGGTATTTACAATATAGTGATATATATAGGTATATGTACAATATAGATTTTTAATTTTTGATTTTTTATTAATTATTTTTAAACATTTTTATTCCCATTTTATATTTTATTTATTTATAGCATAAAAGTAGTAATATTTTGATGTTTTTATTTTATTTTTATTATTTATTTACAAGGGTTAAATAAATAGGTATATATACTTATATACATGGTATATTTACAAAGTTCTTTTTGGTTTTTAATTTTGTTCTTTTTATTTTTGTTTTTATGGTTTTTGTTTTATTTATTTACACCATGAAATATAGAATATATACAAGTTTTATGGGATTTTGATTTATTTATTTAAAAGAAGAAATAAATACAAGTGTGGTCCTATGTACATGGTGAATATGTACAAGGAAGGTTATTTTTATTTTCTTTTTAATTTTTTCTATTTTTATTTTGGTTTTGTATTTACAAAAATTTACAAATATATACAAGTCCATTTTATTCTATTTTTAGAGGAAAATAATTTATTATATTTACAGGTATATTTACACACATGAGCCCCCTATCTCTCTCTACTTGGGCTTTTATGCGGTCAGGCCCATGGTGAGCCCTCCCTTGGAATTAGGTTACTCAATATTTATTCTAAATATCTCCCTCTTTTTCTTTTGTCTCTTTATTCTTTTATTTATGCACAAAAACATGCTAATTATTGATTTTTACATAATGCATGCACTTTGGTAATTATTTGTATTTACATGAATGTACATGTATTTGCAAAGGTTTTTGTAGCTAAAATATAAGAATAAAGAGTGATGAATGGGTATTCATCACCCCCCTATACTTAACTTTGCTAGTCCCTTAGCAAACACTTATTTGAAAAAGAAGCGAAAAAAGAGAAAGAAAAAGAAAAGGAGGAGAATATATATGGATTAAGGCTGATTATTAAACTTGCCTTCATTAAATTGAAATATGGAGCTCGATCAGATCTTTGGATTATTAATGTGTCGGAACCTTATTTGGACTTAAGATTAAAGCTCAACAGCCTCTAAGTTCCACCAATCTATGGACAAGACTCCTCAATAAACCAGATTAGAACAAGTCTACATACACAAACTCTAATGACCATGAATCTTTCCATGCAGTGTAAGTGATATGTAGCTCCCCACCTCAGAAGCAACAAAGAAACAACCTCCCCCAACCTGGTAACTCTAATGCCTCGGTGTAGCAATTCTTTCCTCGAGAAGCGGGGTATTCCCTTCTAAGTTCAAGTGCAACCGGCTCAAGAAGAGGAGGAAGAAGATGAAGAATGGACCATGGCCAGTGTAGCCATGTATCCTTGGGAGCTCAACCAGTGTAGCTGAGTCTCCCGTTGCAAGTTTCATGAGATGTAACATGTATACCATAAGCTTTTGCTTTATTTGACTATACACACTCCGGTGGGGTTATTAAATTTTCAATCCGACTCACCACTTTTTTGGAGTTCTATTCTTTTTGCACTTTTTTTTGTGTAACTGTACAACATATCTACATGGTGCAGCATATATACAAGGAGTTTTTCCTCTTGAGCCAGTAGACTATCCCTCTTTTGAAGCTTTATTGCAACCCACGACTTCTGTCTTTAGACTTCATCACCACCAGACCAAGTTGAGACGCACTTCCTTCACTAGAAAAAGAAGAGAGGTTCCGCCTAGAAGTACTACCCTCATATGCTACCCCAAGCCAAAGGAAACTACCTCCTCACCACCTCATCCGTGGAGAGCTATGTGTAAGGTGCTGGTGCAAGTCAAGCCATTGTCTCTAAGAGTCATGTGTGTGTTGTTAAGTGCTCTACTTAGGCTCATCAAGATGACACATGCTCATAGCCTAGTGGACTCAAAGAATTAAGTCCCAATGGACCTGAAAAGCCTTAACCCTAAGCCCTATAAGGTTCCTCTTAGAATTAGGTGGATTAAGATCTTAATCAAGCTCCATTTCCCAATTTAATTTCAGGCTAGTTTAAATGTCAACTATAATCCAAGAAAAACTATACAAATATTTACAAAGATGCTATATACAAATATGCAATTTACAAATATTTACAATCGTGAAAATTTTTTTGAAAAATGTTTGAAAACATGGATGTATGCATGAATGCGAGTTTTGCAAAATATTTACAAACATTTACAAGGTTTTTGCAAACTTTTTGTTTTCAAAACATTTTGGAAAAATTTTGTACTATATACATAATTTTGATATGAAAATATTTACAAATCTTTTACACAAGTCATTTTACAATCATTTGTACAAAAATAATTTGTATAAATAAATAGGTATGTGCAAGATGAATTTTATATACAAGGGATTTTTTAATTTTTATGAGTTTTAGCCATTTTTATTTATTCACACACTCACACAAAGTACGAGTTATGGCTAAAGTATATATGAAATATATACACACCCCCCTATACTTAGCTCGAACGATGTCCTCAGAGTGATCAAGAGCGATGAAGAAGATATAACTCGTGCCTAGTATAGGGACGTGAAAAGGAATGGCTGAATACAAAGATGAATGAAATAATAGAATGAGGAGAACTCGGTGTTTTCCCCCTATACATAGGATCAAGTAATCCTAAGTATAGCAAGTTGTTTCATCAAAAAAAAGTATAGCAAGCTGTACATGAAGGGAAATCCGAGTAAAGGATGTACAGAGCCTACCCCCCCATACTTAGGGTAAAATATCCCTAATTATAGGCAGCAAAACAGGGGTAGAAAGAATCAAACGAATACCCGAAGGTCCTACATCCCCCCTATACTTAGGGTAAAGTACACCCTAAGTATAGCATAATCATAAGATGAGAAAAGGGATGTGGGACTAAAGAATAGAGTGATATGGACAACTGGATCTATACAGGTCGGAAGAACAGTGATAATCAGGCGTGAGATGCAATAGATGTGAGTCAAAAGACCACATCTCACGCAAAATGAATAGGGGCAACTTCAACGACCCGCGGCTCATGATCTAGAAATGGCTTGAGCCGTTGGCCGTTCACTCGAAAGGTACTCTCAGAAGACAACTCAGATATATCAATGCTCCCGTTGTCGTGTACCTTTCTCACAAGATAAGGTCCCTTACATTTGCTCTGTAGCTTCCCTGGAAATAGACGAAGCCTAGCATCAAACAACCATACTCTCTGTCCAGGCTCAAAATGCTTGTGGTTGATATGAGAATCATGACACTCCTTCACTCTCTCCTTATATTGTAGGCTGTTTTAGAAGGCGGTATCACGAAGCTCCTCCAAGGCTGCTAACTCTGCCCTCCTCTGGTCTCCTACACTATCTGGATCCAAAAGAATATATGTAACTACCCAAAGTGACCTGTGCCTCAACTCAACAGGTAAATGGCACGGCTTGCCATATACGAGGCGAAAGGGAGATGTGACCAAAGGTGTCTTGAAAGATGTCCTATATGCCTACAAGATCGAGTCCAAAAGTTGTGACCAATCCTTTCGGTCAGGGCGGACGACTTTCTGCAATATAGTCTTGATCTCCCTGTTCGACACCTTGGCTAGACCATTCGTCTGTGGATGGTATGGAGTGGCAACTCGATGGTCTATGCCGAACTCGCTAGCAAGGGCCTTCACCTGGTCGTTGATGAAATGAGACTCCCCATCTGAAATCAATACTTGAGGTACCCCGAACTGTGTAATGATGTGCTTCCTCAAAAATCTGCAGACTACCCTGGCATCAACGGTTCGGGCGGGGATGGCTTCAACCCAACGACTCACATAATCAACGGCCAACAGAATGTACTCAAATCCCTGACTCTTAGGGAATGGACCCATGAAATCGATGCCCCATGCGTCAAAAACCTCACAAAAGTGAATGGGTTGCATCGGCATCATATCATGCTGTCCACAAGTGCCCATCCTCTAACAGTCAGTACATCTCTTCACGAACTCATCAGAGTCCTTGAAGAGAGTAGGCCACCATATGCTGGATTGGAGCACTTTCTGTGCCGTTCTCCTCCCAGAATGATGTCCTCCTGCCTCAAGCTTGTGGCAGTAAGTGAGGACGTTGTGGTGCTCCTCCTGAGGAATGCACCTACGCCAGATGTTATCCCCTCCTTCATGGTAAAGGATGGGATCCTCCCAATGGTAGGACTTGGCCTTCACGAGGAAGGTCTCAAGCCTCTGCCTGGGCCAATCTTGTGGAACTTTCTTAGCCACAAGAAAGTTCACAATATCAACATACCATGAGAGAGAGGCGATAGCAATGATCGCCTCATCTGGGAAGGTCTCACAAATGGGGTCAATCAAGTCAGAATCCTCAAGATGCTCTAATCGGGAGAGATGATCCGCCACCACATTTCTGACTCCAGACTTATCCTTAATCTCTATGTCAAACTCCTCGAGTAAAAGGATCCATCTAGTAAGTCTGGCCTTGGCATCCTTCTTTGCCATGAGGTACCTGATGGCGGTATGATCTGTAAACAGGGTCACATTAGATCCAATAATGTACGATCTGAACTTATCTAGGGCGAAGACTACGGCTAGCATCTCCTTCTCTGTGACTGTGTAGTTCCACTGCACAGAATCCAATGTGCGGCTAGCGTAGTGAATAACAAATGGGACTCCATCCCTCCTCTGTCCCAGCACGGCCCCCACGGCAAAATCGGAGGCATCCGTCATGATCTCGAATGGGAGAGACCAATCAGGCGGCTGGAGAATAGGAGCCTCAACAACACATCTCTTGAGAGTCGCGAAAGACGAAAGACACTTGTCATCGACAAGGAACTCGGTTTCTTTCGTCAACAGGTCAGTCAACGGCCGAGCAATCCTACTAAAGTCATGAATGAATCGTCGGTAGAAATCGACGTGCCCCAAGAATGACCGTAACTGCCGCAAATTGGATGGCGGTGCGAGTTTTCTAATGACTTCAACCTTGGCCGGATCAACCTCCATGCCCTTGTTGGAGATGATGTGGCCAAGCACCATCCCTTGAGTCACCATGAAGTGACTCTTCTCCCAAGATAGAACAAGGTGAACCTCTATACATCACTGAAGTACTCGGTCTAGGCAGTCAAGACAAGAGTCGAATCCGTCGCCGTAAACCGAGAAATCATCCATGAAGACCTCCAAGCACTCCCCTACCATATCCGAAAAGATCGACAATATGCATCTTTGAAAAGTCACAGGGGCATTGCATAGCCCAAATGGCATGCGTCGGAAGGCGTATGTGCCGAAGGGACAGGTAAAGGTGGTCTTGTCCTGGTCCTCGGGAGCGATGGCCACCTGGTTGTAGCCCGAGTACCCATCCAGAAAACAATAGTGGCTCTTCCCTGCCAGTATCTCAATGATCTGATCTATAAATGGCAGGGGGAAATGATCCTTCTTGGTGGCTTGGTTGAGTCTCCTATATCAACGCAAACCCTCCAAGAAGTGGGTACCCGTGTAGCAATCTCCTCTCCAAACTCGCTGACCACTGTAGTGATGCCCGTCTTCTTGGGCACCACATGCAAAGGGCTGACCCACTTGGAGTCGGAGATGGGGTAGATAAAATCGGCGCTCCACCATTTCGATATCTCCTTCATGACAACCTCTCTCAGATTCCGGTTCAGCCGCCGCTGGAACTCACGCGACGGCTTCGCCTCATCCTCGAGATAAATATGGTGGGAGCACAGGGCCGGACTTATCCCATGGAGATTTGCTACGCTCCATCCTATCGCCTTGCGGTTCTTTTCAAGAACCCCCATGAGACGGGATTCCTGCTCTCCAGTCAAATCGGCGGAGATAATGACTGGGTACATCTCATGCTCACCCACAAGGAACCTATACTTCAGCGACTCAGGAAGCGGCTTCAGCTCTGGACAACTGGGTGCTGGTGGATCTGGCCTTTGAAAACTCTGCGTGAAGGCTAACAAATCTGCATGGGAGAACTGAAACTCTCTGTCACTCTCTGAATCTAGAGAAGGCTGCCCTGATAGACTGTCTCTGCTCTGCTCGGCATCTACCTCCTCCCTAACTGCAGGCTCAGTGGAAGTCAGATCTGGTATGTACTCATCAAAATCTGCCCAATCAAAATCTGACTCCGAGGGATCTGTATCATCCATAGTGGCCTCAGTACCACCATCATCAAAAAAATCAGTCTCGCGGTCAAGTACCGGCTCTGCTGCCTCAAAAGTATCCTGGACCAGGAATGTGCTCTCCAAGCTCTCCTCTACCGGCGTCTCTGCATCAGCGGACTCTGAAGGTGAGAGGATGGCTTGTGCATCTGGATCTGCCCATACTGCCTCATCATCTGTAATCACAAAGTCGCAGTCCTGGTGGATGTCTGGCCCGGCATCTGTCATCTGCTCTGTATCGGAAGTAGTCTCTTAGCATGCTCTGTCTCTGGCTCTGATGTCCTCGACCGTCTCTATTTGTACACTCTCGCCCTCGACGCGAAAGTATACCTTCCCGTGGTCGGTCACTGCCTTGGCTGTGGCCTAGAACGGGCGACCTAGAATGATGGGGGTATCGGTCACTGACTCAGGGATCTCCATGTCCAACACTACGAAGTCCACGGGGATTTGCAGACCCTGAATCGTGATGACAACGTCCCTCAGCAACTCCTTCGGCCTCTTGACAGATCTATCAGCAAACTGAAGGACTGTCCTGCTCTGTCTAAGAGTGCCCAACTTGAAGCGGTCGAGAAGGGTTGCCGGAAGTAGGTTGATCGATGAACCGCTGTCTAATAGAGTACGGTCGAACCTCTGCTCTCTGATATGGCATCTGACATATGGGCTCCTGAATCTGGCCTCTTGGTTGGCAGACGGTTCTGGATCGCGAAACAAGTGGCTCTCGTCAGCACATGAATCTCTGAATGGTGGTTCCTCCTCCTCCTCCTGACTGTGGTCCTGTCTCTAAGTGAACGCTGGAGAAGAGGGATGTGCTGCAAAGCCTCCTGAAGAGTCAGCTGTATGTGAAACCGATCTATCATATGCTGGTTGAACTCTTCCTGCTGCCTC
The DNA here is from genome assembly GCA_037367405.1 of Ottelia alismoides. Taxonomy (NCBI): domain Eukaryota; kingdom Viridiplantae; phylum Streptophyta; class Magnoliopsida; order Alismatales; family Hydrocharitaceae; genus Ottelia; species Ottelia alismoides. Next base: position 1,182,687 of record JAZKJV010006856.1, on the reverse strand, counting down.
TTTTTTGGATTTTCATTTTTCTTCCCCTTCCCCATCTGAAGGGCTCTAGGGAAGGGGATCATAGGGTCCTTCTCAGATGAAGGACTAGGAGAGGGTCTAGACAGCTCGACAACTGGATCAACACATACATCAAGCACCACAGTGGGACCAGAAGAACATAAACCCTTTCCTTTATTCACAGAAGTGTTCCGAGATACATCAGTAACAGGAAAAACAACAGGAATCTCAGAAGTACTGGTGGCATCAGCACCACCATCGGCTGGTAGACGGGCGGCCTCAGTATCATGCTCTGGCTCGGCAACATGGGTGGCCTAAGTACCACCTCCTCAAACTGGTGAAATGGTGGCCTCAGTACCGCCGGTGGAATCAGCATCCATGGTGGCATCAGTACCACCGTCCTCATCTTTAGCGGCCTCAGTACTGCTCTCCTCCTCGTCTGGCGCTCTGGAAGTATCCTCGTGGTGTAGCTCAGACGAGGCGCCGCCTGCTGGCATCCTACCGCTCCTAAGTGCGACAAAATCAGTATCAAAAAGATATGCAGACATATCACCAAAAGTATCACTCGGAGTGGCATACTCAGTACAAACTACCTGCTCAGATTTCCTCTTCAGGTTGTTCGGGTTGGGCTCTATCTGGGCAGGGATGGCAGCATTCCCTCTCACAATATCCCGCATCTCTTGGCGGAACTCATCCATCTCCCGTCGAAAGGTAGCCTGCTGATCTGTGAGGAGGCGGGCTATGTCATCCAAGGCGGGGTTCTCATAGGATGGCCCATGAGAACCTGACGGGTAGCCTCTCTGGTGATGAGGCTGCTGCTGCTGGTGCTGCTGTGGGTGAGAGGGATACTGCTGGGGATGATACTGCGGCTGAGGCTGATCACGCCTCCAAGACTATCCCTGCTGATGGGGACGAGGACCATACTGTTGTGACTGATGCTGATGCTGTAGGTACACTGGGGGCTGCTGCTGCTGGTGATCCCTCTGATGGTTGTACTGGCCACCCTGTCCTGACGGCTGCTGCTGGGGCTGGGCACCTCCGGTTGCCCAACGGAATCCGGGATGGTCTCGTCGGATACCGGGTTGGGGGCGATCGTACCAAATCCCGTTGACATCCATCAACGGCTCTGAATCATAAGGGGCTGGCAGGAGTACTGCCAGAGGCCGATCTAGCTGGTATACCACCATCTGAGTGTCAGTGGATGGTGGTGCCTGGTAGGTGAGCTGCGGCTGCTGGTACAGCTCCGCCTGTACAAGATGGACCTGTCTAGGCTGCTGGTGTGAGCTGGAGCACTGGGACGAGCTGCTGCTGCTGCTACTCGGATCGCCTCGTGCCTGAAGACGAGGCTGTGAAGCCGTCTGTTCCTCCTGGAGACACATGAGCTGTGTCTTCAGGTCACTCAGAGTCTGTGCCATTTGCTCCATCTGTGTGATGCCCTGGTACTGCTTCTTCTCAATAATCTCCATCCGGTCCAGCTTCTCGCTGATGATCCCCATGTTGGCGGCTGAACTCTCTGCCTGTGCTGCTGCTACCGCTGACGAATTGGATGGACCGGCGTCGACCCGTGCTATCCTCTCGTACTGCACGGTCTGTGGCTGCTGGGGTCTGCCCTGAGTGTACAATCAGGTCTGGGACATCACCATATAGTTCTCGGCCATCTCCTCGTAGATGGCCCAGACCTGATCGTGATCCTTGGCGAAGTAAGACGCGCCACAAGAAGCGTTCATCAAGCCTTGAAACTCTGGTGTCAGCCCGCTGAAAAAGCTCTGAACAAGGTTCGGCTTGAAAATGTCGTGGTGCGGGCATCTATTAGTCAGCTCTCTGAACCTCTCCCATGCCTCGTGGAACTGCTCGTTGGGGAGCATGGAGAAGTTGCTGATCAGGGCTCTAGCGGCGTTCGTCCGCCTGAGTGGATAGTACTTGTGAAAGTACTCGGCGCGGAGCTGCTCCCAGGTGTAGACGAACTTCCCCAAGTGCTTCAGCCAGGTGGCTGCTCTGTCTGCTAAGGAGAAGGGGAAGGCAATCATCCGTATGGTATCCTGGTCCACCTGACGATCGTGGACAGTGCTGCAGATCATCTCGAACTCCTGCAGGTGGAGATGGGGCTCCTCAGTAGCCAGCCCATGGAACCGGGGTACAAGCTGAAGTGTGTTCGGGGGGAACTTGAAGCCCCCACGATCGTTGGTAGTACCACCCAACGGTGCGTCAAAGTCGATCCGGGGTTATGTAACTCCCGCATCGGTCTCGGAGGTCCTGTTGCTCCTGCTGCAGCGGCGGCTGCTGCCGCGACAACGGCTACTACGGCTGCTGCCGCATCGTCGGGTCCACCCCCTGGGCCGCGCTTCTCGCGGTCGGCTCTCATCTGCTCAAGCTCGCGCCTCATGTCTATCATAAATGCTCCCTGATCCCTCAACTGCTGTTGCACTGAATCAAGGGAGGCAATCAGGGTGGAGTTGATCGCACCCTGGTCCAGAACGAAATGCTCCTGCTGCGGACCTCTGGTGTGATCATCACTACTGCCGGCCATAGTCTCTGCAAAATCAAAACATCCAAACTCAGGTACCGATAAATCATCTGTCTGTCTCTCCTTTGGCACTGGTATCTCGGTCTCAGAAGAAGGATGGTCGAGGGGGAACATGGCGGAGTCATACACGGGTTCGGAGAGCGGGTCTGAGCTCCCACGAACCGACCTAGATGAGTGGGCTGGAGTGCTAAAAAGCGGTGCAGCCAGGGGCTGCCTAAGAGACCTCCTGCCCATCATCGTGATCTGGCGAGTAGTGCAGATGAGATCTGGTAACAACTAAGATCACAAGCAAACTCCCGATTCACCAATGCAACGCGAGCTGAAGACCGTAAAGGCTCGGTCAATTATCTTGTCAATTTTATTTTGGTTGTCAGTCAGGATAGCAGAGCGATTACGTGACCTGTTGGGTTACCTGATATTTTCTCAACCGGCTGTCCCGTACAGAAATAGCCGGTATTCAGACGAGAAAAATATCAGAGGGCTTTACCTAGTGTGCGGGGTCACTCTCTCGCGCAAGCAAACCAGACAATGAGGGGGTTGCTCTCCCCAAGACAAATTTTTAAGTGAGGTGTCTTTTAGGGTCGATAAAGTTAGCAGTCCCAAATTTTATTGTTTTTCTTTTGAAGTATTTTTCATTTATCAAACAAATCGCCTAACGAATTTTTCGATTCTCCTGGTTATTAAGTCCAAAACAGGGGGGAGAAGTCGAAAAAGCCGATGCGCGATGAAATCAATGATGCATGCAGAGTAAGAAATGTGTACCTGACTCCAGCAGTCTACATGCAAGATGATCCGCGCAGAATTGAAAGACATAAAGTAAACTACCTAAATGGTGCAAGCGGAAAAACCGAGTCCCTAAACAGTAGTGCTACTCGAAAGAACAACTAGCTGACCACCAGCCTCCAATCCAGAGAGTCCGGTCTAGACCCACCCCTCCTCTTCTCGACAGGTCGAGTTCAGGAGTAGAGCTTGACGAGGTGGGCTCGCGGCGCGTAGGCTCGAAGGTGGTGAATCAACTATTTTATTATTATTTTTATTTTTAGTCCAATTACTGATCTATAGATACATGCAGATATATTAGGATATTTCGATCCTAATTATTACGTCACAGTCAAGCAGAAAATCCTACGGCTAGGGGCTCGAAAATCCGCGAGAAACCGGAAAAGGCAGTAAAGAAACTCAAATCGCGTAAAAAGCCGTGAAAAGTCGAGGGGTCCCCCGAGGACATCGGTGCTCGGCGAAAGAGACCCTGAAAGTCTAAGTCTCTGTCTGTCCCTGTATTATTACAATAGTTCAAATAATGATGAAATAAAGTCTAATCTAAACTAATCTAAACTCGCGGCTATTCCGCGGCTCTCGCACTCCTGCTCGCTCCTCGCGTCCTCCTGCGGCTCTATAGAGAAGAGAGCTGCCTCCGACTCCCGCGGTTGCTCGGCTTTCGAAGAAAGCCGCCTCGGTCCTCGGGCCCTCGCAAGAACACAAACAAGAGTGTGATCAGACCAGATTATTATATAAACAAGTCAGAAAAATATATACAAAAATCTATACAGAAAAGCCGCGAAAAGAAAACCGCGGAAAAATCAACTACGACTACTAAGTTGTGCTCCCCGGCAACGGCGCCATTCTGATGAGCCGAAAAAATCACTCAATCAATCCGGGATAAAAGATAAAGTTACTCAAGGGTCGTTGCGACCCGGATCGAGAGCAATAATTCGGTCAATCAAGAAAAATTATGGATCAGATCACCAAACAGAGATAAAAATCGAATAAAATCAATAGTGGTCATTGCTATTGGATTAGCCTGGTATAGCGATCAGGGTCGGACTCAGGAAGCACGTGATGACCTTGCGGCCTACGAAGTAGTCAGAAATGAACTAAAATAAAAGAGAATGAATTTTTTGGTGGATTTTTAATGTTTTTATATTTTTTTGGATTTTTAGTTAATAAAAGAAGATAGGAAAACAATAAATCAACCAACTACACACAATTATTCAGTCACTCAAAAATAACCCAAAAATTCAAACAAAAATGTTTTTATGTTTTTATATTTTTCTGTGTTTTTGGTTAATTTTTGGTGTTTTTCTTATTTTTAGGGAATTTTATAAAAATCCAACAAGGCTGAAAAATAAAGGCACTGTCCAGTCAGATTTGAGGGCTAAATTAAAATGCAAAATGGCCCTATCAAGGTCTGAAGGAAATTTTCCTGTAAGGTAGAAAATACAAGGAAAAATTGGGCACTGGAATTATTATTTTTGGGTTTTTCAATTAATTATTAGAATTTTTATGGTGTTTTCAATGTTTTTTAATTTTTATAGGTTTTATGAATAAAAAATAATCAAAATTGGTCAGAAAATCATACAACACAAAACAAATAATCTCTAATTTTTTTGTAATTTTTAGAGGTGTTTTAATATTTTTTGTGAATTTTCTACATAGACAGTAACAAAAATGCTTGTTTTTGGATTTTTAAAAATAATAAAAAGTGTCAAAAAATGTCTCCAAAAATTAGAGAAAATTTTACACCATGGCAGGTGCCGGGTATCCAATTTTCATCAAATTCGGAGTAGGTTTGCTATTTTATTAAAATCAAACACAGAGGTACAGTACACAGGGACCTCTACGCAATTAAGATAAGTTCCAGGGGGTCCGGTGCAATTTCTCCAAGAACTCATGCGCAAAACGCGTGACCTGGGCACTTAGGGACCTATTTGCAATAAACTTAAGTCCATGGACTATTTAGTAACCCGTACTAAAAGTCTAGGGGCAAAAGTATAAAAAGCCCACGATATAAAGCACACGCACAAATACAACACTCACAGGGGCGTTTCTGCAAATATCAAAAACATAATTTCATTCGTAAACACCCTGAAATATCTGGCCCATACATGCAAATATCCCACAAAAATCACGTGTCGAAGCACGTGTACCACAACGTACAGGGGTATAAAAGCAAATACAAGAAATGACAAGGTCCTCTATGCAATTTACCAAACTAAAATAAAGGTTCTAAAATATTTACAGGGCTAAATATTAACAACTAAAAAGCTAATGGCCTAAGAGATATTTACCCTTTATTAAATCGAGCGTCGGATGGATGCCACGTGGAGATCTGACGGTCGGGGTTGCTCTTGGCGTGAACAACTACGATCTGAACTAGAGCTGGAGGATGATCGGACGACTGCGGAGGATGCTCGATCAACTCGATGCCGGCGAGTTTCGCCGGGCTCGTTTGCGTGCAGGAGAGATCCTCGGAGGCTTCTGAAGATCGGAGAAGAATCGTGGGAGCCTCCCGCGTCTGAAGATGGCCTCCGATGAGGCTGGAGGCATCAGAGGTGGTCCAGCGACCACGGCGGAGCTAGAGCTGCTGCTCCTGAACGATGAGCCCTCAGATGGGCTCCTCTGGACCTGCAAGTTGTGCAACAGACTCCTAGGTCGAAGGCAAAGTGCCTCAACCTGGTTAGGGGGTGATGAATGTGAACGGTGCGGCGGGGCGAACGAGCTTCGGCGGAGCGACGACAATGAAGCTCGAGACCCAGTTCCTGTGCGAACTGGGGTGAATGGATGGGTGCAGAAGATGCGTGGGGGAAAGGCGAAGGTGGTGGGAGATTCCGATGATCGAGATGTAGGCGAGGGTGGTCGGAATCGGAGCTAATCGGCGACGGGTCAATTTGGGCGAAAAGCGAAATTAGCTAAATAAGAATGGAAAGAGAGCTACCTACTGGACGAAATCGACTGTTGAAGAGATGGGGATGCTCCAGGTCCTAGCCTTGAGGGTCGTCGATGTCCGAGGCTCGAGCACCACCTCTGGGCGGTGCACGGCGGCGCAAAGTCGCCGGATCAGTGGCCCGGTCGCTCCCTCCACGCTGCGACACGACCGGACGCAAGTTGTCACTCCTGCGAGGGCTATGGAGGTCCTAGGGTAAAGAGAGATGAGCCAAAGATGCGAGAAAATGGAGGCGGAGCTCGGACTATATACGAGTGAGGGTCCGGCAAGAACAGGTCGGGCAGGGCACGGCGAGGCGCGGATCCCAATGCAATCAACCGAGCGAGGATCTCGGATGCACGAGGAAGAAGTAGCGCCCGGGTTTTACGGATTTCGTTGTCGGATCGAACGGGGATAATGTCGAGAAATCGGGTCGCGGGCTCGGATCCGGAGCTCTGTGGTCCAGGGGGGGAGTTGACCGGGGGGTCAACGTCCCCCATGGACCAATCAGAACAGGCCACCTCAGAAATAATTGGAAATTCAAAATAAAATATTAAATGGCTGATTTAGGAAAAACTTAAAACATGAAAAATGTTTGTTTTAATTTTTTCTATTTTTTGTGATTTTTAATTATTTTTTTGAAATAAAAATAAGGCATTTACAATATAGTGTTATATATAGGTATATGTATAATATAGATTTTTAATTTTTGATTTTTAATTAATTATTTTTATATATTTTTATTCCCATTTTATATTTTATTTATTTATGGCATAAAATTAGGAATATTTTGTTGTTTTTATTTTATTTTTATTATTTATTTACAAGGGTTAAATAAATAGGTATATATATTTATATACATGGTATATTTACAAAGTTCGTTTTGGTTTTTAATTTTGTTCTTTTTATTTTTGTTTCTATGGTTTTTATTTTATTTATTTACACCATGAAATATAGAATATATACAAGTTTTATGGGATTTTTATTTATTTATAAGGTGAAATAAATACAAGTGTGGTCTTATGTACATGGTGAATATGTACAAGGAAGGTTATTTTTATTTTCTTTTTAATTTTTTCTATTTTTATTTTGGTTTTGTATTTACAAAAATTTACAAATATATACAAGTCCATTTTATTCTATTTTTAGAGGACAATAAGTTATTATATTTACAAGTATATTTACACACATGAGCCCCCTATCTCTCTTTACTTGGGCTTTTATGCGGTCAGGCCCATGGTGAGCCCTCCCTTGGAATTAGGTTGCTCAATATTTATTCTAAATATCTCCCTCTTTTTCTTTTGTCTCTTTATTCTTTTATTTATGAACAAAAACATGCTAATTATTGATTTTTACATAATGCATGCACTTTGGTAATTATTTGTATTTACATGAATGTACATGTATTTGCAAAGGTTTTTGTAGCTAAAATATAAGATAAAGAGTGATGAATGGGTATTCATCAAGGAGGCTCGACAGATCTTAGCCTATTACGAGTTTCTAAGTTATCCTCCTCCTTCATTTTATGGTGGTGTATACTGAGAGTCCTCTTTCTTAGCCATCCCAGGACATGCCTTATCCATGCTCCTATCCGAACATCAATGGATTTTAATTCTCTTTCTTATAGACGTCAGAGCATCCTTGTGGTTTTATCGACTAGAGGTGGGCAGACTTCGGAGTCCTTCCCTCTATTGGAGATTTCTGCAGATGGGAGGTAAAACTCATTTATATTTTCAGATTTAATTTTTCATAAATATCCTCTTAATAAAAAAATTTACAAATTTTTGTAGGGACTTTTTGATAGAAACATGGTTGCAAAGGAGATAACCAACATTGTGAAGATCCATTTGACTAGTACCCAAATCCGGTGGTGTTGCATTCCTACTACCGAGCATGAGAGATTGTTTGAGATTTTCATGACAAGGATAATACTTTATCGAATTAGATGATAATTGTTACAACTCATCTAACTAACATATTTTTTAAATTTTCAAAGTAGGTATCCTTTTGTTCATGTTATGGGGAAGGAGGTTGATGTTGAGATCGGCTTACTAGGGTTAAGTTGATTAATAAGAATGTCGTTGTCACCCAAATCAACGGAGTCGCAATTTGAGAAAATTATTTAACCACTACGAAATCAAGCAAATTAAGCACGTGACATAACTACTTTTAACAACCCGGTATATCGACCAGAGTCGAATTCAAGGAGCGCTACAATAAGTTAGGTAGGTGACTCAAGCAATCAAAGGATTTTTATTATCTTTTTAGTGGTTTTTAATTTTGCAATTTTTTATTTTCAAATAGAAGGAAAATGGAAACAAAGAAGAAAAATGCAAACCAACGGTTCTTTTTGTATTTTTCAAAAATGATAAAATGCACAGAAAATTCAAGTAAAATTTTTTGTGTTTTATAGGTTTTATACTATTTTGTATATTTTGGAGAATTTTCAATTGTTTTTAGAATTTTCTGAAAATAAAAAACTGTGGAAAGAACTAAACAGTGCATAGTTAGGAGAATCTTGTTAATTAAAAATACCATGGATGTACAAACTCCTGGGAACTAATTTTATCGGAAACTATAAGGAAATATCTATAATCAGAAATGAGAATATAATTTTTGGATTAATCTATAATTTTATATAATTTTTTATATTTTTTTGATATTTTACAAATTTTTAGGGTTTTACAGAAGATAATGCGATGAAAATTAGATAGAAAAGTAAACAAATCAAAACACAACCATTTTAATTTTTTTGGAATTTATAAGACTATTTTTAAATTCTTATGAATTTTCTAATCCAAATAAGGGGTATTTATAGATTTTTGAATTTTTAATAAAAATAAATAAAGAAAATTTAGCACACAAAAATTACGACCTAAAGTAGACACTAGCATGAGTAATATTGATTTTTGAAGAACTTTTGGGCTAAATTAACTATTTATGCAAGTAACTAAAGAACATGAAAATAAAATAGTGCAATAGGGACCTAGTTGCAAATATATTAAGTCTTAGGGCTAAATAATAACATGCAATAGAAGTATGGGGGCCCTGGTGTTATTAATCCAGATGATGCACGTGCTACACGTGATTTAACATTCATAGGGGCATAAGTGAAAATTCAGAAATCCTTCAAATATTTCATTAACGGTTAAAAGCTCAAAACAAAGTATGCAAATATAACAGAAAAACACGTAAAGCCACACTTGATTTCGACTCGACTGGAATAAATGCAAATACAAAAAGTACGAGGTTCTTAGTGCAAAAAGTTTTTAACTACTTATTACATTTATTGAACTAAAATGAAATAACATTAAAGATTGATGTAAAAGGAACCCTTGCCAGTGTGGGTGACACGTGGCTTTGGCTGGATCTGATGGATCTGGGGTCGACGCATGCATACGGTCCTGATGACGTCTGGAAAGGATTTGACAATTCGGAGAATGTTGAGGACATGAGATGTAGATCTGTTGAGATATTGGTCGACTCGTCATCTTTTGGGCATGGATCAAGAGTCTCGATCATATCTGTACTGTGGGCTTCTCATCTGATGGTCGTGAAGGGCTCTGGAAGAACACAAAGAAGGATGAGTTGGGGTTGATACAATCAAGGATATCTGCTGCTACAAGGCTCTGATCAACCAGCTAAGAGGTCCTCCACACTCTGGTAGTGATTCTGCGTCGGACTGGAGGCTCAAGTGATGCAAGGGATAGTCGGATGGGGATCTAGGAAGTGGAGCACTTGGAGGTACTTCACCGTCAAAGCAGAGGGTCAATTCGTGCCTCCTGTGCGTCTAGAACCATGAAGGGTTATCACAGCTCAAAGACGAAGCCTTGGCCATGGGTTATTGCAGTAGAAAATGAAAGAAGCGGTGGTGGATGCTGAGTTGATCTCTGGTGAACGTGAATGAAGGAGATCAATCCTATTCTAGATCCGGTGAGCAAGATATTGGGGAACAAATAGCATGAGAAGGTGGTCAGCAATGTGGAGACTCGTTCTGTGCGGTTGGGAGTAGACGTAGGGCTCCAAACCTGATGGTCGGAGACAAGCAAATGGATTGTGGTGATGAATGAGAAATGGAATGAATAAGGCAAAATGGAAAGGAAGGGCAATACATGAGGGTGTTGTTGTGCTCAACGAAGTGCAACGAAGGTGGAGGCAGAGTCTTGGCCTCAACTATTGCGTAAGGCAGAAGGGGCATCTCGCGACGGAGCTCCGACCATGAAGCAAGTTGCGATCGATTGACCACCAACCCTAGCTCCAAAGGGAGCAAAAGGACCCTGTCATGATCCTAAAGACATGAGTGGAAGAAGGAGGCGTGAGGAACGAGTTGCCTTGTTGTGGAGGCCTGAGGAGATTATTTATAGGATCATGTGGAGTCTAGAATTATTGGAAGAATCTGTGAAACTCTAGGAAGATCCAGAGCTACATAGGGATCTACGAGGATCATTGATCTAAGGCGAAGAATCAGGTGCAAGAACTGATGGGATAAGTGGTTCGAGTCAGGCTGGAAAAACTCAAGAAATCGACTCTGATGAAGAGAAGTCGGGTCGGACCCGGTTGGAGGAAGGGTTAACATGGGTCAACAAACCCAGGTCGGCCAACCAGAATTCATGAATTTACAAATTCAAAGAAAATTAAATAAAAATAAGTAAATGAATTTAAAATGAAAAGATATAAAATAAAAACTTAATTAATTTATAAACTATTTTTCTTGAGTTTTAAGTATTTTTAATAATAAATATATTATAGTATATATTATATGGTATTATGTAGAGGTATATATATTATACATGTATTTTTATTTTATTATTTTTATAAAAATACATTATATTTTATATTTTACTTATTTACAAAATAATTTAAGCGATATGAAATCATTTTTATGTTATTTTACAAATTAATTGTAGGTATTAAATAAATAGGTATTATTTACAATATATGTTTGGCATTTTGTACAATGAAAAGATGGATTTATTTTTACTTTAATTTGCTTTGTCAAGAATTTTATTTCAATTTTATATAATTATAAGAAACATATGCAAGTGTCAAAATACAAAAAAATATAGAAATTATTTACAAAAGAAATAAATAGATATATACAAGTATAGGTGTTGTATGTTTGTACACATTCTAATTTCTTTATTATTTTTATTTTTTTATTTACACTTTTATTTACGAATTTTATTAATAAAATTGAATATTTTTTATAATTTTTATTTAGAAACATAATAGGTTATATATATACACACACATACAGGAAGAATAGTAATGAATATGTGCAAGATAAGGACCTTATCTCTCCCACTTTATTCCTTATCGATCAGGCTAATATTTAGCCTGCTCTTGGGGTTCGGGTCAATATGTCTTTATTGCATAAATACATCCTTATTTAATTTTTTTTCTTTTCTTCTTATTCTTTTATTTTGATCAGAAAGAATATTAATTATATGCATAACGCTAATTTATTGTATTTGATATATATATATATATATATATATATATATATATTTACATGGAATTTGCATAGGGAATTTTGCTAAAATAAAATAATAAAGGATGTGAATCAGGGATTCATCACAGGCTTATCATAGCCTTTATCCATTTGGTGGAGAAGAGGATGAGTGATACCTATTTCAAGGCAAGGAGAGACTTGTATGCGAAGACATGATGCAAGGAGAAAAGACACCCACCGACATGGTGCAAAGAGGATTGGCATTGTCTTTTCTTATATTTTAAGATTTATTTTTTTATTTTTATCAGTTGTACCCCTTCAAGATATTCTGATATTAAATATGCCCCTCCGTCTCCCTCGACTTCTTGTCTTTCTTTCACATGTGCCCATCTGTTAGTTTTAACCGTCAATGAGTTGAACTTAACCATGGTTGTTTTCAAACCATGGTACATTTAAGAGGATGATAAATGTCCATACTTTTTCTTCATCTTCTTCTTTCTCCATTTTTTCTTCTTCCTTTCTCTTCATAATTTCTCTCTCTTAACTACACCTTCATGCATCCATCTAATCGCTAAAATTTTTCCATTTTCATTGATATATCACTCTTTGCAGATAAAATGGATTTTTTTTGAATTTTTAGTGAGTTTTCATGAATCAATTAATTAAAGTTTTATCTTAACTAATAAATGTTGCAAGTCCCATGTTTCAGCCGACAACCTCCTCCCATCCTTGATCCTCCTCCACCCCCTTACTCCTCCTCCGCTATTGTCTTCTTCATCCTCCTCCGCTCATGCTTTGTCGAGAAACCTTGTATCTTCTGCACCAGCTTATCCCCATCCCTCCCCAAATCCCCATCCCCATCCTTCACCCCTTTCTCCCCCCTCATCGAGCACCCGAAGTAGCAACCTTCTCCATGAGACATCGACGGTGACAACGACGAGGCATTCCACGGTGGAGGAGGAGTGATGAATCTCATATTCAATAAGCTAAAATTTGTCAATTAGGCTCTATTCCCCCAAAATCCATATGCATTTAATCATTAATATAGCATCATTAGCATTCATACATTTGTAAATAATATTCGCATTTCATAATGTATAGTTTCATAAAATAAGGAACCAAAAATCCATGTGTAAATAGACCTAAAAAGTTGCTAACTTCCTCTATTTTTAATGAATTCATCCTAACTCCTATTGACCTAAAACTACTTCCATTGTGTAGATATTACTAACAAGAATAAATAAAAAATACAAAAATTTGCTAACTGATAGAGAGGTTTCTCGTGAGGGTCTGCTAATCTAACCCAATTAGCATCGCTGATGTGACCACTCAACAAAACACCCCTTTAATAAGCAATTTAACCCACAGTAATTAATGAAGCAATGAATAACAAGAGTGTGGAATTAAAATTTATCTACTCTAACATAAAATACATAGCAGGCAAGCATGTAGAGGTCGAATCACAGAGAGCAAAATGACAGCCTGTGGTTCTCTATGTACAACAAAGTCATTGATTTGTATAATTCTTTTTCAGGGTTTTTGATTTCATATCTATATTTTTATTTTTTTGGTTTTGTACTTTTGTATTTTCCTTTTATATTTTCCATTTTTTATATTTTCTTTTTCATTTAAATATTACATAAGTATAACATAAGGTTCATATAGGTACTAGATGCAAACAAATCTGTAAAAATACTCAAAATATAGTGAATAAGATTTTTTTTAAGTTTTATATTTTTGTCTAATTTTTTGTTATTTTTCTGGATTTTTTGCTAATTTTTTATGTATTTTTAAAGTCGAAATTATCCTAAATTTGGGATTAATAAAGTCCAAAATTAATTTGGGATTTAAAAATAATAAATGAGTCCAAAAAATATCAAAATTAAATTTAATATATTCATAATAATATATATATATAATTATAAAATCAGAAAAACATATTTTTGGTAATTTTAAGAATTTTTATATTTTTATTATATTTTGGAGCTTTATGATTTTTTATAATTTTCTTTTTCATATTTTTAGGCGTTTTTGTTTCTATACTCAATAAATATTAAAATATACTACATATAATTTTTTTGTAATCTTTCAAAATATTTTTATATTTTTTTGGATTTTTATAGCCTAATAGGGATTATTTAGGCTTCTTTTCAATTTTAATAAATGTACAAAATGCAAAAAATGACAATGAAAAATATTTGCATGAATCTACAAGGCATAGAGACTTTATCCTTATTTTTATGAATTTTTGGAGCACTATAGGTATTTTTAATAATTTCATAAAACAGACAAAAATACATTTCCTAGCAGGGACATTTCTACAAATAAAATTAAGAACATGTGGCTCTATGAAAAACACCAAATTTTTACAATGTTTATTTTATTTTTAATGACCAAATCATAATTTCAAAACCCGCCAGGGCATCTGTGCAAATTACCCCATCAGTGGGACTACACTTGATGTACGCTGGAAGGACCAAAATGCAAATATCAAAAGGTCCAGGGGCCTTGATGTAATTTCCATAAAAATATAACACCTAAATTTCATTTTATTGGACTTTTTGGAAATACAAAAACTTATAGGGGTGTACATGCAATTTCACCACCTCACGTGGTACGTGAAGTGACGTGGACTGGACCCAATTGCACATAACATAAATACAGGAGCCTTAATACAAAATTTCCAATTATTTATAAACGTTATATTTTATTTACAAGTCTCAATATTAAATACAAAAATGGCAGGGCATAGTATGCAAATTACCCCCATAATAGCGCGCGGGCGGACGGTCTGGATGTCTTCACTTGAACACGTGTCACGCTCGCAACGGTGGATGACGCTTGGGTGATGGACGGCACAGATTAGATCGCTAGACGCGATCGGGCGGTTAGCGCATGGCTCGATCCAACAGCCTTGATCAAAACTGGGGACGCCTTCTTCATCCAACGGCGGAGAGGCATGGTCGACGAACGGAGAAGAACACTTGCCTAGGCGAGGTTCTTCCGACGAGATCTCCGTCCTCCAGTGGTCTTTGTGACTCCAAGGGGTCCCAACAGCTTCCTCGCAAGTCTCCTTATCTCGTGGAGTTATCATAATGGTGCAAAGGTGATCGGAGACCCTCAGCGAAGTCGAGGAAGGCGAGGAGCTGCAGTACCTCCGGCGGTCTTAAAAATCGACTCATGGTGCTTCATTGCACGCCTAATCTGCAAAGGAAAGAGACGCGGCTTGAGGGGCTTCTCCTCGACCGAACTTGAAGCTGGATGCGCAAGAAAAAGGGTGGATGGAAAGGGCTCCGGTGACGCGGTGGAGGAGATCCTTATTCGCAGAACCTAGGCGATCCAGGGAGATTGGATGCACGTGAGCGATCAGAAGGTGATGCGGATTGATGTGAAGGCGTAAGGAAAGGCAGAGATGGTCGGAGGTGCGCGGAGGTGCTCGCCAAAGCTCAACTTTGGCGAACTACGGGGTGAGCGTTTACGGATGATTTACTTAACTAAACCCTAAACTAAGGATAGGAATTAAACCTACAACTATAATATGCAAAAATAAAGAAAAATGAACAGCTCTTATACCTAGGGGACACTAAGGGAGCAGTGTGGTCGGAAAACAACCGCGGACCACCGCCTTGTCCTGGCCATGCCTTCTCCAAGTGCGAGGGGGCTCGCACATGTCACCTGGACCTCAACTCACTCACTAGGATACTTGGTGAAGCTGGAAGGGGGATTAAACTCACAAGGAAGCCAGAGGTGATTATTTATATACAAAGGCGACGAGGCTTATTAAGTTAGGGGTTCTGCTCGAATCGAGGCGTGTTTGGCCTTAGAAAAGTGATGGCGTTATTTAGGGAAGATGGCAGAAGGTTTTTCGTGAAGGAATCGAGGGGAGAACATCAACGGTAAGGAAGAGGAAAATTGGAGAAGACGGCTTGATAGACACCTGACACGTTAGGCGACTAGAGGCAGAATAGTAGACCACGATCAACAGTTGATGCATTCTCATTAGTCCAACTCGGACGCTAGAAGACAAAGCAGAACCCAAATTTGAGAATAATCAATTTAAAATAGTAAATGATTTTATTAATTTTTTAGTACAAAATAAAAAATGTTTATCATTTTATGTAGTATTTATTATGAATTTTATTTATTTTTTTGGCTTTATTTATTAGTAGTTAATTTTTATTAGTGTGTTTAGATGTATATTCATCTATGTTTTATACCTTTTATTTTTATTTTGTATATTTTATTTTATTATTTTATTCTATTATTTTATATATTTCTAACTTGTTTTTATGAGTATAAATATATTATTGTTTTATTTTTATGATGTGATATATACAAATAAATAAATAAGTATGTGTGTTATATAGGTATATTTATAGGTATTTCACCTATATTTTATGTACATCCTTTTATATCGATGTATTTTATTGAATTTTATTTTGGTTTTGCATTTTTAGTAGAATCTATATGATATTTATAGTATTATAAAAGAATAAAGAATTCAAGAATATATTCCCCTTTTATTTATGTACATATAATAACATAGGTATTTTGTCTATATTTTTACATGGATTAATTTTATTTTATTTTTGGTTTTATCTTAATTTTAATATGCACATGTGTTATAAATCAGATTTACAAAATTATAAAAATATGAATTTGTAAAAATAATGAATAATGAATAAATTTAATATTTTAATCGGTAGAATGTTCAATAGGGGCCCAAAAACTAACTTCTACACAGTAACTCCAAAAAATATAAAACCGCCACCATTAAATAGCTAGTGAAAAATTATAGACAATTTGCTATATTTTGAGTTTTTGTTGAGAAGATATGGGTCTGTGAAGTTTGGTTTTTGGCTTTTTATTTTGTGTAAAAAATGCATACTGTATATTATTTTTGTACAAACTCAATTTTGTATTTTTATTTACATTATTATCTACAACTTTCATGTACGAGATTTCTTTATTTGATGAATAAATAATAAATAATAAAATAGGTGTCAAAATGCATAATTAAACGAATGAATAAATAGTATTTTTAGCCCTTATCTCCCCCTACTTTATTTCTTATCGACCAATTCCATTATGGACTTGGTCTCAGGGTTAGGGTCATAAAATATTTTCAATATTTTATTTCTTTTTCTTTTCTTCTCTTTATTCTATAATTTTTGAATTAAAAATCTTATTTTATATACAAATAATACAGTAAATGATGAATGTTATTATGCACAAATTGATGTTATTTACATGCATTAGCTAGGGTTTTTAAGGCCAAAATGATAAAATAAAGGTGATGAAATGGAGATTTATCACTAACTAAAATAAGTGACAAATAAACTCAAATCCTAATTTCACATTAGACGGACTAAAACACACATACCTTCCTCATACAATGTATGATTTTGGTCTACTCACTTTCAAAATACTCCATTTTCAAATACCTTTAAAACAAGACCAATTTAAAATTCGGAGCTCATATGTGAAAGTTGACTTTTGGGCCTCTTTTGCGCATTTTATCTTTTTGCGATTTTTGATATGGATTTTTATCTACAAATTTAACCCTTTTAATTTTATTTCTTTTTTATCTGTATTCTTCGATGAAAATTTTATAAAGTCACATAAAAATCCAAATCCAAATCAAGACTAAAATCAAAGATACTGACTGTGTCCAAGAAACCTTTGTGAGTTTGTACAGAAATCGCTTCTTTCGTACTTCTATTTTATTTCCCTATTTTCTTATTTATTAAAAAACCAAAAAATGAGATTAATGTGTAAGTAAGTGTCTTTTATTTTTTCTATATTTTTATCCTTTTTTAAAATCACAAAAAATAACAAAACTCCAAAAGGTGGTTCTCTATACTCATGGAGAACCACCAAAAATATCACTTTGCATAATTGACATCTTTTGCTCTTGATTCCTTATTTAAGTTGTAGATCTTGTCGACACAAAAAAATTGTGAAGGAAATTTTTCGATATGAGGTCTCCTTCTATTTCTTTTCCATTTTTCTCTCTTTATTTTTTGATTTTTTGGGGGTGACACGTGGAAGCCCCTGGGCATGCCACATGGCACCCGTACTCTCTGTCTCTCTTCCCCCTTGCTAGGTGATGTGCTTAACACGTGACCCACATCTCCCCTCTCCTCTCTTACCCACGGTCATATGCCCCGCGTGTGACCATCCCCTTCCTTCAGCGTCGTCAACATCCCTATAACCGAACACTCCGCCTCCCTCGTAACGGTCATCGCCTCTCCCGCTCCCCTTCTCCGGCCGTTATACGGCCGACTTCTCGTCCAAGTAAATCCCAAGGTCCCAACCATGCCTATAAAACCAAATGCCAACCCATGTAGGCCACCATCCGCCCTTTATCCTAGGTGTCGGTGACGGCAGCCCAAACCTTCCCGGCGTGATCCGAAGGCCAACCTCCGCAGCTACCCTTCTTCTAGTGCAACCGAACCTCAAGGCCCTCCTACGGACCTCTGATGGCAAGAACATTGGGAGTGAGCCCCTACTCCTCCTTTCCCAGGCGTTCCTCCACCACCCCGCCTCAGCTCGCTCCGCCCTTCGCCACCAGCATTGCCCGCCTCTGACCACAATACCGAGAAGCCCCTCGCCGCTGCCATTTGTTGACCTTACTGTAGAGGTCCAGACTCGAACAGCCTGCCCCTTGCCACCTCCGTACACCCTCGAAACTGGTGTTGCTTCCTCACCTCGCCATCGTTATCCAACCAACAGCATGACCTTCTCGGATTGCACTAGCAACCCCGCGCTACCCTACTTAATTCCCTAGCTGTCACGCACGGTTGCTCTGCATGCCTTAAAAGTCATTCCCACAACGTCCCTCACCGCTCAGAGCCCCATCACGTGAGAAGCACGTGGGGTAGGCGACAAATATCAGAAATCTCCTGTTGGTTTTAGAAATCACAAAGCGCCCCCATTCTCGTTGACACCAGCATCAGGTGCGGGCATGTGGTGCTCTAGAAAAATTGCAAAAAAGTTTTCAATATTACATATGAGTCCTTCAGGACTTTTTGAGGGAAAACTATTTATTTTTATTGCATTTCAATCCCTGACATTTCAATTTATCATATCTTTCTCATTCAAACTCCGATTTTTACGCATAATATGTCATTTTGAAGCTATTTCTGAGCTCTTCCATTATATAAATTCTATGGACTGATATGAATACATTAATAGGCGATTATTATTCAAGGATTAATTTTATCTTTGCAGGCTCAATGACTTATTCGTGTGTTGATATCTTGAGATGTTTGACCTATAGCAGGGGCATGTTCAAGGCGAAATAATTGACTTATTTCCTTGTTAATTGTGAGTGGATGAGTAAATATTAGGGAATTTGGAGATAAACTTTTTTGAAAAGTCTCATTGTCTCTTTATTTGCAGGATTATTAATCGAGTGATTAACCTTCTAGCCCACAACTTGGATTTTAGTGATAAATATTTCTCCAATTTATCCTTTCGATCTGTGACTCTTTTTTAGGATACTGATTAATTTATTTGGATTAAAATTTCTAATATCATGCACTTATCCTCGCTGTTTATTTTTACATCTCATTTCATTGCATTTTATTTTTGATGTAGAGATTAACTTAGCAATTAATTAATTATTTAGATTAATGTAAAACCATGTAACTAGAAATCATTGTTCCATGTGTTCAACCTTTGTACACTTATCAAGTTTAAAATATTACACAACATTCAAAATTTATGGTTTTTGATCGATCGAACTCCTATATTACAATTTTCGACGATTAAATAGGCGATTTTCGAGCTCATCAAATGTCACCGTTGTCGGGGAACGGTGCATTTGTAAGGTTTTAAATTATTTTATATAATTAATTTTTGTGAAATTAATTTATGTTTCATTTTTGCATTTTATTTTCTGCATTTCATTTTCCATTTTTCTCTCTCTTCTAACACTAACCACAATTTTTCTCTTCGTAGATTACTCAGAGCGATTTTTGTATATAAATCAAGGATCTATGAAGAAGAAGAGTGAATTTTTTTTATGTGTGTGAGAGAGATCTTATAATAGTTTTATTTTCTACATCATTCACAAGATCCCTCTCTTTGAACCTTGATAATTTGCAATAATTCAGACTGGACTCTCTGTGGTTTGGCGTAGAATATAGGAGCACATATGCTAGATTAGAATTATTTTTGCTTGTGCTCATAAATTTTAGGACAAACATTTCTCTCTAAATATACGCACTGGTAGACCGTTTAACTTAGCCAAATTTTTAATCATTTCTTTCTTTCTAATAGAACTATCTGCTTAGGGTGATTTATTTTGTGCATATTATTTAGTGTGAATTTTAAAAATTCATTGTATTGCATCCTGCATGAAGAACGTGAGGAATCACTATAAGTATTCATCTTAAGCATGTGTCATTGATTTGCACTTGCATTGGCTTTTTCGATTCTCCCTTCTCAGTTTTTACAACTTAGGGATTAAAGGAACTGGGATTGGTTGTTAGGCATGAATTTCTGTCTCATCTAAGTCCTCAGTGATAACCTTAATTTAAAATTGGGACTGCAAATCAAGGTGGTTGCAAATAAAATTGACATAAAATTAATCCTTGTTTCTGGTATAGAGAAACTCACTCATTCTTTGTAAGGACAAGATCACACATTTTGGGTCGATCCAAAAATCTGAAAATTTTCTTTCAGACTACTGTTTTGAGAAACATTTAGCTACTTGCAGTGAGGGAACACGAGTAGTCGTTCTGGTTCCGTACTTTCCTTAGTAGAGTGGGTGGTTTAGAGTACACCATGTAAGGCTCTGTCCTCAAGTAACGGGTAGCCATATTTTAACGGTTCGTAATTGTACCTATACTGGATGAAAGTAGATGCAGCTAGTTGTATGAACTCAGGACAGTCTTTGTGAAAAAAATTCGGCACCTAACAGCTCCGCTTCATCTTCAAGATTGTTTGATCACTTAAAAATTAAAATTGAGAAGGTAAGCGGTCAAACACTGACGTACCTTCACAATTGTCGAGTGGGTGAATCTACATGTTTGTTTTGTGTTTGAATTGTGTATGTCAAAGACCTTGTAATTACAAGAAAGTCGTGGTTTGTAAATCATTCCATCCCTCTTTGAGAAGATATCAACACATTGGTTTTCCTACCCGATCTCCATGACCATGTCCCGATATCCTTCTTCTCGCACTTTCCAGGGGAACTTACGCTTCAAACCAGGTTTCCCTCAGCCATCATTCTCTTCCCTCCCATATATCCTACCATATGCCCACACTTCTTCATGGAATATACCTCTCTCACATTCTAACAATCTTATGGACACGAGAGAGCGAACAAAATTGAGGATGGAAAATAGAGTAACCAATATTGAGAGAGAAACAAGATTTCTAGTTACTATGGACTCCCAAACTCTTGAACCATCCCCTACTCAGGTTGACTCTCTTTCCGAGTACAATCAATTTTCCTTTGACCATTCACGAGAAACCCAAAGTTAAGGTAATGCGACCCATGACCAGACCACAAGGACTATGAATAATCAATAATCTACTCAAAGTTTCATGTCAGAATCACGACATATGAAGAATGATTATTCAAACACAAGTCATGAGATGTTTGAGGACGAGATTGCTCGGATCAATCATAGAGCAGACACTTTGATTGAGAAAATATATAATCTCATTTAATCGATGTAGAATCCAAAAGAAGTGAGGCCACCACCAAGTGAACCATTGAATCATCATGTGACTCACAATCGAGCACAACCAACAATTACCTCTAACCCCCTACTGACCATCTCACAAAAAATACCAAAAAAATGAAAAAATAGAAAATTTAAAAAATTGGACAATATCGAAATGTAAGCATTTTGCAAGAGTTCGATCTTAGAGCTTCCATTAATCAATGCCATAGAATATGTGCCTGATCTTAAAAGATTTGTGAAGAGTCGACTAAACCCTAAAAAGATGGACAGGAAACGATAGGACTGAATATCATGTCATATATATGGCCAGCTCTTTGATGATGAATCACAAAATCAAAAGCCACAAAGTCAAGCGGCTAACTCAAATCACATGTGAAATCAAGGATACCATATTCACTCATGTTTAGTCAGACGATGACTCTATGTTCAACATCCTCCCCAAGTATGTTTTTGATCAACTCAAACTCGGACAACTCCAAAAGACAAGGGTGATCGTTCAACTGCCTGATCGATTTACTAAAAGATCGTGGGGGATCGTTTCTATCATTGTAAATATCTGAGGTGACAAGCATAAAGTGGACTTTATTATCCTTGACATTAAGAATCTCCGAAAGTTGTTTAAGTCTCCAATCATTATAAGAAATCCGTTCTTAGCCTCTTCTAAGGCATTTGTTGATTGTGAGACTCAAGACATCAAGTTTTCGAACTTAGACCACAATGCACAAAGAGTCAATGCCACGGCAAGCTCTGAGGACACCCGACTTGAAATTGACAATCATGATCAGCAAACAAACACTTCACATGATCAAACCTCTCCTCACAAAACATGGACACAAAACCTAGGAGAAACATCGGAGAAATTGACTGTTGAGTTGTATTTGTATTCTCACCACCCTAACACTACTTCTAGAAGGAAGCATTATTTAGGAGCTTATGAAGAATTGGACCATATTTCTAAGGATCATCGTGATTATTAAGTGGTCCAATCTTTGAGTCGGCAGTAATTCATGAGATACTTGAACCGTACAAGGACCGACTCAGGAAACCTCCGATGTCACCAAAATTCATGAATATTAGGAGGTGACATCAACATCCCCAGCCAGCAATCACAAAGCCACCAGGAACATGCTCCCTCGCCTGAAGTCGTGTATGACCCTACAAGAATTGGTCAACTTTTATAGGGGATTCATATGATGAGGAACTCATAAATGCCACATCGGTTACTCAAGATAGGGAGATGAATATTGTCCATCTTCCTCCCAATGCTTCTCATGGAAACAATCCTATCAAGAAATCACCTTTGACCTTAGACACCATGTGATTTCTGAAGAGTCCTCATCTGGTCCTGAGGTGGTTCATCATGTAAGTGCAACAAGTACAGTTATGATCAAAGCGAACTTACCTCTGGTTGATAATAGTTGGAGATCCTTTTATGACTATTATTCTTCTGAGGACGACTCTGATGATGGTCGGTCCTCTTCATCCTCCCCCTC
Source organism: Ottelia alismoides (assembly GCA_037367405.1). Taxonomy (NCBI): domain Eukaryota; kingdom Viridiplantae; phylum Streptophyta; class Magnoliopsida; order Alismatales; family Hydrocharitaceae; genus Ottelia; species Ottelia alismoides. The sequence continues at coordinate 1,159,817 of JAZKJV010006856.1, read as the reverse complement.
TTCACCACCGTCCACATCTTCGTATTATCTCCCGCCACACTCCCGCAAGAAGGTTCATTGCAAACCTCCTTGACCTTGTACATACGTAAATCTACCTGGTTCCCCACTTGTAATTATATTCATTCTTAGGTTGACCTGATCCTAGATATAGGGGGATCGATACCATTGTGTATACTTCACTTGTATTCTTTCTTCCTACACTCGATTTCCTCATTTCATTCTTTTCTTCTATGCTTAGTCCCTCAAAGATCCAAGTATAGGGGGGCATGTCGACTTCTTTTTCTTTTTCACTCATCTATACTTAGTACAAGCTATGTCTACATTTCACTTTTTGCGATGAGGATATATCACAAACTAAGTATAGTGTTAGACTTGTGAGCCCTAGGCGAACCACTCTTACAATAAATGTTATTGTAATATTTATGTTTATCAATAAAAGTTATTGATGTTTCACTCCCTTTCTGAAATTATATGAATGAATGCACTATAAGGTCCCTCTGTACAATTAGGGTTATGTACCATGGCCAGCTTGATGATCATATAGCTGTTGATTCATTAAATGAATCATAGAGGCTGGTGTTTGGATGAATATCTAAGGAGTTAGATAGAGGACTCATCAAGCACTGTCAAATGATTGTCAAGTGGAGATCTCCAGCCTGAGTTGGAGATGGCAATCCTTTCTCACATAGGCTGATATCTGACCGAACTCTTGATGCATGTCCTCTGCATGGGAATAGTGATTCAGAGGTGTCAGATTAGTTAGGTCAATGGGTTGACCTGACGAGATCGAGATAACCTAAGTCCTATGTTGAATGCTATCACAGCATAGGCACGCATCCTCTGACCGGAGACAGATATATTGCTATATGTCTGAGTATGTACATTTGGCAGACCAATAGGTTGATGACCTAACCAAGGTCTATACACCGGCGAGCTGGTGTGCATATAAGGGTATATGAGCAATATGATCTCTCAAAGGGATCATACAGGTTCACTTGTGAACCGGAAGACATGAGCTCACTCATGAGGTATTGGGACCGATCAAATTCCATGCATGGTCGTCGCGCTTTGGAAGTATGACATGAATTTGAAGGTATGATATATGCTTTGGGAAAGCATATGATCAATACCAACTCCCAATGACCAAGATTGAGAAACTTAATGATTAAACCCTGAAGAAGACAGTGTAAAATAATCTTGATCTTCGGGTTGATCATGGGTCTTCCAGTATGCAGGATGTACAGGTATTGGGAATACCTGAAGGGTGATGTGATCATAAACAATTGTATATCCATGACGCTTCCATTCCGAGGGAGTTATGAAACAGGTCTGGATTTTAGTGACTCCTTTCAGTAGAGAAGCGATCCGATCTTAGTCCAAGTGTTGGACATTTGTCTGAATGAGATTCAGATTCAATGAGAAGATTGGATTTGCGGTCTTGATTTAATCAAGCATCTGTGGGAGGTTCGTAGGATCTGGATTTGAGATAAGATCTCAATATCCAAGTCACTATACATGGAATAATACAATCGCCCTGTCCTTATCTCCAAGTATCTGCGGAGAAAGCACATTGTTCTTGAAAGGGTTCAAGAATAATTCATTTGATGAAATTTCCAAGCAAGGACTTGATAATTAAATGAGATTTAATTGTCAAGCTTAAATATGAATATGATTCATATTGTGAAAATGATTATCTAAGATAATTAAATGGGATTTAATTATCAAGGATTAAGAGAATGTGGATAACACTATCCATGATATATGTGTGTTATAAATGTGATTTATAATATACATATATAAGAGAGAGAATTTATGTATATAGCATTTGTTAATTAATAATGTGGATTGGATTCACATTTATTAATTAATTGGAAATGCAATTTACTAATTAGTTTGGGTTGTGAATATGATTCACATAATATTCAATGGCAAGATTGAAATATTCACAAATTAATTTGGAATTAATTTGGTGAATATTTATTGTGATTAATTAAGGAATAATAAGATAAATAAAATGGAGCCAAATAACCACCATCCATAGATGGCGTCACCCATGAATTATTCATGGGTGACGCCCCCTAATTTTAGGGAGGTTGGTTGACTCCATTTTAATTATCACATTATCTCTTAAATTAGTTAATGATAAATTAAATTATGTTGATAATGTTGCAACATATTTTAATTAATCATGGCCATTGATTTAGCATGGACCAAGCATGGCCTTTGGATCCATGTGTCCCATGGATTGAGATCCATTGGATCCCAAACTAGTATAAAAGGAGGGCTAGGGCAGCTTTCCAAGTTACAACAACATAATCAAGAGTTGAAGAACTCTACTCTCTCCCTCTCTCTCTCATTCACGTGTGGGCTCTCCTTAATATTCAAGTGGCCGTCCACTTTGTGTATTAGGAAGGAGAGCATTTCGGCTTCACTTGGAGCTTCGTCAAAAGATTGCGGGAAGGACGCGACTCATCATCGTGCCGCAAGTGCATTCTCCGTGGGTCGGACTTGAGACAGGAGGATCTCTACTTTGGGATCTTGCGATCACAACCACGCTTCAAGAGGTATTCCTAATACTTTGTGGTTTGATGAAACAATCCGAGAAATGTTCTCGTGATCATGTGGTTTCATCTTTAAAGTTAAAAAATTTTAATTTCCGCTACATCTAGCATCTAGTACGACTAGTTGCTCCGATTGCATATGATGCAATCGACACGCTTCCGTGATGCGCTTAAGAATTCTCAATATCCTTCAAGTGGTATCAGAGCCATAGGTCGAATAAGTTTTTGGATATGATCCATACACCTTAGACGATTTGGTTCTTGAAAGGGTTGCGAAATTTTTACTGCATTTCAATTTTTCGCACCTCTGTCTAATTGATTTTTTATGTACTGTTTAAAATGTTTAAACACGAAATTTTCAATTGGATTGTGTTCCCCATTAAACAAAGAAACCATAGGACTTGAGTTTACTAAATTTGGACTTTATTTGCTCAAGATATGGATTTTTGAATATGATTATATTCACTGTTGCGGGAACTGCGAATTTGAACGTGATTAATGAGTTAATTACGGTTTTAATTCGCCTTGAAATGCGTGAATTATCATTTGACTTCTTTAATAAATCAAATAGGCAATCTTCGGAAACTGAGTTTGCATTTTTTGGATTTAAATTGATCAAGATAAGTTGATTTTAGTGATTTGGGGTCACTGCTGGAAATTAACAATTTTGATCTTGAACCTTGTGATATGCCATTCAATTATCATGATGAAAACTAATTGTTAATTTTCTGGAATAATTAGTGATAAATATTTGTGAAATATTTAAAGAAATAATTGTTTCATTGAATGACATTTGCCTAAACCACAATGATGAGATATTAGATCTTGATCATTGGTCCATCAACAAACATTGCTTTCATGAAAACTATAGTTTATCCTACAATAGTTGTAGGACAACTTTTACATGAAAAACCCTTTTGCTTGAATAGGATTGGGGATTTGTCTAGAAAATCTCCTTATAATCAAAAATGTTTTGATTTATATTATATGGTATAATTTTCGGTTGAAAAACCGATGAACATCTCAAAGTACATGATGGTCTATCTGGTATTATCCTTTCCCGAGGCGGATGTGGTGCCTAGTCGGAGAGCATTGGGGTAGCGGGTTGCAACGTATGTGGTCTGTCCCACTCTCGTCGGTACTGGCCATGACAGCGGGTAGGGACTGTATAATACCGGAGACAGACAATGAGTATTTTTCTAATTATTAAAATTCGAATAATACGTACTTTGAGTATATACCTACTATTCAAGTAAAAGACATGTTTGTTGATTGATGATTGGATTAATGATTAATTTAATATGATTAAATTAATTATATCCAATAAACACTCTATTTTGAATAGATGTGTATTTCCCTTGGAAGAATTAATTATGTGAATGTGATTCACGATAATTAATTATAAAATTTGAATATGAGGTGGAGGATCACATAAGTGACATCCATGGTCTCCCGTCAAGGCAAAGGATTTCGTCGCCAGTTGTTGTGTATAGGAGACGTCTGTCCGAAGTGACAGATCCTGTGCATGATTTAATTGAATTGGGTTCTTTGCTTCTCGAAAGAGTAAGGCCGTATATGTAGTGACCCCAATATCGGGTCCTCATATTATTGGGGCGATATTGGATTGCGTATAGCGAGTATTAAGCATGTTGACGGTTGGTTCAATTAACAACTGGTCAACATCATCTTAGGGGTGGTGGGCCCGGGTGTTAAAGACCGAATTGGGAAATGCAATTGGACTTGTAAGGCGGAATATGTTCCCGCTTCTCTTATTCGAGTCACAGGTTCTCATATTGTTGGGATGTGATAAGGATAGAGAGGAGATCCCAGATCTTGCTTGAGATATAGCGGTAAGTATATCTCTTACTTTGAAAGAAAAATAAGGGAATAATCTTTCAAAGTCGACATGGCAGGTTTTTGAAATTTGATTTAAAATGCCTTAATCAAATTATTCTTAAAATGAATATATAATTATTCTAATATAGTGCATTCATTAATTTCAGAAAATGAAGTCCATGAACCCACTTAGCAGGCTTCTAGAGGTCAACCAGTTGACCGGACCAAATTATTCGGATTGGATCCGAAATTTGGATCTTGTCCTCTCTGCAGAGCGCATCTCCTACGTGTTTAGCAAGGACAAGATAGCAAACCCTGTGACTGATGAAGATAAATCATATAATGATAAATATGATGAAGACCATAATCTGGCAAGGTGTTACATCCTTGGGTCATTATCCAATGTGCTTCAGAAGCAACATGTGGAAATGAACCATTGCCAAGAGATTATGCTGAATCTGAAGGAGATGTTCGGTGACATAAACCGCACACAGCGTTACAATGTGATGAAAGAGCTTATTCGCTGCAAGATGCAGGAAGGGACCTCTATCAGAGAACATGTACTCAAAATGTTTGGATACCTCTCTGAGCTGGAAACCCTGGGAGCCTACTTGGATTCTGAAATGCAAGCTGATTTCATTCTCCTGTCACTCCCTAAGTCTTTCAACAACTTTTTGTGTCTTACCACATGAACAAAGGTGACTTCACAAACGTTGGGTTGTTAGCTGCATTGAAGTCTGCAGAAGACGTCATGAAAAAGGATGGCCCCTCTGCTAGTGCAATGGTTGCACAGGTGAGAGGAAAGCGCGGGCGGAAGCAAGGTTCTCAGAAGGGCCCAGCCTCGAAGAGAAAGAAGAAGAATCAAGGAGTTGGTTCATCTTCTAGTGCTTCCACACTGATGACATCGAAAAAGACCGATGTTTGTCACCACTGCAAGAAGCCGGGGAACTGGCGGCGTAACTGCCCGGATTACCTGAAGTCTACCGACAAAGGTAAAGCCCCAGCAGGTATGAAATCTACTTTCATCATTGAAACCAGTTTTCTCGTTGGACGAGAAGGAAGTTGGGTTATAGATTCGGGTGCTTCTGTTCACGTATGCAATTCGTTGCATTTGTTTCAGGAAACTAGGAATCTGGAGCATGGGGAGATAGTTATCCAGATGGGATCTGATGCAAGTGTTGCAGCAGTCGCCATCGGGACATGCAGACTGTCGTTATCTAGTGGTCGAGTCCTAGTACTTAAAGAGTGTCTTTATGTACCTGAGGTCAGGAGGAATTTGATATCTGTGTCTAAGCTTGTTAGACATGGGTACTCCTTCCTGTTCTGTAATAAATTAGTCATTAATCAATATGATAAATTTGTTGCGGAAGGTGTTCTGACTTCTGGTGGACTCTATGAATTGTGCATTAATGAATGTGTCATAAATGTCACTACTACTGATAATAAAAACCCTAAGAGATCCAGGGAGAATAGAAATCATTCGAATATGATTTGGCATCAAAGGCTCGGTCATTTATCTGTTGATAGGATCAATAGATTGATAAAGGATGGACCTTTAGATTTTCTACAGGTTCAAGCTTTACCTACCTGTGAACATTGCATTCGAGGTAAAATGACCAGGATGCCTTTCCGTAACAAGGTTACAAGATGCGAAGGTATTCTCGACCTAATACATACTGATGTATGTGGTCCCTTCAGTACCGCGACTAGAAATGGATATCGATATTATTTGACGTTTATCGATGACCATTCACGATATGGGTTTGTCTTCCTGCTACGTCATAAGTCTGAAACCTTTGAAAAGTTCAAAGAGTTTAAAGTTTTGGTTGAGAACCAAGCCGATAGGAAGATCAAACGGATTCGATCTGACCGAGGTGGTGAATACCTCTCAGATGAATTCAAGGAATACCTTAAAGAGAATGGAATTGTCTCCAATCTCACTCCTCCTGGAACTCCCCAACTTAATGGTGTTGCCGAAAGACGCAATAGGACCATCATGGACATGGTCCGTTCAATGATGAGTAAAGCACATTTACCTCTTAGTTTATGGGGATATGCAGTAGAGACTGCAATATATATCCTAAACAAGATTCCTAGCAAGTCTATACCAAAGACTCCTCACGAGCTCTGGTATGGAACCAAACCTAGTGTCAATCACTTGGAGGTTTGGGGATGATTGGTTCATGCGAAGAACGTGGACGCAAGTAAGCTAGAATCTCGCACTCGTGAATGCTACTTCATTGGGTATGTTAAAGATGGTATTGGATACCAGCTTTATGACCCTGAGACCCAAAAGGTTTTTGTCTCTAGGGATGTGAAATTTCTGGAGGATGATTTCCTTAAAGGTCAAGACAAGAATGAAGTAGAGGAACCCATTGAATCCCCAGAGGATTCTGAGATTCCTGAACCAGAAACTGAAGAGATAAATGAAAATGAAACACCCATACCTCTTCGAAGGAGTTCAAGGGTGGTTGCACCACCTGAAAGGTATGGATTCCATGTGTCAGGTGAGACTGATAGTGATCCTTCTTCACATGATGAAGCACTTGCGGATCATGACGTGGATAGATGGATGCTAGCAATGAAGTCAGAGATTGACTCCATGCATAAGAATGGTGTATGGACCCTAGAGGATCCACCTAAAGGGGTAAAACCCATTGGGTGTAAATGGATCTTCAAGAGAAAGAGGGGACCTGATGGGAAAGTAGAGACTTTCAAGGCACGGCTCGTAGCCAAGGGCTACACACAGAGAGAAGGCATCGACTACAATGAGACATTCTCTCCTGTGGCCATGCTTAAGTCCATCAGGACATTGCTGGCAATAGCTGCATATCTTGACTACGACATCTGGCAGATGGATGTCAAGATGACTTTCCTCAATGGATACCTCGAGGAGGATATCTATATGGAGCAGCCACAGGGCTTCATAGCTGAGGATGGTAAAGTATGCAAGCTGAAGAAATCCATCTATGGGCTCAAACAAGCTTCTCGTAGCTGGAACATCAGATTTGACGAGACCATAAAGAGTTATGATTTTGTGCAAAACCCTGATGAACCTTGTGTGTACAAGAAGCTTAGTGGGAGCGCCATTGTTTTCATCGTGCTTTACGTAGATGATATCCTTATCATTGGGAATGATACAGGAATGATGACCAGTGTGAAGATTTGGCTATCCCATACCTTCAAGATGAAAGATCTTGGAGAAGCCTCTTACATCTTAGGCCTGAAGTTGTTCAGAAACCGAGAAAAGAGAATATTGGGATTATCACAACATGGATACATCAAGAAGATTCTTGAACGATTCCGTATGGATAGTTCGAAGAAAGGATTCCTCCCCTTAGGACATGGTATCCATCTGTCCAAAGGGATGGCTCCTCAAAGTGTTGAGGGAAAGAAGGCCATGGCTGGATGCCCTTATGCATCAGCCGTAGGCAGCTTGATGTATGCCATGATGTGTACTAGGCCAGACATCTGCCATGCAGTGGGAGTGGTAAGTCGTTACCAATCATGCTATGGAGAAAAACACTGGAATGCAGTAAAGAACATATTCAAATATCTAAGACGGACACAAGATTACATCTTGGTCTATGGGGATGGTGATCTCCAAGTCTTGGGATACACAGATACAGACTTCCAGTCAGTTATTGATGATCGAAAGTCGACATCAGGGTTTGTATTCCTGTTGAACGGTGGTGCTGTGAGCTGGAGAAGCAAGAAGCAGGACACTACGGCGGATTCAACAACGGAAGCCGAATACATTGCCGCATCGGATGCTGCAAAGGAGGCGGTGTGGTTGTGCAAGTTCATCTTGGAGCTTGGCGTAGTTTCCTCTGATACTCCTGTCCCGTTACTCTACGATAACACTGGAGCCATTGCCCAAGCAAAGGAGCCCAGGTGCCATCAAAAGAGAAAGCACATGGAAAGGAAATACCACATCATTCGGGAGATTCAAAAGCGTGGTGATATCATCATCACAAAGGTGGCCTCTGCCGACAACATTGCTGATCCTCTTACCAAACCTCTGACACAGAAGGTTTTTGACCAGCATGTAATGAGTATGGGTTTACAGATTGTACCTGAATGGTTCTGAGGGCTAGTGGGAGATTGTTAGACTTGTGAGCCCTGGGCGAACCATTCTTACAATAAATGTTATTGTAATATTTATGTTTATCAATAAAAGTTACTGATGTTTCACTCCCTTTCTGAAATTATATGAATGAATGCACTATAAGGTCCCTCTGTACAATTAGGGTAATGTACCATGGCCAGCTTGATGATCATATAGCTGTTGATTCATTAAATGAATCATAGAGGCTGGTGTTTGGATGAATATCTAAGGAGTTAGATAGAGGACTCATCAAGCACCGTCAAATGATTGTCAAGTGGAGATCTCCAGCCTGAGTAGGAGATGGCAATCCTTTCTCACATAGGCTGATATCTGACCAACCTCTTGATGCATGTCCTCTGCATGGGAATAGTGATTCAGAGGTGTCAGATTAGTTAGGTCAATGGGTTGACCTGACGAGATCGAGATAACCTAAGTCCTATGTTGAATGCTGTCACAGCATAGGCACGCATCCTCTGACCGGAGACAGATATATTGCTATATGTCTGAGTATGTACATTTGGCAGACCAATAGGTTGATGACCTAACCAAGATCTATACACCGGCGAGCTGGTGTGCATATAAGGGTATATGAGCAATATGATCTCTCAAAGGGATCATACAGGTTCACTTGTGAACCGGAAGACATGAGCTCACTCATGAGGTATTGGGACCGATCAAATTACATGCATGGTCGTCGTGCTTTGGAAGCATGACATGAATTTGAAGGTATGATATATGCTTTGGGAAAGCATATGATCGATACCAACTCCCAATGACCAAGATTGAGAAACTTAATGATTAAACCCTGAAGAAGACAGTGTAAAATGATCTTGATCTTCGGGTTGATCATGGGTCTTCCAGTATGCAGGATGTACAAGTATTGGGAATACCTGAAGGGTGATGTGATCATAAACGATTGTATATCCATGACGTTTCCATTCCGAGGGAGTGATGAAACAAGTCTGGATTTTAGTGACTCCTTTCCGTAGAAAAGCGATCCGATCTTAGTCCAAGTGTTGGACATTGGTCTAAATGAGATTCAGATTCAATGAGAATATTGGATTTGCGGTCTTGATTTAATCAAGCATCTGTGGGAGGTTCGTAGGATCTGGATTTGAGATAAGATCTCAATATCCAAGTCACTATACATGGAATAATACAATCGCCCTATCCTTATCTCCAAGTATCTGCGGAGAAAGCACATTGTTCTTGAAAGGGTTCAAGAATAATTCATTTGATGAAATGTCCAAGCAAGGACTTGATGATTAAATGAGATTTAATTGTCAAGATTAAATATGAATATGATTCATATTGTGAAAATGATTATCTAAGATAATTAAATGGGATTTAATTATCAAGGATTAAGAGAATGTGGATAACACTATCCATGATATATGTGTGTTATAAATGTGATTTATAATATACATATATAAGAGAGAGAATTTATGTAAATAGCATTTATTAATTAATAATGTGGATTAGATTCACATTTATTAATTAATTGGAAATGCAATTTACTAATTAGTTTGGGTTGTGAATATGATTCACATAATATTCAATGGCAAGATTGAAATATTCACAAATTAATTTGGAATTAATTTGGTGAATATTTATTGTGATTAATTAAGGAATAATAAGATAAATAAAATGGAGCCAAATAACCACCATCCATAGGTGGCGTCACCCATGAATTATTCATGGGTGACGCCCCCTAATTTTAGGGAGGTTGGTTGACTCCATTTTAATTATCACATTATCTCTTAAATTAGTTAATGATAAATTAAATTATGTTGATAATGTTGCAACATATTTTAATTAATCATGGCCATTGATTTAGCATGGACCAAGCATGGCCTTTGGATCCATGTGTCCCATGGATTGAGATCCATTGGATCCCAACTTGTATAAAAGGAGGGCTAGGGTAGCTTTCCAAGTTACAACAACATAATCAAGAGTTGAAGAACTCTACTCTGTCCCTCTCTCTCATTCACGTGTGGGCTCTCCTTAATATTCAAGTGGCCGTCCACTTTGTGTATTAGGAAGGAGAGCATTTCGGCTTCGCTTGGATCTTCGTCAAAAGATTGCGGGAAGGACGCGACTCATCATCGTGCCCGCAAGTGCATTCTCCGTGGGTCGGACTTGAGACAGGAGGATCTCTACTTTGGGATCTTGCGATCACAACCACGCTTCAAGAGGTATTCCTAATACTTTGTGGTTTGATGAAACGATCCAAGAAATGTTCTCGTTATCATGTGGTTTCATCTTTAAAGAAAAAATTTTAATTTCCGCTGCATCTAGCATCTAGTACGACTAGTTGCTCCGATTGCATATGATGCGATCGACACGCTTCCGTGATGCGCTTAAGGATTCTCAATATCCTTCATATAGGAGGTGTGTTTGTATATTTTCTACATACTTTATCCGTAGCTCGTACTTTAGTTGTTTTTATCTAAAATCATGTATGCATACTAGAGTGTTTATTATGTATATCATACTAAATTCTTTATATAAATAATACCTGGTTTTCACAAAAACAAAAAAAAACTTTTTGCAAAAATCACTCATGATCTTGCATTTCATTAAGCATCTCATGCATTCATGCATCCTTTATTTGGTATATTCCTGACACATTCACTATCACTCAAGGATTGAGGATTTGAAGACACTGGATTTTTAAGATCTTGAGAGATTGAGTTAGCCAGCCTTAGTCATTAGGGTTTTGAAACTTAATAATGCAAACTTCCCTAGTTTGAAAGATTTGAGCACTATATTGCACTCTTCATCTCTATATTCTAAAGAATATGATCAACACTACACTTTCACAACTGCATGATTGATGAGATGAGTTGAATTATCACTTGAGGAACTAGGACTGGAGACTTAAGTCTGGACTTGATTTAATGATGCTCGAGTATGGGATAAAGTTAATGAAGGCTTCAAGAAACCTGAATGTCAGCAAATCCCTAGTCAGTATGTGAACAAGTTCCCATGTTATCTTTGATAATTACCTATGTGCTAAGGTGCGATGAAACTTAATTAAAATTGTTGATTAGTGTGTGCCAACTCTTGAAAAAAGCAGTGGAGCTAGTCAACAATGAAGTGAAAAATTGAGAGCAATTCTCTCATATAAAGAAAAGCTCAATCATTACAAATACATATTCAAAAGAGCTTCCACCAAAGGCAAGTGCTCCCAACCATTTCAAAATGTCCACTTGGACAAAACACTATTAGGACCAAGGAGTCGGGATAGCACCAAAAAGGTCTCTACATCGCATAGTGATACAAGTCTTGGTGTCGAAGGTATCTTAGATACTCAAAAGAGACGGTGTACTCCCAGGAAAACAAGTGCAGACGACTCTGAATTCTCCTAATAGACACATTGATCAACAAACAAAAATCTACATGTGTTGAGTAATAAGGAACTCGAGAGTCCCTTGTTCCAATGTGATGGAGAGAAAAATAGACACAATCCTATGCCCTCCATCGTATGGCCATCCATCTACAGCTTCAAATCTAACAAACTAATGAGATAGTTGATTGAAGCAAGAACTGACTCATTCCCTAGTGTTTAGGATTAGGTCTAGAAGAGAGTCTCCTAGACTAGAACCTTGGGTGACATCTCCACTCGATTCTCATGAATACAGTACACTAAAAGTCATATCATTATATTTTATGTACAAACAAAGAGTCTGATAAATAGAGAAGTTGGATTCCTTTTGATTAAAGCGTAGTCGTGCCCAGAATTTAGGATCACTCAAATTAAGGGTCTTCTATGAATTGAGCCTTGAAAATTCACAAGCACAGTCAGGGATTTATCCAACTAAGTCATTCATTCATTGATTCTCGGGGACGACCATGGTTTAAGTATTTGGTATGATGAATCTCAGATTCAACATGCTAAAATTGGTAAATTAGGCTCTGTTCCCCAAAATCCATATGCATTTAATCATTAATATAGCATCATTAGAATTCATACATTTGTAAATAATATTTGCATTTCATCATGCATAGTTTCATAAAATAAGGAACCAAAAATCCAAGTGTAAATTGACCTAAAAAGCAGCTAATTTTCTCTATTTTTATTTAATTCATCCTAATACTGATTGGCCTAAAATCACCTCCATTTTGTAGATATTACTAACAAGAATAAATACAAAATACAAAAAAGTGCTAACTTAAATAAGTGACAAATAACTCCAAATCCTAATTTCACATCAGACGGACTAAAACACACATATCTTCCTCATAAAGTGTCTTATTTTGGTCTACTCATTGTTAAAGTACTCCATTTTCAAATACCTTTAAAACAAGACCAATTTAAAATTTGGAGCTCATATGTGAAAGTTTGGTTCTGGTCCTCTTTTACGTATTTTATCTTTTTACGATCTTCTATCTGGATTTTTATTTACATAATTAATCCTTTTAATTTTATTTCTTTTTATTTGTGTTCTTTGATGAAAGTTTTATCAAGTCACATAAAAATCCAAATCCAAATCAAGACTGAAATCAAAGAAACTAACTGTGTCCAAGGAACCTTTGTGTGTTTGTACAAAAATCTTTTATTTCGTACTTCTATTTTATTTCCCTATTTTCTTACTTATTAAAAATAAAAAAATAGATTAATGTGTAAGTGAGTGTATTTTATTTTTTTTCTAGATTTGTTATCCTCTTTTAAAATCACAAAAAAATTACAAAACTCCAAAAATCGTTCTCTGTACACATGGAGAACCATCAAAAATACCACGTTGCATAGTTGACCTCTTTTGATCTTGATTCCTTCATGAAATTTGTAGATCTCGTCGAGACAACCAACTTTCGTGAAGGAAATTTTTCGATCTGAGTCTCCTTCTATTTCTTTTCCATTTTTCTTTCTCTTTATTTTTTAAAACTTTTTGGGGTAAGGCATGGCAGCCCCTAGGCATGCCACGTGGCACCCCCACTCCCTATCTCTCTTTCCCCTTACTAGGTCATGTGTTCAATACATGACCCGCCTCCCCCCTCTCCTCTCTCACCCACGATCTTGTGCCCTGCACGTGACCACCCCCTTCCTCCAGCACCGCCATCAACACCCTGGTAGCAACTGCCCCGCCTCCCTCGTAACAGTCGTCACCTCTCCTGCTCCCCTTCTCCGATCGTTACGAGGTCGGCTTCTTTCCCACATAATGCCCAAGGTCCCTCTGATTCCTATGAAAACAAATGCCAACCCATGTAGGCCACCATCCGCCCTTCATCCTAGGTGCCGGTGGCATCGATCTAAACCTTCTCGACGTGATCCGGAGGCCATCCTCCACTGTTGCCCTTCTTCTAGTGCAGTCGAGCCTCGAGTCCCTCCTCCGGACCTATGATGGTAAGAACATCGGGAGTGAGCCCCTACTCCTCCTTTCCCATGCGTTCCTCTACCACTCCGCCTCGGCCAGCTCCGCCCTTCGCCACCAGCACTTCCCGCCTCATGTCGCACTCCCGCAAAGCCCCTCATCACTGTCATCTATTAAGCTCGTCGTAGAGGTCTGGACTCAAGCAGCCTGCCCCTTATCACCCTCGTACACCCACGTAGCTCGTGCTTCTTCTCTGCCTCGCCATCGGTGTCCACCCGACCGCGTGGCCTTCTCGGAGCGCACCAATAGCCCTACGCTGCCCTACCCAACGCCTGATGAATCTCCATTTCATCACCTTTATTCTATGAATTTGGCCTTAAAAACCTTAGCTAATGCATGAAAATAGAAATAATTTGTACATAATGGCACTCATTATTTATGGCATTTATTATGTAAATAATATTGTTTTTAAGGCTAAAATTATAGAAGAAAGAGAAGAAAAGAAAAAGAATACATTACCAAGGATATTTTATGACCCTATACCCTGAGACCAAGTCGAGAATTGAGTTGGTCGACATGGAATAAAGTAGGAGGAGATAAGGGCCAAAAATATAATAAAAATCACATTTATATATCAACCCAATAAAGTATTTTTGACACCCATTTCATTCTTTATTATTTATACATCAAATAAAGAAACTTTGAACATGAAAGTGTAGATAATAATTTTAATAAAAATAAAAAATTAAGTTTGTATAAAAATAACACACAGTGCTCATTTTATACACAAAATAAAAAGCCAAAGTCCCAACTTCACAGACCCATATCTTCCAAATAAAAAGTCAAAATATATCAAAATCACATCTGATTGTATACAACTTTTAATAAACTATTCAATAAAGGTAGTTTCATATTTTTTGGAGTTAAGGTGTGAAAGTTAGGTTTTGGATCCTTATTGTATAGTACACCCAAATAAAATATTCAATTTATTCATTCTTTATTCTTTTTATAATTTTATATTTTTATAATTTTATAAATATTATTTATAAATTATGTACATATTAAAACCAAAATACAAAAAATTAAAATAAGTCTACATAAATATATAGGTAAAACACCTATGATAATTCATGTAAATAAATAATAATGAAATTCATTTTTTTCATTATTTATTATTTTATATTTTTATACTCTCATAAATATCATTTATATCCTATTAAAATTTAAATCTAAAATAAAATCCAAGAAAATGCATCAAAAATAAAATAATGTATATAATACATAGATGAAATACCTACAGTTATGCCTATATAATTTGTATACCTATTTATTTTAGTGCACAAATAACATCATAAAAATATAATAAAAATATATTTGTGTACATAAAAATAAGTTTTAAATATATAAAATAAGAAAATAAAATAATAAAAAATATACAAACTAAAAATAAAATAGCTAAAATAGAGATGAATAAACCTATAAATATAACCCTAAAAATTAACTACTAATAAATAACATTAAAAAATAAATAATAATAATAATATACTACAAAAAATAAAAACATTTTTTTATTTTATAATCAAAAATTAATAAAATCAGTTACTATTTATAATTATTGATTTTCGAATAAAACTTACAGTTTTGTCCAGTAGTAGGCTTATGTGGCCCAACCACTAGCTGGGGTCCGTTGACCTCTGGTCAACTCCCCATTCCTTCCTTTGACCCGTGTTAGAACCTCGAGCGGCCTGTCTTCTAGTTATTTCCCTCACCGCTCCTCCACTCCATCATCCTCGAGCCCTTCAGCAATTATGATCCCGGATACTCCACGATCCATGCCGAACATCTAGATCCCTTGTACATACATTCGAATCTCGCCAAGTAGTCCTCAAATAAGGGTGCTTTATATGTCTTTAAATAAAGACCTCCTTCTTCCTCTTGCTTTGTGGTCATCTTCCAAAATCTAAAGCCCTCGGGTCTCGACCTAGAGCGTATCCTCGTGACAGGGGGTCCCATAAGCATCCATGGCAGTTGGATGAGGAGGAGGTGCACCCAAGCGATCGTCGCCGGCCACCTCTGCTCCCTGGTCTCTAGCTAGGTATGAGCTATGCCTTTTCTATTTTTAGATAGCATTTAATTCGTGTTTTTTAATTCTGCCTTTATTTTAGTATTTAGCTTAGCGATGTAACCTGAAAATCCCATCTCGTAGTTCGTCAGATCTCCGCTCCGGCGAACTTGTTCATTGTGTCCCACTGTTGACCGACCGGGCCAAGCCACCTCACATCGTTTCCTAACACCTCCTCCACCTTCGACGCACCTCCACTCCCCTTGACCATGTCTGGATCAATCACTCCCTCCCTCCTCCTCTGCCCGCTCACTGGAGGGAAACCATCTCGCCCACCTCTCGCCCATTCTACCATCTGATGATCCTTGGAGCTTCACCTTTGTGTGACTAACTATTTGCTACAGGAAAGAGCTACAAGGGAGCCTGTTCGAGGCCCATTAGCACTATAGGAACCTCCCAAGTCCTCCTTTGGTGCCATCTATCAATGGAGCCCTTTGGGGCATTTTGGTACATCTGTTCAACACAGGAGGGACCTGGGGGACTTCTGGAATCATCAGTAGTGGCAAAGTTTCGGTGTGCGCGAGGATTTTAGAGATTGAAGCTCATCCAAGCCCAGTTCTTAGGTTGTTCATCTATACCCTCTCGTTGTCGACCATCCTCCACCTGCTCCAGTTTCATGCCAAGCCGTTGGATCATCGCACGCCATAGCCATAGATCTCTCGCCAGTGATCTAATATCTGTCGTTCACATTCGAACTGGTATCAAGCATGGAGAAGACGATACGTGTCCAAGTGAATGAACCAGAGTAGTCCATTCCGCGCATTTGAGGGGTAAATTGCATATCATGCCCCGTATCTTTTTCTATTTATTATTTAATGTTGTAAATAAAATATGTTGTTTAAAATAAATGGGATATTTTGCAAACAGGCCCTTTTACTTATGTATATTTACTTTTTTGGTCCAGTCGGGCTCAGCTTACGTGTCGTCCCACGTGAGTGGGGAAAATTGCATGGAAGCCCCTACATATTTCTGTATTTATTATTTTAAAGTGTGCCTCTACCAGCTTATGTATTTTTAGTGTTTGGATTTCATTTATTAAAAATAGCACCCTATCTCCAAAAATCATGCAATAGTAGGTTTAGATGCTTGGAAGCATGTACTTTCATGACCTACATTTGTTTTGCATTTTTGGGCATTTTAACCATTTATTACAAATCAAAAGGAGCCCCTATTTATTCTGCCTTTTATAAAACACTAAAAAAATCAAACGTCTTGAAAATTTTCAAAAAAAATTATGTTGTCTATTTTTCCCTATTTTAACTACAGATAAAAAAACACTAAAAATAGAAAAAGCCTAAAAATTGAAAATGCCTAAAAACCTTCGTAAAAATCTAGAAAATCATTAAGAAATCCAAAAATATGTTTTTCTATTTTGTAATTTTCTATATATAAATATTTATATATCAAAACTAATTTGAGTAATTTTTGATCCTATTTCCAATTTTTAAAATTAAAATCAATTTTAGATATTTATTAAATCCTTGATTGAGGATATTATTGACTTTAAAAATCGATAAAAATTAGCAAAATTCCAAAAAAACCACAAAAACATTAGAAAAATATTTAAAACCCCCAAAAATTTATTTTCTATATTTTTACTCTTTTTATTTGCATTTATAATTATATAACTCAAATTATATGTATACTTTATATATAGCTATGTTATATATTTAAAAGAAATCATAAAATATAAAAATCTGAAAATATAAATGAAAAATATAAAATTAAAAAATTAAAAATAATATATAAAATATAAAACCAAAAAAATAAAAAAAATCCAAAAACCCATAAAACAAATAAAAATGGTTAAGAGAAGAAGAATAAACTTTTGTGCATTATTTTGCCCCCATCTATTATTTGCTCCCTGAGTTCAACCTCTACACATGCTTACACTATATACACATGTTGTAGAGTTATAATAATTTTAACTCCATATTTTGATATCTATTTCTTGATTCATATTGTGGGTTCATTGTTGATTGAATGAGGTTCCTTATGAGATCACTTCGATGACTGTCAGTCCGCCTTGTGGATTGACATGACTTTGGCTAAATCTCTATCATCAAATGGCGTCGTTGCCAAGGAGAAACGTTGCATAGATTGGGATTCCTTATTTGTTCATACTCTCTTGTCTATTTATTAATTTTGTAGCATTTCCTTATCCTTGTCATTTATTTATTTTTATGTTTATTTGATATTTGTTGTGATTGTTCTGTCCTCTTTCTTTATCTGACCTTGATGTGAGGGATTGCTACATGAGGGAGGCCTTCCTAGGAGGACCGATACACCCAAGCAAGGCAGAGCCGTCTTTTAGACTTAGCCGGTAGGAGAGAGCAGCAAGGGCAGATGGGAAATTTTTTAAGATAGTGTCTTTTCTATTTTATTTATTTTCTTCTACATAATTATGTATATTCATGTGAGAGAGTGACCCATATATTTGTAATAAGTTGGACTCTCCAGGACACAGATACTTCACGAGGTTCAATCCCCGAGGGATTGTTCCCTTAGGGGCCTCGTCGACTTTTTCACGTTTTTCATCGCTTTCTTTTTTTATTTTTTTGATTTTGTTTCCATTTATTTTGTGTGAATGAGCCCTATCTTAGGACTTGCTTTCTCGATAGATTAAGTTTTAAAGCCCTAATATTTTTGCATGTACCTATAGATTCGCTTCTGGACTTAGTCAAATAATAAATGTTAGTTATTTAGATCCAAACCCGTGCATCATGAGAGACATCATACAACGCTAGCAGGACCCGTTGTGGCGGGCACCAAGATGTCTCCAAGATCGGACTTCAGTGTTGGTCTCTGAATAATTAACATATGGTGCTTCACGATAATAGCAATTACTATTTTTGGCGATCTCATCGGATTGCATTGCATGTAGTGTAGTTTTCAATCATGTTATGCATCTCGTGTGGTGAGAGCTGGGAAGTAATGTAAGTCTTCTAACTTTGCATGCATCATCGATTTTCAACTTGTATGGCTTTTCTGTCCTTCTCCCTCTGATTTTGATCACTTAAGATGCTAGATGGAAATTGAAAACATCGTTAGGCTCGTGCATTAAAAAATAAAAAAAGTGATAACCTAAATAAAATAGGAACCGCTAGCTCTATTGGACTTTAAAAATAAAATGTAATGGATTCATTTCTTTGGGAAGAGCATCCCTCACCTTGTATTTTCATTTTATTCCTACATACACGCTAAGATTAGTGCCCAAATCCCAGGCCTATCTTCAGTTTGTAAAACTCTTTGTAAATTCACCTAACTCTAAAATGGAAAAGATAAAAGACCACCATCTCGATCTTCATTGTGTTGAGTAGGTGAACTGGGGTTTGCTTTGTACATTAATTGTGATTTTAAGTCCATATACAATTCCATCCCTCTTCAAGTTTCCAGTCCCATTAGTGTAAGTCATTTTTGATCATTGAGTCCCTCTACCTCTCTTGTTTATATATTTCCTCATTTGCATCTGATTCGTGATATGGGTCTTGAGCTTAATCATCTTCGCAGGATTTTGCGGCTTTTCTCCTTGCCCATATCACCCCATATCTTGTCCATTTCAAGGAGACCCTATCCTTGAACCATAATTTTGTCTATGTACACTTTTATCTGGCCCATCCTCCTCGTTCCCTCTGTATCATCCCTTCTTTCACCTGGGATTGTTGTGCTTGTAGATAGGGCCAACATCAAGGTTTTCGGATTATATTGATTATTTGAGTAAGTCGAGCACGTTTTGAGGATGCTGAGATTGATGTGCTACTTTTGGTGTATTTGACTTTGTGCATAGAGCCTGTTGAGGATTTTGATGTTTGCACAATCACAGGTGTGATTCTTTATTGAGGATTTGTGATCTCGCACACCAGATTGAGGATGTGATGTATTTTGATGATTTGATGATGATTCCATGAGTTTTGATTAGATGATCTATTCTGCAGTTCCTCCCACTTGGATTCAATGGATTGATCCTCCATCTTCTGATTCTCCATCCATGTAGCACTTAGAGGATTCATGCTTACATCTCGATCCATCTCAGCTACTTTGTTGACTTGAGGGACGCATTGCGACTGACCTGATTGTTTGTTATCCCTTATATGATCTTATGCCCTCCGACTGAGGATTGATTGACTATCTTGGAAGACCTGAGACTTCGTGCCAACATCCCCGTGGTCCTTTATTGATGCACTACTCCTCGAGGACTATCTGCAGGAGAATGCAAATTTTCTTTATGATCAGTTTTCCCTCCCGACTTGTGTGCCCATCTTACTGGAGCACAAAACCAAGTCATCATATATATATATATATATGTTACCGGTCTCACTGTCTGATTGTGTGCTCGATTGATGAACGTCGAATTCACCTCTTTAATAATTGATAATTCTTGTAGTATAGGAGGTAAACTTGGTTCGTCAAAAAGCATAATCTTGGATGTTGTGAATTATTTTTAACTTGGAAAGTGTACCAAGGTTGAACACAAGGACATGAGCTACTTTAATTTATATATCAAATTTTGGTCAATTAAGAGTATGTGTGAATAAATAAAAAATTTTTAGGTCTTCATGCATATGCAGAATAAAATTCAAGCCGCAAAATTCAAACAATGATGCATGTATTTTTAGTTTAGTTTTAAGATACAATTAAATGAGTATGCATAGACATATTGTATGAGTGAATGGAAGGGATAATATGCAAAATAACGGATTATAATAATGCCCTAGAGAAAAATGAGAATAATATGTGATTCAGTTTTAGAGTCATTTTGAGCATAGAAATTATGAGTACGCATCTAGCAATGGCAAAGAATTTGAGTAAGGACACTATTAGTCATTAAAAATGCATCACATGTAATATGGTGTCAGATGAGAAATAAATATGCCATTAGATAGATGAGGAAATAAGGAACAAAACAATACTAAAATCATACAATTTGGATATACAATGCACAAGTTATGAAGAAACAATGCAGGGGCATAAATGTATAAAAATACGGCGAATAAAAGGATAAATAATCACAAATAGGTCCCTAGAGGGACCTATTTGCAATATGGAAAAACCGACTGGACCCCACTGTAATTTTCCATGGAGCACGAGGAACATTTCGTAATTATGCATTCTCACCCGGACCTTTGTATAAAATGTCTAGAAGTGCACGTGAGGCATGCACGCTTGGATCTCCTTGTCATTCTGGAAAACCCCAGGGGTAGACTACAATTTTCTCGGACCCCCCATGTGCAAGGCTCGAGAGAGGTGCATCTGTCGGGAGACACATGGTCTGGAATCTGGTGGCTCGAATGATGGCTCGGGTGACCTGAGCCTCTTGCTTCAGTTCTGCAACATGAAGCTCTCTTAGGTCATTGGATGGCCATCGCAAGGGTGTCATCCAACGACGCTTGCACTTCATCGTCACCAGACGAGAAGCGGCGTACTTGGAGCTCTGGCATGCACGCCAGAGCTCCATCGACCTCCTTAGTGTCCAAGGAAGATCCCTGAAGGTCTGTGATCCTCAGGCGATGACGGCTGGAGCGAGGAGAAGCCACAAGGATAACTGTAGAAGGGAATCGATGTTGCCTCACCAAATATAAAGCTCGGGGTCAGTGAGGGTGACGATGCTCTGGCCATTGAAGATTGAAGGTAAGTGCAGATTGTTAATAAGTATAGCCGAAGCGATGTGTGATGTGTGTCATCGAAGTGGTGGTCATGGGGCGATGAGAGGCAGAGGACCTAAGCATCTTCTTTGGTGGAGTAGGGGAGAAGGTGGGTTGGAGCAGGGAGAGGTTGTGGAGAAAGGGAAAGGGTGAGCGAAAGCGTTGGTGTGGATGACTGTGAGTTGGCGGAGGTTGTTGGATGGTTAGTGGCTGGATGAAGATGGTGGAGTACGGTGAGAAAATTAGGAGAAAATGAAAAAGAATAGTGAGGAGGAGGGTAACTCGTCGGAGAGGGGGATCCGGGGGAGGAAGATCTTGTGCTGAGGTTTATATGAGCCTTGGTCGTTGCCCGGTCTAAGCAGGCCACGCCAGAGAGCTTATCTACCACCGGAGATGGTGGAGCTAACATGGCTGAGGTGCCATGGATCACCTGAGGTGGAGGTCATTAATCGCCTGGGCTACCATCCTCCGCGTCACCGGAGGGATGGGGCAAGCTTGGCCAATGCCCCCTGAATGGTGGATGGGTTGATCGGAGGTGTAGAGAGAGACTTTATAGGTGGAGGGATTAGGCATTTGGTGAGGCGGGGAGTTTTTGGACGGTCGTCTTGATGTCCAGGAGTGATGGCAGGGGTCGATGGTGGTTACGCGAGGAAGGAGGATCGAGGGGTTGTGTGGAGGGAGTTGTTAGGTTGAGGAGAGAGGGTCGGATACACCTTCCAAAATAATAAGGGGTCAGAGGGTGACGCAGACATAATGCCTGAAACAGGGGATAATGAGAGGTAGAGATGAGGTTCTAGCCATTAGATCTTGTGATCCAACGGCTCTGATTTAGGCGCGGATGGATGCCTCAGATCAGATCATATGATTTGATCTGACGGTGAGTAGGCGGTGGGGGCGTACGGTTCATATAAGACTAGGGTTATCCAAAGGTGGAGGGTGGGTGGGAGACGTGGGAGATGGTGGTCGTGGGATGAGGGATGATCAAGCGGTGGAGAGATGAGGGCGAATATGGGAGGCTGGGATCTGAACAGAGGCAGTGATCGGACGACTACGGGGTGAGGCAGTAATGGACGGTGATCTGAAGGGCCAGGATGAGACTGGGTGGCAAGAAGAGGGGGCAGCCACGTGGGCGGCCCAGAGGGTGCCACGTGACTGCTCCAGAAAATTCGAAAATAATAAAAACAAAGAAAAATATGAAAGAAATAGTTAGAGTTAAATTAGGAAAAAGTCAAAACATGGAAAGTTGTAGATCTCGATGAGATCTACAAGTTTCATGTTGGATAAAAAGGCAAAAGAGGTCATTTGTACAAAAGTGAATTTTGGGGGTATTTTTAAAGGGTTAAAAACACCGACTTTTGGTTTTGATATTTTTTGTATTTTTAGTTCTTTTAAAGGTTAGGGAAACTATAAACAATTATCTATCCTAATTTTTATGGGTTTTTAATGAGGAGATAATTACAAAGTATATAATAGTAATTACATAAAATAATTATATGTTAATTATACACAATATAATACATGCTAATAATGAGGAATTATTGGTGATTTTTATTGATTTGTTTTAACAAGGAGTTTAATAAATGATTTTTAGAATGATAAAAAAAGAGATTCATCATCGATCTGTCAGAGCACGAGGCCTAGTGGTCTGGACTCCTTTTAGTTCGCTCTCCTTGACGTCCTCACAAGGATGAGCCATCCTCCTCTGATTATTCTATGCTTAGTTGGCAATATGCTCCCCAAGGGTTGTCTGCAGGATGCTGCCGCATTTTCTTGATTTTTTAGTCTCTTCTGCTAGTAGCCAGACCTGTCGACTACCGAGACTGCTCCTATTGATCCCGTCTGATGGATCTAACTCCTTTGAGTCCCTCACCTTGACCACCCTTGCAAGGGTGAGCTCTGTTCTGATTATTCAATTGACAAGTATGTACCACCCAGAGGGTTATCTGCGGGAGGATACATCATTTTGTAGGTACTCAGTTTTGCTTCTGGTGTCTCCTCTCTGGTGGAGCACGAAGTTGAGTCTTCTGATATGTACTCGGTCTCCTCTCTGGTTGCGTCTCCAATCTGTTGGAGCACAGAGCCGAGTCCTCTGATTTTTTGAGATCTTTGACTCGTCAAGTCTACTCAATGATGAAATTCATATTCATCATGTTAAAATCCACATATTAATCTCCTTGCTTAAACATTTCAATAAAAATCACAATAATAATTCATTATTATTAGCCTGTATTATATTGTATATAAACTATGTATAATTAACATATATATGCTAAGCTATTTTTATTGTATTTAATTACTAACTTTTTTCTTTATTTTTCTATTTTATTAAAGCCCATAAAATTAGGTTAATTAATTGTCTATAATTATTTTGACTTTTAAAATAAATAAAAACCACAAAAAATCTCAAAACCAAAAGCATTGTTTTTATCCCATTAAAAATACTCTCAAAAATACACTTTTTGTATAAATGACCTCTTTTGACTTTTTGTCCAACATGAAATTTGTAGACCTTATCGACTTTCATGTTTTGACTTTTTCTTAATTTTGCTTCATTTGATTTCTTTTGAATTTTTCTTTATTTTTGTATTTTCTGGATTTTTGGAGCGACCACGTGGTGCCCTCTCGGCCGCCCATATGGTCTGCTCCTCCTCTCACCACCTGGTCCCCTTCCTGGTCGTTTGATCTTCCTAACCTGCCTCCCATCTCCACCGCTCATCACACCTCTCCTCTCCACCATTTGATCAGGCCCCCTGATCTAATCCCAGTTGCCCGTTCCCGCTTCCATCTTGGTCATTGGATGGATCATCATCTAAAGGTCATTCAACCTCCAAGTCATCCCTCCTATAGTAAACCGTGGATGAGCTTCCCAGAACTCATCTCACCGTCCACCAGCGCTGCTCCATCAACCCTCCAATCAGATCACCTGATCTGATCTAAACCCTTCGCCTCTGCCTCCTTCTCAGCCGCATGATTAAGACTCCATCCAAGGGCTTCACGACCTCCACGTCATCGTGCCTCTTCCCATCGACCAATTTGATTCGAGATCAGATCATCATCGTTAGCCCCCATCCTCTTCATAGCCATAGGATCAGATCTAAGGATCTTAACATAGCCCTCCGACTGTGCTTCCATCGGGGCGGTTGAATCGCATGATCCAACGATCCAAGCCTCATCGTCAACCTCCAGATCACCTACCTCCAAGAGTTACGCCTGGAAATTCACTCTCACCCTTTCCATTTCCGCCACCATCTCCGGACACCTCTCACCGATCTAAAGCCACAACCATGCAGCCATTAGACCCTACATCTTTGTGGGTCCCTCAATATTGCTAGCCATCATTCCATTCCCTTAAAATCGGTCGTTCAAAATCATGCCTCACTTCTTGTAACGGCTGACCTCCTCCCTATAAATCTACCTTCGGCACTGAACGTCACCCTCATCCGCCATTCACGGTCCTTCTTCCTAGCCTCCTTCCCCTCCTCGTGATAGGAGGAGGTGGAATTGGCTGGCGACGATGGTTGATTTCCCAGGTGTTGACCTACGACTGCCATGGTCGTGCTATAGTGGCTTTACCACCACTTCCGTGCATGGTCACGTACACTGGGCCATGACCCTAGAGCATCTTATGATGCTCCACATAGGCCAATTCCCCCACGTATCTTCCCCTCCGATCGGGTAACCTCCTCCCTCGCTTTTTCTTATGTGTTTCCATTTTTTTACGACACATACACTCTCCCTCACTAGCATCTGACCTTACCACAAGCTCCATCACTCATACCTTCACCCTCTCCAGCCCTCCGTTCACCCCCTCTCCTCCTCCAGAACCCCCATCACCTCTGCTCCATGTCTCCTCTAGCTCACAGGAGAAGAGCTCGTTGAGACCTCGCCTTGGACCTCACTCCATTTACACCTCATGCACGAGTAGCTTCGGCTATTCTAACACTTGCAGGTGCCCACATCTTCAATGATCAGAGACTTGATTCCCTCCCTGGTCTTCCACTCTGCCTCTAATGAGCAACCATTGACCGACTCCTTCATTTGCTCCCAGACCCTCGTCACACCTCCCGCACCTTCGCCCACACCTCAGCAAGCTTCCTCGTTCTTCAGATGAGCATACGGAGCTAGGGGAGCTCTAGCAAGTTCTTTGGAGATCCAATTACACTGCCTCCTTGTTTAATCAAGAATCGACGGTCTAATATGTCTCACACAAGGTGGAGACAAAGTCGCCGTGGCGACCGCACGAATCCTGGATTAAAACAACAATTAACCCACAACAGAAATCAAGCAATGAAAAGTTGGTGCGGAGCTAAAATTTATTATAAATCTACAACAAAGATGTGTATAGGTGCAAGTATGTGTAGAGGTCGAACACAGGGAGCAGACAGGTAGAACGGAGCAAGATGCTCAAAATGTGTAATTGTGATCAAATGTCTAATTAAGCTATGTTTTGTGGGTTTTTAATTTTATTATTTTTAATTTTTAATTTTATAATTTTGTATTTTGATTTTTAATTTTCTGATTTTATATTTTCTTTTATATTTTATATTTTTTTATATATTTTCTTTTTCAATAATAGAATATATACAAAGTAAGAAAGAGATGAATAGAGTATGTATAAAAATAGGTAAAAATAAGGAAAATCAGAAAATAAAGTATTTTTGATCTTTTTTTTCTAATGTTTTTATGATTTTTCTAAATTTTTCCTAATTTTTTGGGTATTTTTAAAGTCAAAAATACTATAAACAGTGAATAAAATTGCTGGCCGAAATTAAAATGGGAATGAAAAACAATAAATAGTGACAACATTTTCCCAAATTGATTTTAAACGAATGACAATAGAATAGATAAAATCTGAAAACAGAGTTTGTATTTTTAGAATTTTTGTAGAATTTTTAATATTTTTAGGAAGATTTTTGGGGTTTTATAATTTTTAAGTGTTTTCGTTTGTATTTTTTAGTTATTTTTGAACTGGAGTTAGAAAAAAATAAGATAAGAAAAATATATATTTTTTGGATTTTTCTGATGTGTTTTTATATTTTTTTATGGATTTTATAATGCAAACAGTGTTGAAAATGAGTATTTTTGAATTTTTATAAATATTAAACTGCAATAAAAATATAAAATAAAAATATGCAGTGAATGTGCAATGGAACATGAACTTAATGTGATTTTTGGGGATTTTTTAGGGTTTTATGGATGCATGCAAAAATTAGAGACAACGGCAAGAAAATACATACAAGCAGGGGCGTTTTTGCAAATAGTAAAACATCTAGGGGTTTGCATGTAATTCGCCCACACAATATATATTGAATGAACAAATCCCAGGACTTAATACAAATGCCCAAAAGCGAAAGGATGTTCTTGCAAAAATACCAAGGTGCCGTGACGTGCACGCGCGCCTGGCTAGGACCTAAAGGCAACTATCAGAAACTTAGGGGCATAAACACAAAAATCCCAGAATTAGATTAACTGCAAACAAAAGTATTGTGCCTCAAGATAAATATGCAAAACAGCCTGGGTTCCCTTGCAAAATGCCCAGGCGCACGTGACGAGCACGTGCGCCAGGCAGGGGGACCCAATGGCAATAAAGAGAAGTGCAAGGGGTTTGAATAAAATTATTACAAAAGTGTTAAACATGCAGATGAAAGATTTAATATTATAACGTAAAATGCGGGGGTGATGACTGCAAAATACCCCAGCTGCTGCGGGCATCAACGGTTCAGATCAGCCACTTAAACACGTGTCAACACCACATCGCGCGATACCCCTTCGGCCTTGAACGGCCCCGATTAGAAGATCTTTGCGTGATCGAACGGCCGAGGTTGGTGGAGATCCTACGGCTGATGTACCACCTGGGAGCCCTTCAAAATCCAACGGCAGCGAGGGCCTTCGACGAACTGGAAGAACTCGTTGGGCGGCGAGTTTCCCAGAGACGATCTCCCTCCTCCGCTGCCCAGAGAAGCTCCAAAATTGGCTCACAAGGTCCTGCGGTGTTCCTCCAAATCCTGGGGGTGTCAAAACGCTCCGGAGGAGCCCGGAGTGGCCGCGCGAACCCGACGGAGCTGGGCTGCTCCGCGAACCTCGGCCGACCGTCAAAATTTCCCTAGGTGCGTCATTAGCTCCGAACACCTGCAGAGCAAAGGTTATGAGGTCGAGGGTAAAATTGCCTCGACCCTATAGCAATACGATAATGCGAAAATGAGCAAAAAATAGAACTCGTCGGAGCGAGCTCCGGCGAGGGGGTGATTTGGCGTACGGATGGGTATGAAGCGAAGTGGAAGGTGGCAGATGGATGCTAGAACTTCTGCAAAGCTAAAAATGCATGAAAACGTAGATAAAAAACAATACCTCAAGGGCGTCATGTACCCAAGATTTAACCTCAACGGCCACGGCCGAAGATGGGGTTGGAACGCCTCCACGGCCCTCGCCTGAGCCCCGCGTCCTGGAGAAGGTTGTCACCCTTCCAGTCCTGAGGGCGGCGACCAAGGTTCGAGATTTGGGTAGAAGAGGGTTCAATTCGAAAATGGAGGTGGTGGGGTTGTTTTGAAACATGGTGGAGATGGATCGCAAATCGAGGAGTATCGGGAGATTCAACGACCCGAAGGTCGAAAAAACACTTGAATGAGTATCATGGATATCTGGGCTACAAAAGTTGTGAAGGAAGAATCGTGAAAGGAGGCACGACGCGACCTAGAAAATAGCAAGAAAATGGGACAAAACCCATCTCTGACAATGTACAGACCTTGGTCAGAGAGTTGACCGAGGTCAACCAAGGGAGAGATCTAGTTGGTCCACGTGGACCAACCAGAAAAAACCTTGGAAAAAAGGTTTCTAAATTCAATTAAAAATAGTATTTGAATTTATTAATTTTTTGGTTTCAAAATAAAAATGTTTATTATTTTATGAATTATTTTATGGTGAGTTTTATTTGTTTTTAGAGGTTAATAATTACAAGTTACCATTTATGCCCTTTATAGGTATCTTTACCTATATATTTAAGTATTTTAATTTTATTTTGTACTTTTAATTTATTTATTTTTGTTTATTATTTTATAAATTTATAAAATATTTTTATATCCTAAATATATTTTTATTTTATTTTTTTGATGTATTTTTTTACACTTAATAAAATAAAAGTATTAATTCTGTAGGTATATATACAGGTATTATACCTATGTATTATATTACAAGTATTTTATTTTGTATTTATTTTGTGTTTTTATTCTGATTTTAATACACAAATATATTATAAATAATATTTACAAAATTATAAAAATATAAAATTATAAAAATAATTAATAAATAATAAAATGAATATTTTAATATGTACAAGTATACAATATGGGTCCAAAACTCAACTTTCAAATCGTAACTCTGAAAAATAGGAAACCACTGCCATTAAATAGCTTATTTTAAACTATATACAATTAATGTGAGTTTGGTGCATTTCGAGTTTTTATTTGCAAGATACAGGTATGGGAAGTTGGAGTTCTGGAATCTTATTTAGATCATAACTTTTTATCTGTATATTATTTTTGTATAAAATAAATTTTGTATTTTTACTTATTTAATTATCTACAACTTTTATGTACAAGTTTCTTTATTTGATGTGTAAAAAGTATAACCAAAAATAGGTCCCAAAATAAATAAAGAATGAATAAAATAAAAGGGGATTTTATTGTATTCTGGCCCTTATCTCCCCCTACTTTATTCCTTGTCGACCTATTCCTCGAGATGCCTAGGTCTCAGGGTTTCGGGTCATAAAATATTTACAATATTTTATTCTTTTGCTTTTCTTTTCTTTATTCTATAATTTTTGGCTTTAAAAACCGCATTTTATACAATATTTATACAATGATGCATGGATGCTAAAATGCATGAATTACGCTATTTACACGCATTTGCTAGGGTTTTTAAGGCCAAAATGATAGAATAAAGATGATGAAACGTAGATTCATCACTCCTCCACAGGAGAGATGAAGAGCAGGTACCTTGGACGGTGCCTCTACGGCGGTCATCCAACGACCCCGATGGAGCCACGTCGTACCACCAATCCTTTAGGCACGTGCATTCCGAGCCACTGGATGAAGCATTAGCACCCACTACGTCACCCGTCGAAGCTGCCACCCGACCGAGCCCTAGCCCCGTACACGCCCAGCACGTGCAGGTGGGCTATTTGAAGATATACCCTCGGATATCTTCCGTTATACAAGAAGAACCCCAGGCACGTGCCTCACGAACGTGTTTGAGGTATTTTACAGAGACATCCAACCAGCTTATGGAAATTGCAAAAAGGCCCCTCTGTAAGGAAAAATTACAAAAAGCCCATCTGATTTTGGTATTTGCAAATGGGTCCCTTTAGGGACCCATTTGCAATATTTATCCTTATTTTCTTTCGTATTTTTATTACATTTATGCCCTTGCATTGTTCTTAGTATATCTTGAGCACTCTAAGTCCAAATTGAACAATTTTAGTTTCATTTTGATGCCCTCTTCATTCCCTTTCCAATGGCATGATCGATTTATTTATTTGACACTTAATTTATGGAGCAGTGTTTTGTCATCTATAGGATACCCTGCAAATCGATTTTAATGCCATTATGCATCTTTATTGCACACTTGACTCTAAAATTGGAATAAAAGTTATGCTCATGGCTTCGATATTCTATAAGGGCGTATTTATAAATATTCTTTTACATAATTGTCCCTTGCATTCATTCATGCATTATACCATGTATCATTTTAAAATTGCATCATAAAATCAAATGAAAATTACATGCATCAATTCTTGAATTGTTTTATCTGCATTTTCTTGTGTATTTGCATGATGACCTAAAATGAGAAGATACTCAATCTCTAATTAACAATGAAATTTGATAAATAAACGAAGAGGCTCGTGTCCCTGTGTGCGATCTTGGTATACTTACCAAGTAAACTAATTTCCACATATTCAAAAATATGGTCTTTGCTGAACCATTTTTAACACCTATACTACGATAAAAGACGATAATTAAAGTGGTGAAAATGTCGTTCATCACTCACCTTGAGGACCCTCGCGGGGTTGAGCCTTGTCTTGTGGTATTCGGTGTATCCCTGCTTTTCTGATTTTATGTCCATCGAATATCACGCTACGTAAAGAGTTTATTGTTCTTCACCTTTTGTATCTCCTTGAGACCATGATTGACTTGGAGGAATCCACATTGTTCCTTCTTCCTCCATGTCTTATGTTATCAGCTTCGATCTCTCATTCTTTTCTTATGAGCTGATGATCTACTTCATGCTACCGATTCCTAATTTAGTTTTCGATCTGTTTTTCCCCGGTAGTTGACAC
The DNA here is from genome assembly GCA_037367405.1 of Ottelia alismoides. Classification (NCBI taxonomy): domain Eukaryota; kingdom Viridiplantae; phylum Streptophyta; class Magnoliopsida; order Alismatales; family Hydrocharitaceae; genus Ottelia; species Ottelia alismoides. The sequence goes on along the minus strand of JAZKJV010006856.1, from coordinate 1,128,902 downwards.
CTACTTGATTGCATATTGAGGTGTCTTTCTCCTTCTGACTACGTTGTTGTTCTCACAGGGAGACGATGATAGAGCACAGTATTCGATTGCGATAGTTCACCATTCTTTACTTGTGTATATACGTGTTTTTGTTTTGCATTCCTTCCTTCTCTCGTATGTCATGTGTACCCCAGATCATTCACCATATTTGTGTGTCTATTCTTAGGACGTACTTTGTCATAAGTATAAGGGAGGTACACCCCATGTTATTCTTTCTTCGTCCTGTTTCATCACTCTTGTCGTTGTCTATATTTAGGGATCTTTTACCCTAACTATAGGGGGAGTGATGCGTACATTCTCTTTGATCTTTTCTTCTATCTTCAACTATCTTTTCCTCTTTTTTTCTTTTCTTCTTTTTGTTTTCTTTTTTCTTTTTCTACCAAAGGGGTGTCACCCCTTTTTTCAATTTTCTATACTTAGAACACACTTTGTCCCGAGTATAGGGGGAGTACATCACGAGTTCTTTCATTCATTGATCCCCGCCACTGTCTCCTCTCTTATTGATTTTCTCTACTATACTTAGCAATAAATCAATCTAAGTATAAGGGGAGACAGACTGAGCTATGATTTGTTTATTCCCACCCTTGTCCCTCCCTGCCTTATCTACAATCTGCTATACTCAGGATTATTTGATCCTCAGTATAGGGGGAATCGTCAACTTCTGATTCATTTATTTCTTCATTCTTTCACCATTTTAGTATAGGCGTTTCTATACTCGGTACGAGTTATGTCTTCTCTTCTTCTTTTAGATCTATAAGGACATAGCTCAAGGTAAGTATAGGGGCGTCGTCTATACTCTATATACACTTTAGCCATAACTCGTACTTTCAAATTATTTTTAATAATATGGCTAAAATACTATACATATGCAACTCATTTAATAAACAAGATGCATTTTATTCCTCAAATTTCTTATTATATATATTAATTAATAAATCAGGTTAAAAATAATTTTGCAAAATGATTTGAAAAATGGTTTGACCCATTTAGAAAACCTTTTGTAAATTGTTTTCAATCTTTGTAAAAATGTTTTGATTTGTAAAAACTCTTTCTTTGTGTGAAATAATATTTTTTGAAAACCTATTTGCAAATGCTTTTGAAATGGTTGTAAAATTATTTTTAAAATCTATATATACTCTTTGAAAAATCTTTGCAAAAGGCTTACAAATGTTTCTAAAGATTTGCAAAATTCATTTTGTATTATAGTTTTCAAAATCATTTCAAATAAATTTGAGGAATTTATGCATAATTATATATAACAATAATAATAAAATACATATAAATAAAAAGTAAATACAAATTATTTACCAGTTATACATATACACCTATAAATAATGCTTTAACATGTAAATTCTTTACATTCTTGTAAATAAATAAAAAGAGGCAAGTCTGTATAAATAGTTTCACATATTTCACATCTTTGTGCCAAAAGTTTTTTTATGTGCAAAATTCTTTTTTGAAAAATCGCATCATTCTTCTGCATTGTACATAGCATTTGCATAACATTCATATTTTTTCGGATTGAGCTTAATGATTGAACTAGTCTGAGTAAAGTCGAAGATTGGAGCTTGGTTGGACCTTGTTGCACCTAACTTCACTGGAGCCTTATGGGAACTAGATTTAAGGCACTTCATGTCCATTGGGACTTAATTCTTTGAGACTCAAGGCCAGGTTCAAGTCACCTCAACTGACTAACTAGACCTTTTCAAGACATGCGCATGACTCTTGTCGGTCGTGACCTAACTTGGACACTTGCACCTTTCACTTGGCTCAACTTAGTTGAAGTCGTGAGAGGATATGATTTTTTGATTTGCGATGCACGCGAATGGAAACATTTCTCCTCATCTAGGGGGGAAGTGCACCCCAACCCGTCCAATAGACATGAGGTCTAACAACAAGAGAGTATGTGTTGCAATAGTGCTTCAAAAGAGGGACAGTCTTCTGGCTCAAGAGGAAAAAATCCTTATGTAAATGTTGTTGTATATAGTATTAAAAACTCTAAAAAAGTGGACATGCCTGATTGAAAATAAAATGCACTGGAGTGTACATATTGTATAGTCAATAAGAAAGCTTGAGCTTCAAAGTTATACCATGTGAGTCTGCAGCTGGATGACTAACTACATTGGTCATGCATCTCAGGATAGGTAGCTACACTAGCTACCGTCTATTATTCTCTTCACCCCTCCTCTTGAGTTGGTTTCCACTTGAACTTACAAGGTAATACCCCGCTCCTCGAGAAAAGAGCTCCTAGATTGGGGAATCATTGGGTTGTCATTCTAGAGAAGTCAATTCTTTTGTCATTTCGGTTGGGGAGAGTCACTATCACTTACACTGTACAAGTCAGCTTAATAGTCATAAAGGTTCGCGTATGATGTAGGCTTGTTTTGACATGGATATTGAGGTGGTTTAAACCAAGTTCTGTGACTCTCAAAGGTTGTTGTGTTTTAAGTTTGGTTCCCAACCGGGTTCCACATATTCTCACACCAAGGTATGACCTGAGCTCCAAACTTTGATTTTGTGAAGTCAAGTTTGATGATAAAGATCAATTCTATTTATTATTTCTTTTTCTTCTTTATTATTTTTGTACTTATGGCATAAGTGTTTACTAGGGACTAGCAATGTCAAGCATAGGTGGGTGATGAATCTCCATTTCATCACCTTTAAACTATCATTTTGGTCTTAAAAACCCTAGATAATGCATGAAATAGCATTAATTTTTACATAATAGCATTCATTATTTATTACATTTATTATGTAAATATTATTTTTAAGGCCAAAATTATAGAATAAAGAGAAGTGAAAAAAATAAAATACCAAAGGTATTTTATGACCCCAAACCCCGAGGTCAAGTCAAGAATTAAGTTGATCGACAAAGAATAAAGTAGGGGGAGATAAGAGATAAAAAATACAATAAAAATCACATTTATTTATTCTCCCAATAAAGCATTTTTGACACCCATTTTATTCTTTATTATTTAAACATCAAATAAAGAAACTTTGAACATAAAAGTTGTAGATAATAATGTGAATAAAATACGAAGTTGAGTTTGTACAAAAATAACATAGTGTTTATTTTATATACAAAATAAAAAGCTAAAATCCCAGCTTCACAGACTCATATCTTCCAAATAAAAACTCAAAATATATCAAAATCATCCTAACTGTATATAACTGTTAATAAGCTATTTAATAAAGGTGGTTTCATATTTTTCGGAGTTAAGGTGTGAAAGTTAGGTTTTGGACCCCCATTGTATAGTATACCCGAAGAAAATATTCAATTTATTAATTTTGTATTCTTTTTACAATTTTATATTTTTATAATTTTATAAATATTATTTATATCTTATGAAAATATTAGAACCAAAATAAAACCAAAAATAAAACGTAAAATAATTCTACATAAATATATAGGTAAAACACATATGATAATACATGTAAATAAATAATAATGAAATTCATTTTTTCATTATCTATTATTTTATATTTTTACACTCTCGTAAATATCATTCATATTCTATTAAAATATAAAAGCTTAAATAAACCCCAAGAAAATGCATCAAAATAAAATAATGTATATAACACATAGATGAAATCTCTATAGTTATACCTATATAATTTGTATACCTATTTATTTTAGTATACAAATAACATCATAAAAATATAATAAAAATATATTTGTATACATAAAAATAAGTTGTAAATATATAAAATAAGAGAATAAAATAAAATATACAAAATAAAAATAAAATAGCTAAAATATAGATGAATAGACCTATAAATATAACCCTAAAAATTAACTACTAATAAATAACCTTAAATAAATAAATAAATAAAATAAAATACCGCATAAAATAAAAAACAATTTTTATTTTATACTCAAAAATTAATAAAATCACTATTTTTAATTATTAATTCCCGAATAAAACTTACAGTGTTGTCCTGATGTGGGCTTACGTGTCCCAACGACAGGCCGGGGACCATTGACCTCCAGTCAACTCCCCATTCCTTCCTCTGACTCATGTCAGAATGTAGAGCGACCCGCCTTTTTGCCATTTCCCTTGCCACTCCACTGTTAAATCACCCTCGAGCCCTTTAACAATTATGATCCTTGATACTCCAGGATCCACGCCGAGCATCTAGATCCCTTGTACATATATTCGAATCTTGCCAAATCGTCTTCAAATAAGGGTGATTTACATGTCTTTAAATAAAGACCTCCTTCTTCCTCTTGTTTTTGGTCATCTTCCAAACCCTAAAGCCCCTAAGTTTCGACCTAGAGTGTATTCCTCTGACAGGGGAGTCCCTTGAGCTTCCACGGTGGCTGGAGGAGGTGGAGGTGCACCCATGCGACTGTCGTCGGCCACCTCTGCTCCCTGGTCTCCGGCCAGGTATGATCTGCACCTTTTCTATTTTTTATATAGTGTTTAATTCGTGCTTTTTAATTCTGCCTTTATTTTAGTATCAAGCCTTGTGATTTAGCATAAAATTCCCATCTCGTAGTTTGTTGGAGCTCCGTTCCAGTGAACTTGTTTACTGTGCCCCAGTGTTGACCGACCCCAAGCCACCCCATATCGTTTTCCAATGCCTCCTCCACCCTCGACGCACCTCGACTCCCCTTGACCTTGCCCGGATCAAGTGATCGCTCCCTCCTCCTCCACTGCTCGCTGAAGGGAAACCATCTCACCCACCTCTCATCATTGCGCCACCTGAAGCTCACTCCCTGGAGCTTTGCCTTTGTCTGCCTAACCATTTGCTGTAGGAAAGGAGCTACAAGGGAAATTCTTCGAGGCCCATCAGCACTACAGGTACCTCCTAGGCCCTTCTCAGTCGCCAGCCGTCGATGGAGCCCTTTTGGAATCATCAGCAGTGGTAAATGATTGGTATGCGCGGGGATTTTGAAGATTGAAGCTCATCCAGGCCCAGTTCTTGGGTAGTTCGTCCAAATCCTCCCTCTCATTGTCGTCCGATCCTCCGCTCGCTCTAGTTTCACGTTGAGCCGTTGGATCATCGCACACTACTGCCGTAGATATCCCATCGGCGATCTAATCTCCGCCATTCACATTCGAACCGGTATAGAGCATGGAGAAGACGACAATTGTCCAAGTGAATCAACCAAAACCGTCCATCTCTGCGCCTTTGAGGGGAAAATTGCATATCATATCCCACATCTTTTTGTATTTATAATTTAATATTTAAATAAAGTATATCTAAAATAAATTGGATATTTTGCAAATAGGCCCCACTCATGCATATTTACTTTTGTAATCCAGTCAAGCTCGGCTCATGTGTCATACCACATGAGCTGGGCAAATTGCATGGAAGCCCCCATAACTTTTTGTGTTTATTTTTAGTCCAATAAACCTTTACAAGGAAAATTGCACTAGAGCCCCTGGACGTTATTTTATTGCAATTATGTTCCTGCCAACTTATGTATTTTTTGTGCTTGGATTTTATTTATTAAAAATAACTCTCTAGCTCCTAAAATCGTGCAAAAATAGGTTTAGATGTCTGGTAGCATGTACTTTTACACCACATATTTGTTTTGCATTTTGGGTACTTTAAGCATTTATTAAAAATAAAAAATCTCCCTTTTCTTCTATATAAATTATAAAATACCAAAAAGCATCAAAATATGTTGAAAATTTCCAAAAAAATTATAATTTATCTATATTTCCTTATTTTAACTACATACCAAAAATTACTAAAAATAGAAAAAAAAGGTCTGAAAATAAAAAACCCTAAAAACATTCATAAAAATCTAAAAATTCATTATGAAATCCAAAAATATGTTTTTCTATTTTATAAATTTATGTATATAAATATTTATATATTAAAATTGAGTTGAGTAATTTTGGACCCTATTTCCTATTTTTAAAATTCAAATCAATTTTTGATATTTATTAAATCCTTGATTGGGGATATTTTTGACTTTAAAAATTCATAAAAATTAGCAAAAATTCCAGAAAGTAAAAAAACGTTAGAAAAGTATTTTAAACCCAAAAACATTCTATTTTCTATATTTTTACACTGTTTATTTGTATTTATAATTATATTTACTTATACTGTATGTATACTCTTTATATAGCTATATTATGTATTTAAAAGAAAACTGAAAATATAAAAATTTGGAAAAAAAAATAAAAAGAAAATATGCAATTATGAAATTGAAAATAAAATAAAAATATAAAATCAAAAAAAAATTAAAAAAAATTAAAATCCAAAACCCTACAAAATAATATAAATGGACAAGATAAGAAGAATGATTTTTTACACATTATTTCCCCCCATCTACCATTACTCCTTGAGTTCGAGCTCTAAACATTCTTAAACTATACACACCTGTTGTAGGTTATAATAAATTTTAATTCCACATTTTGATATTTATTTCTTTATTCATATTTTGTCTTAATTGTTGATTAACTGAGGTTTCACATGAGGTCGCTTCGACGATTGTTAATCCGCCTTGTGGATTGACATGACTTCGGTTAATCTCTGTCGTTAACATCCTAGCCGTAGCACACGGTTGCTCTGTCTGCCTTGGAAGTTGTGCCTACAGTAATCCTCACTGCTTAGAGCCCCCTCATGTGAGAAGCATGTGGGGTGGGGGCAAATAGCAGAAACCCCCTGTTGGTTTCAGAAATCACAAAGCACCCATGTTCTCGATGATGCCAGTGTCACGTGCGGGGCATCTAACACTCTGGAAAAATTGCAAAAAAATTTTCCAAAGGTTTTTAATATTACAGATAAGTCCTTCAAAGTCATTTTTAGGGAAAATAATTTATTTTTATTGCATTAAAGTCCCATACCATTTCAATTTATCATATCTTTCTCCTTCGAACTCTGATTTTTAAGCATAATATGTCATTTTAAAGATATTTCTGAGCTTTTCCATTATATAGATTATGTGGACTGATCTAAAGGCATTCATCATCGATTATTATTCAAGGATTAATTTGATCTTTGAAGGCTCAAATTGACTTATTTGTGCATTGATATCTAGAGGCATTTGATCTTGTAGTGGCATGCTCAAGGAAAAATAATTGATTTATTTCTTGTTAATTCTGATCATTATTGGAGGAATAAATCTTAGGGAATTTGGAGATAAACTTTCCTGAAAATTCTCATTGTCTCTATATTTGCAAGATTATTAATTGAATGACTAACCTTCTATCCTACATCCTGATTAATTTATTTGGATTAAAATTTCTAGTTATAGATCATGTGCTTATCCTCATTGTTTAGTTTTACATGTCATTTCATTGCATTTTATTTTTCAACGCAGAAACTAACTTAGCAATTAATTAAATAAATAAATTTAAAACCATACAATTAGAAATCATTGTTCCATGTGTTCAACCTTGACACGCTTACCAAGTTAAAAATATTCCACAACATTCAAAATTTGTAGTTTTTGATCGATTGAATTTTGTCTCCTATATTACATTTTTGATAATTAAAGAGGTGATTTTCGAGCTCATCAAGGAGGAGGAGGTGGTGAGGCACGGTGTGATTAAGGGGATGATGATGAGGAGCCACAAGCAAATGGGTATAGTGACAATGATGAGGATATGCTCGAGGGCGATGTGGTCGAGGGCTTCAGAGATGACAACATCGATGCCATCATCAATGGAGGAGGAAGAGGAGAGGGAGAGGGGGCTTGGGATTCATGATGGGAACGAACAACGGGGGGATGCGCGAGGACTGGAGGAGTTGGAGGTGAGGGAGGAGGCGGTAGAGGAATAAGTGGTTGGGGAGGAGGAAGAGAAGGGGAGTAAGAGGAAGAAGATGGGGAGGAGGAGGAAGACAGGGATGGAATTTTTAGTATATTTTTTAAATTTAATTCCCGATATGTCCTCAAAGCTAACGTCCATTTTTGCGTTGGGAATGGATGGCAACTAACCCGAGGGGTACAAGTGATAAAACAACAGGAAGTTGGGGGCACAACTGATATTCACAAAAAAGAGAGAGGAATAACTAATATTGGAATATCTCAAAGGGGTATACCTGATAAAAATCTAATTTTTTAAATGAATTTTTATTTATTTAATATTTATTGCCAGTGGATTGGTTTTTGTTATGCTTTTACTTCTGATTCTGAGTTTGTAAGAAGGTCGACGATGGGAAGGACAAATTGACAAAAGTAGAAGATTAGGTCAACCAACAGCTCAAAAAGCTACAATCAAATTAGAACTAAGACGATAATTTTTTTAAAAAACTCTATTTTAATTATTAACTTGTTATAGATACAAGCTATCATAATAAATTGTATATCTTTTTTTAGACTACTATGTTGGAAAGAGAGAAGTGGTGGTACAGCTCCCACGTGAGAGGGAAGGAGGGAGAATCTTAATGGTCCACTCATGAAAATGGAGAATTGATAGTTAGTATTTTAAATTTAAAGCAATTTAAAATTTATTTTATAATTATATAATGTAATTAATTTCAACTATTGTTTCGTGATCGACATTTGTCTCTATCTGTAGAGAAATGGGTGGGATGCCTGAGACTAAACAATTCCCATTTGATAAAGTAATTATTCAATTTTAACTATATCTACATTTTAAGAAATAAATATTTTAATGGATGTTGGATGAGAGTGATGTTGTGGCAAATAGGAAGCAGTCGCATGGTGGTTTTCCTCCATACTATGTAGAAGAATTTCGTCATTTCTATTTTGCTTATAGCTAGTCGTCGTATTCACAACCACAACCATCACAGCAACCATCATCGCAAATAGAGTCTTAGATGTCGATGGTGGTGGAGAAGGTGACCAAGTTCCAAGAAGATTTCACGGTGTACATGTAAGAATTCTCCATCTAGTGTGTAATAGTTTCATAGTTCTTTAACTTCACATACTTATCTTATATATAATTTATTTATTATAGGTCACAAGGGCATGCATCTCAGAATGAGGACATTGAATAAAATGATGATAATGAGGAGAATGACCCATAAGAAGGGGCACACATGTTTGCCAGGATTAAGGAGAAGGAGAATGAGAAAAAAGAAATCAAAGCAGAGTTTGTTTTAAAAAATTTTTAGATCAAAGAAAAAATGATTTGTGATTTTTTTCATGTGTAGTTGTAGATTTTTTGCAAGTTTTTAATTTTGTCAGAACTTTGATATTAGTTTCAGGTGTACTTGCAGAATTCACCAGTAGAACCATTAGAACATCTATGTGTGTGTATGATGGTAGTTCTTAGATATGATGTTTTTGCATATACTAGAGTTTTATAAGGACTTATATGTTAAGTTTGCAAGCTTATATCTATACTCAAATTAATATAATTTCACAGGTATAAGAAGATGTCGGCAAGATGACAAATTACAGGTACTTGTCTCAACTCTATTAAGAACATACAGTGGTTTCTAAGCATGTTTTATGGGTTTGATAGGACATCTAAACCCCATCGGACATGTAAATGTTTTTGTAGGCTTACAATATGGGCGAGCATAATGTGCTCGCTAGGGGCACTTATAGTGCTCACCTACTTGTGTGTGGGAGATCCTTTGGGTGATCACGTTGTGCATGCCCGATCAACAAGCGAGCACCCAGTGATCACAGGTGCTCACCCAACCTCATGGAATGCACATGGCATGCACATGATGAGCCACCATGTGTATACCAATCGTTCCTTTTCTTGTAGTTCATGTTGGCCAAAAAGTTCATACATTTAGGACTCCATGATTCTTAGGGTTTAGATGAAGGACATGCCATGAGTGAAAGGAACAAGGGGTGGAGCAAGCATATGAGGTGACAGATGGCAACGTAGGTGGGGCATGGATTTCAGCGTAACAACGACTTGGTTGGGTGAGACTGATTTTTGTAATGGTATAGGAATCGAAGATGGCATAAAATAAAACATGACCTAGAAAGCTTCTCATGCTCAAATGAGACGATGAAAAATGGAGCCAACTGAAGTCAATAATGAGAGAATGATGTGGAATAGCTCCACGAAGGGCCGCGAGCCACGAGGCTCACCATGGGGATCCAATGAGGCAATGAAGATCATGTCATGATATCGTTGAATGACGTTAATGAAACCTAGTGACATGACGATGGAAATGATGGAAGAAAAGGACCAAATGATGCCTGACGCTTTGACTGCTTGGGGGTCTGGTACATATGTCATTACAAGTCCAAAATAAAATACTAAATAAGTTTAAATAAAAAAGTTATCAACATGAAAATGTAGATATTGAGGATATCTACAACTTTTACGAAAAATGCAAATATGAAATTTACATATAGAAAACTACATTCGTAAGTATTTTATAGGTGTAAAATACGTATTACTAGCACTTTTGTATTTTTTTATTTTATCTCTATAATATATATTTTATTTTTTTATATAACATTACTACAATATTTACACATTATTTATTTTTATTAGTGATTAAGGAGAAATAGAGATAAAATACATAAGTTGGTATTTATAGGTGTATGCAACTATATTTAGATAAATCTTTTTAGTCATTTTCAACGGTTTTATGAGTTTTTTAGATTTCCACTTCTTTGTGGTTAGTTACATTACAAAACAATAATAATTTTCTAAAGGAAATAAATTGAGAAGAGAAAATTGCGCACACGAAATAATGAGGTTTCTGGATGTACACTTATATTATATACAATAATAACCTAAACCCCAAGTTTCATATTTGGACTCCAGTTCCTTTGAAATTGGTATTGTTTTGTAGATATTTGAGACAATGTTTCAATGGTGAGTAGAATTTCTTAGGTGTCTTTATGTGAGAGATATTTAGCTTCTAATTTTAGGCAGACTCCAACTAAGATTTGGATTTATGTTGATATCTTTTTTTCTTCTTTGTATTTCCATGTATTTAAATTAATTAAATGTACATAGGAAAGGCAGTTTCATGTTATTTGGAGCTAACATTAGTTGATTAAAGCCTGTGAAGTTTGTGTGAAGTTTGTGATGTATACATAGATGTAAATATATATACATGTGTGACTTGTATTTTTAGGTTTTTCTTCATCTGATATTTTCTTTATTTATCAAATCAATCATATTGTCCAAGTCTCTTAGGTTAGGTGAAATAAATATGATTGGCACCCTTTCTATTTCTTATTTTATGTTAGTGTGCACATATACATCATTTTTTCGATTTTTTGTAATTTTTGTTAGTGTTTGTTAGTGTGTGTGTTCATATAGACATAAGAAATGGAAAAGCATTCACTCCTTTAAGTAGGTTTGTCTACATGGATTCCTATCAAGTCCATATTAAAATATCTGACTATTTTTACATTGATTGTCAGCTACCTAACATAACCCTCCTCAAGGGGTGATTTGAACGATGATCCTTATGATTCATGCAGACATAAAGCACAAAAATTATATTTATAATTTTTTAGGTGTTCTTGTTATGGAATTGAGCTCGACAAGAGTAAATAAAGTAAATGAATATAAGATTCATTAGATACATATATGTGTCCTTCCCAATCCGTATAGAGTGAAGATCATATGAGATGTCAAGGCCCACATGTCCATGTTACTTGCTTTGACTCTGACTCAAGAATTCAATTTACACGTCAATCTTTTTACTATGGAATTATTTTGATAATAAATTATGTTAGTTAACTAGTCTATGGTTGAATTCCACATAAGGTGCATATATGAATGCATTGGATCATTTGTTGGAATCGTAAGCAACCACATTGATGTGCTTCCAAAAACCTAGGAGATGATTTTTCCCACAATCCAATGACCTTCTTCGTCAACCTTCTCATTATTTTCTTCACTTCTCTTATATTTGGCTCTTTTGAGATTCTTTCTGGGATGACCATAAGCATCATACACCATGAATGAGCATGGTTGAACATTGGAAGTTGCATGCTATACTTCATATTTATGTACTATTGCAAAGTATTTTTTTTCTATTGGGGTATATGTTCCTTTCAAAATTTTATGCAATAGGATATCTGAGGGGACACGAAGAGCCACATGTGCATGCATTCTTACTTTGTTTAGGGTTTGGGAGTTCAATTTGGGGCCTGATCTCTTTATTATGTTTTTTTAAATAATTTGATAAAATAAATGGTCAATTAACACGTGGATTCCCATTTATGAAACATGCATGGATACACTTGTTTCTATGTCCGAATTTTATGCAATCGTGTGGTGGCAGTTACAAAAATACTGGTGTTTCCCCACAGTCAAAATACCTTTTTCGTCGACCTTTTATTCTTCTCTTCTCTCAAATGGTGATTCCACCGAGGTGCCTTTGAAGATGACCATGAGAAGCATGCACCCTGAGCGAGCATCATCGAATGCTGAAAGTTACATACTAGAATATATATTTATACTATGGGTAGCGATGTTTCTTCAGGAGGAGTTCCATTGTGAGCGTTTCGATCAAGATAATCCTTCAATTCATTCTTTGTGTATTCTATTTTACGTCGCATCTTCATTTGATCATGGATCTATTATATTCATTTTTGTTGTGTTTTTATAATAAGTTATTTCATATTAATCTTAATACAATGTGTCAATTTGTTGAATGATTCATTTGCAATATTTCTATGCAAATATATTTTTGGCATATTTTGTATTGTGCAATGTCATGTTTTTAACCCTAATAATATCTATTGGTGTACATTCATTTGTCAGCCTCAAATTCAAATTAGTTATCAAGGTGGATGGTACTTTTTTGTACCGGTCATGCTGCCAATTTGGCTATTTATTACAACAAGCTCGATGAAATCTTGAAAGCAAAAATGCATCTTACAAAAGCAATGAGCATGGAGGTTGCTCAAGTGCTTGCCTTATGGGAAGGTAATGCTTTTGGAGACCATTTTAAAGTCTACTCTGTCTATATTTATTTTAACAAAAATGCAATTGAAATGCATCTGACCAGGTAAATCACCTCATGGAGATCAAAATGGATCGTTGATGAATGCGACAACAAACCCAACCGATTACACAATATTTTTGCATGTTGGCACAATAAAATCAAGGTTATCTACGCTCACTCATCATCTAAATATTATCTCTCCATTTAGGGACACTAATCCACTCTTGATCTTCCCTTTTTTGTGTTGGATTGTGTTACAAAAAAGATTCTCTTATCTCGAGGAAAATATATTCTAGAATAAGCAAATCTCCATATAAGGTGGAGAATATTATGTATCGTCCATTATTTCTCCAGCTATAATATCTATCATTTCTTACTTATCAAATTAACTAAACAAAAACAAGAGATAAATCGCTCTTTCTTCCATGTTACGCAACTTTCGGTCAAACTGTGACATGAAAAAAATGTGTAAACCTGCCCTTCATTAATGTTTGGATTATACTCTTTCCTTCTTACATTGGTAACATCTTTCGATGATTTCAATGGAAGTATGTAAAAACTGACCAAAAAACAAATCTTTCCCAATCTTCGACGTTGATATCAATGACATGATATCGACCATCATTCCTCTCCCCGTCTCACTCACATTACAGATCCATCAGTTCACTGTGCATAAAAACTGACCATCATTTCACTCACATTCGTCGAACGAGGACATTCGCAGATCCGTAGGAAGGGGGAGCAAAGAAAGGTATATAATATAATACAAGAACGAGGAGGCCAAGGAAGGACCGCTGCTCTGAGCGCAGACCCCACCAACACTCTGCCGATCACACGTGCCCCACTCCCGTCCTCCTCGAAGCCCTCAAATCGCCCGCAAAGGCCAAATCTTTCTCCCTCAAATCGACTGGTATTATGCCTCGTCCTCTTCCTGTTTCATCTGTTGTTGATGCTGCTGCTGTTCTTCTTCCTCGTCGTTTGGTGATGAAATCGATAACTTTGTTTCTGATCCGTTTCGGAACTCGAGAAAGATCGTTGCGAGCGTATTCAAAAGCACGGATAATCGAGATCATTTAACCCTAAACAGTAAACACTCTTTATGTGATATTGGTTTCGTGTTTGGCATTTGGATATTGCTTGAAACGATTAAAAAAATGTTTTTTTTATTGAAAAGTGATCGGACTTTTTCGGCACCACTTTCCGATTTTTACCGGAATTTGGCAGTGTCCTGTGAGTGGGATCATTGCTCAAAAGCTGGAGAGGGGGAGCCTAATCCTCCTCAACGCCCACCAGCAACCTGTTTCAGAGATGAGTGGTAAAAAGGCGCCTACTTGGTGTTGGGTGGAGATTCCATTTTTGTTGATCTTCCGTCAGGCGGAGGAGATAGAGAGACGGGAGAAAGATGAAGGGACAGAGAGGGAAATGGAGATGGGGAAGGGGACGCTTCTTGGTGAGGCATTAATTCCACTACCTAAAAAAATAATAGAATTGAATGCCATCTCCTATTTGACTTTATGAGGGGCCTGACCCACTGCCATTAGATCGATATCCTTTGAGATATTAGATTATAATTTCCCGACATCAACCTCTCTACCTCCCAACCACATTTCTCCATCTATCTCCCGTCCCACCCTCCTGCTGCTAACTCGAAGCACCTGGAACTTTGCTGGTCATCACAGGAAGCAAAGGTGGGAAGGGAGGAGGTGCCAGATGGTTTGCCTTTGCTTTTCAGTCTTTAGCAGATCCAAGATCTCGATTTCTGGGTTGCTTCCTCTTGGGTTCTAAAGTTGGTGTTTCTTTTTTGTTGTTTTTCTTTTTTGATTTTTTTGGGTGACCATATTTTTTTCTTTATGGTACAATTTATTCATAAGTATACTAGGGCTCATCTTTCATCTTTTTGCTGATGATCTTGTTTTCAGGAGGAGTCGCAGATGGGTACCTCTATTTGGCAGAGATTTGGAGTTTTCATAAGTAAGCATGATTGCTGTAAAGTTAATCTTCACTTTTAGGGCTTGGCCTTTTCTTAAATCATTGTTTCCTTGAGCTCTTGGATCTGTAATCAGTGCTATCTAAGTATACTTTGGATGCTTCTGTCATATTTTAATAAAGGGCATCCGATTTTTTTATCGGGACAAGTGGGGACAGATGGAAGCATGGGCTCGCTGGTCTGTGTTCAATCTCTTGTCCATGTATTATTATATGCAATAATACCACCCACAAGAGCACTGCACTGCACCTTATGGACAGCAATTTCTAATCATTATATCTTTTCATGATAAAACTAATGCATATGTGCTTAGTTGACTTGTGGAACACCCTTTTTTGGTCTAGAAATCCGTTTGCTTTTTTTCCTGATCCATCTCCACCGTCTCTGTATCCTGCCTTAATAGAAGATGTACTTCAGTGTTGTGGCTGGTTTTGGTTGGGGCAGTGATGTGGTATGAGTTGATTAGTCCTTCCATTGATGTCGGCCCTTGTTAGGTTCTAGGGTCCATGGTCACCAAAGTTATGGTGGTATTTGATCTGAAGAAACCTTGCCAAAACAATCTATTACTCTGTTGTCTTTTGCGGGCAAGTAGTTACAGCTCACAGACTGCGATACCAGTCTTCTTGCCAGTGGTTCCCCGTGGTTCTGTTTCCACTTTTTTAGATATTTCCAGTACTCGACTATCTACAAGATGAAATGTGGTCTTGATTTGAGGTACTGTATTCGTTCTAACTTTAATGTTCAATCTTTATTGTTATCTTTTTGCTTGTGTTCTTGTTACCCTTCTCATTATGACATTTTGGGTAGCCTTGTAGCTTCTGTAGTTGTTAGGTTTGGATCGCTACCTCTTTCTTGGAAGTCTATCTTAATGACTTGCAAGACATCATTCAAGGGGTTCCTCCCTATGATAAATAGTATACACATCCTTGCTGTAGTCTGCTTGTTAACTTCAGCTCAGTTCTTCTCTTGATTGATTGACACAATTCAAAATTCTTTTTTAAAATTTGTTGGATCAATTGTCATATGATGCAACTGGACGAAAATTTGCCAGTAAACGCTTCAAATCGCAGTGTTACACTTTATTCAGAAACTCGCATTTGGAATAGCTATTCTATTGATTTTTTTGAATCTAATAAATTATTACTAACAATTGCTATTTTCCAGAACGTCTGCCAATGCTTTCTTTATGTGAATATTGATGAAATGAATACTTTGGACTCCTGAGTCAGACATACGGATATTCTAAGAATGAAATTTGGTAGGGATGTATCCTGCATTCTTGTTATTCATTCTTCTTATTTTGTTTTCTATCTGAGTGGCTTTGCTTTTACTTTGATGTAGTTATGATATGGTTATTTCTGTTAGCTCCACCCTCCTAATTGACAAATTGTTTTTACCATGCATAATTTTTCTCTTTCACCTCACATTTGGTTTTGAACTCTCAGTCTCTCTTGGAATATTCTTCTGATGCAGATTAAACATATGAGACCCTTAAATTTTTAAACCAACAGCCGACCTTATGATGATGCTTATAGTGCCAAGGACGTGCACATATTAATGTATCACCTATTAGGATGGGGGCTTTCTAGGAAAGGGCATAATAAGATGGAATAACGTACTATGGTCACCAAATCTATCCTTTAAGAGCTAGGCCAAAAATGCTAGTGTTTAGGTTAAAATTTTACAGAAGCCTCTCATACTGGCATACACGTGGTTTGTTAAGTAGTAGTCATACACGACACTGCAGATATCTAGTGGCATGATCTTTTTGTATAGATCTTACATTAAGAATTTTATTTCATGCTAATAGACCGAGCTAGATAACAATTGTGTTTTATTTCTTACCAAAAAATGTGAGCAATAATAAGGTTATCTACACACATGACTTTTTTAGGTGACTGTAGTTATCGAAATTACTAAGAAAATCGATTTTTAGGCTACATTGTGTTTATTTTTCATCTTTTCTGTGAAAGGTAATGCCTAAGACAATCATTTGAGTTGATTCACAATAATGTCATCACGATAATTCTAATACGAAAAATTTGTTCTTTTTGTAATCTTATGCATCATATACACTAACGAGTCATATAATAAAGGCGAGGACTGCCTATATAATGTTATATAATAATTGAAAATTCTAACAAAGTTGTATCACAACATTGAGCTATGATTTGTAAGTATTAGGAGTACGTGACATAAAAATTTGCTAGTATATATGCCTTAAGGCATTCACATTTGTTGCTTGTATTTGTACCAACACAACATTCTAGAAGGTCTTAAATATCGGATTTCGTTTTCGTTTCGATAAAACCTAGAAAGAGAAATTTGATGGAATTTCAGTGAAACGGTCAGAAATCGGGGAAATTATTTGAAAACTCATTTTATTTCTAAAATTAAGATTTTTTAATATTCATTAACTCAATAAATGAGATAGAAATACACATTTTTTGCTAATAGTAAGATACTAGTATGATATGTTATATTAAATGTCCATCTAATTGCTCCAACAATTAAAAAAGTAGTATGATGCTCAGATTCAGAACCAGATTTGGAATTGAAATCAGAAGCCAATAGTTTCACTTTTTAAGCATGAAGAGAATGATGACACGCGCAATAATAATAGAGAAAAATATAGGCCAACAAAGAGTTTTTGCAAAATGATACATTATGTAAGAAATTGAAGATTGAAATTATAACCTAGAACTTGTATCTAATCAAAATACTTTCAACATAGAAAATATCTAATTTTAAAACAAAATAAGAGTCACGCACACATATACACACAAACACAGATCTTTCTAACATTTGTGTTTAATAAATGCATTGTATGTCTTGCGATAGTAAAATATATGCTATAAAATACACAAAGAAATTAATTAACATTGAGAAACCACATAGTAATCACAAACACAATCTATGTCCAACTTGATAGTTGGCAAATACTTACAATCACAAGACTTGTAAGGTTTCTAACAACCTAGCACTTGCATAATTGCACATACTCCTTGTAGTAGAGAGAAGCCACAAGAAAGTAAAGCTCTAAATTTCAGAGTTCAGTTTCGTTTCACCAATTCCTGAAAGAGAAATATGAGAGAATTTTAGTGAAATAATTAGAAATCTTGGAAATGACTCTAAATTTGTCTTATTCCAAAAA
Source organism: Ottelia alismoides (assembly GCA_037367405.1). Lineage (NCBI taxonomy): Eukaryota > Viridiplantae > Streptophyta > Magnoliopsida > Alismatales > Hydrocharitaceae > Ottelia > Ottelia alismoides. The sequence goes on along the minus strand of JAZKJV010006856.1, from coordinate 1,110,909 downwards.
CTAAGGTTTTTAATATTCCCAAGTGTTGAGAAGAGAAACGAGTGAGATATTTATTCCATAGAGCTCGGGTTTCTTATATATAGAGAAAATCCTAGAGAGTACAAGGGTTACGGAACCTGAATGGTCACAGGGGGTTACTGAACTCGAAGGGTCACATCGGTTACAGAACCTGAAGGGTTACAAACATAAATGTAAATATAATAACTCTAACACCCCCTCAAGCTGGAGCTGAGAAAGTTGCAGCTTGTAACAAGAAAAAGTATACAACACATCTTCATACAATGCATCATAAGAACATATGTCCACTACTAGTAGAAGACCTCGCTCGAGAACGAGTCTATAGCTTTCAGGTCACCATAATGCATCCTTGCCATGCCTGTAGAGTCGCTGTGATATTAGGTCACCGGAACGTATCTTTGTCGTGCTTGCAGGTCATCGGAATATATTTCTGTCGTGCTTAGAGAATCGTTGTACAAGAAGTTCATCACGAAGTAGTAGTCAGGTCGTAAAAGAAGTATACACCCTGATGAAGAAGTCGATGCTCGGTGAAGATAGATGATCTGAGTCGTTGTCTGGAGCGTCGGTCTATTAGTCGTGTTAGGGCAACAAATGTCCTTAAGAATCATCTCTGACTCCTCTTTCTCCCATACTTGATGGAATAAAGAGTATGAAACATCAAGTTGGGAGAAACAAGTTGTGGTGAGGCAGTTGTTGTTGGAGAGGGGGTGGCTTCATGTGGCGCTGGCGACACATGAGGTGCGGCTGGAGCTGCTGGAGCCTCGAGTGACGCTTTAGGTGCTGCTGGATGGGACAACTGGTGCTGTTGGGGACTTAGACTACCTTACGTGGGACCCTTTCTCTCATCAAGGGGTCCCGCGCAAGGAGAGATGGCTGATGGTGGCGGTGGATTTAATGTATTAGGCTTTGGTCTAGGACTATCGTTCTTTTACCATGTTGAGAAGAGAAACAAATGAGATATTTATTTCATAGATCTAGGATCTCTTTTATAGAGAGAAAACCCTAGAGAGTACAAGGGTACATAACTCGAAGGGTCATGGGGGGTTACGGAACTTGAAGGGTCACAGAGGGTTAATGAACTTAAAGGGTCATAGAGGGTTACAGAACTCGAAGTTTCACAGGGGGTTACGGAACTCGAAGGGTTACAAACATAAATGTAAATATAATAACTTTAACACTAAGTCGGTAAATAAAATAGAAGTGCATAATTAATTGTAAAATATAATTCTAAATATATATTTTGAAGTAGTATTATCATCATAATTATCCCACATGTTGATATGTAGAGCAACGTGTTGCCTAGAGTCAGAATTATATATAATCACATTGTCAATAAATATGAGGTGCCACATATAATAACTACTAATCAATATATATATATATCGAAATAAAGAAAGAGCAAAAAATATAAAGCTCTTCAATTAAAACTTGAATTTAACTCCTCAATATTGTATCTAATTGATTAGGTTTGGATTTAGATCTAAAATTTAGAAACTAAAGAAACTTCTTTAAACAATGTTAAGCACTCTAACAACTCAACACATCAACAAATAAATAAGTAAAAATTCGTTAATATATGCAAATTTCGATGGAAGTGAAGGGTAGATGCCCTTATTTTTATTGTTTCTTTGAAATGATATGCAATTTAGATGAAATTTTGTTGATATTTAGTTGAAATTATGAAAAAAGGAATAAGGTAGTAATTCAATTTCAGTGACCTAGAGAGATGGTAATTTCAGATAAATTTGGTGGAATTTCCTTGAAATTTTTGACTATGACCATATATACTTTCATATATACATTTTGATTTCTCTATAATTTGTATTTATACCTAAACTCTTGTATGATGACTAACCATTACATGGTGTACAATTTTATTAACTTCCATCTATTTGTTTGTTAACTTTGATGCTATCCCTTAAATATTGACAAACTTGTCTTTCTTCCTTTATCACATTTGTCAATAATACCCCTCCTACTCCATCCTATCCCCCATCCTCAGTTTCACCTCCTCCATCCCCCACCCTCTCCCAGACACAACCCCTCTTTCCTCCTTAGGCCACATCAACTTCCGTCCTTGAACCCTCCCTCGGCTCTACCTCAACTTTGCCACTACTTCCACCTCTTACCCACCCTTGATTCCCGACACCAAATGCCACATCTTTTATTATCAATTTAATCCAAATATTTGACTATTTTAACACGTGTGCCATGTTTTTATCTTTTTTCAATTCATAATACTTGATTTTGGTTTTTGTGGCCAATTGAACACCACATCAATCCAAATATAAGCACACATACACCTTATCTATTAGCACTTCTTTTTCCTTGTAACTGTAATTAATTCCCTAGAAATCATCAGTAGATTCTCGTGATTGTCAATAGTCGACGATCTTTGCAAGCATGGAAATTATGGTACTTTTCTAGCTTCGTGTCATGAAGGGGATGTTTCTGAGAGAGGAGGAATGTTGGAGCTATCCGTATCTTGATGAGTTGCTCCTTGAGATGGGGTTAGGAGCTTGTTGGGGAATGGGGATGGGGGGGAGGTCGGAGAAGGTGGCTGCTGCGGAGTTGTGGGTTGAGGGAGGTAGTGGTGACGATGATGAGGGAAAAGGAGGTGGTGGCAACATAAGGGTTAGGGGAGGTACAAGAAGGATGAGGAATGGGGAGGCAGATATCAGGAAAGGCGGTGACGATAACTTTGGTTAAAAGAGGTGGTGGCGGAGATCTGGGGATGGGTAGGTATAGGGGGAGGAAGGGGAAGGTAGTGGTGGCAACATCGTGCGTCAGGGGAGGGGATGGTTGGGGTGAATAAAATTAAATATCTTCCATTGGGTTTAGTATAATTAGATTGTTAACTCAAGAGGTGGTTAAGTTAGTGGAGTAAAGTAACAAGGTAGGATGTAAGGCAAAGATTGTTTAGGGGTCTAGATGTAAATACCTTTACAGAGGGATCATAATGTAATATGAAATTGCATTTGTGTATGAGTGAAAATTTGCCGATTGTATATGAATTATAAGAGTTTCATAAATCTCGAAATCAATAAATAACATGCATAAAATTCAATAAAACAAGTATATTAACTAAGTGAACAATAATGTAGTCAATACATATAATGAATAATTTATTTATTCCATTCATTGCTTATACAATATTAATAATTTCACAATTTAGTTTTGCTTGAAAATTCCTTCTAGAACGTTCCCTGCTACTGTCACCTTATTTGGTTAGCCCATGAACAACTATTCATGGTCATTATGGGAAAATCCTTTATGAAGGCGATACCTTAGCTATGTGTGTGTGTATGCAAAATCGAGATCTGGTTACATAACCCAGGTTCTTCCAAAAGGGAGCAAGTCTTAGAAGTGCGTTCGATTGATTCAATATAAATGAATCTCAAAAATAGGGTTAATGGTACCAAGAATTCTTGAAGTCCCTTGGGAGTTCTTGATTGGTGTTAAGTTGGACATAGTCCAAAGTCATCTCTCTTTCGTTAATAAGATCCAAGAGGTTTATCGATCATAGGGGTACATATTCATAATAGACATACATAGATTATTGCAATTAATTTTAACATATTCTCTCATACATCATTTCCTCTTCCATAATCCTCAAGGTTCATGCTTCTTGATCCACATAAGAAATCGAATTTACATGTGAATTCATACAAAAAATTAATACATACATTAATAAATTGACGTAGAAGGGGAAAGCATATTAAAATGGTCAACGAACATTGCTTTTGGGAGTCTCCACTCTGGCGAAAGAGACCCTTTCATCCCTAAGATTCATGCGTCATCTCTCTCGCATCTTCTCCTCATCTATCATAAATATTCCATTACAAAAATTAATTAAATTGATGAAGAGTTAGAGGGAGAGTAGATTAGGGAAATAACTAATAAAAATAGCTTATGAAAGTCTTCAGTTGGACGAGGGAGAGCATGGAGAGCAGGTGAAGGTTCGTAAGAGTATAACATGTGTTTCCAAGGCCCCCCTAGGCACATGCGACATGGCCTTGTTTTACTTGCCCCGATATCACTTTGTTCGGTGTTTATTGGGGATGAGGGCATATTGTGAGGTCTTATTAGGACTCACTTATTTGCTTCTTATACGGGAAGGCGAGCCACGAAAAGTCTATGTGCAATATCGAATGTTTGATAGTCTTGACCTTTGATAAGGTTGTTGCTCTTCCTTATTATTATCAGCATTTGGATGTCACATTGTTTGGGGAAGTCTTGTATGATGAGGTATGCATCTGGTCATTAATGTTGGTGGTGGGAGAAGTTCTTGGAGGATCTTTCAATAGTGATGTCGTATAGGGGGAAGGTTCCTTTATTTGTTTGAGGGGTTTGGCTGAGCTTGAGGTCCATCTTCTTCTTTGAGAGGGTATAAAGTCATATTGCCATCCGAAGGTGGTGTTGGCAACACCCTCTGCATGAGGATGGAGTGATGATGCTTCCGTAGAGTAGGATGATCAGGGTTTCTTTGAGGATGACTCCATATATGGTTGGGGATGGGGTGGCAACACTAGGGGATGAGGTTTCATGGAGATGCTCGATGGACCTTGTCTCAGAGGTTATTTACACATTAATTCGTTATTGATGATGTTTACATTCCATTTACGTAGATCCTTCTTCCTTATGTTGGTATTGAAGACGATGATGAAGAGTTATGATTGATTATTATGGCAGTGTCAGGGAGCATGGGCTTTACCAATACCTAATATCATGGCATGGTCTATATCGCTTGTTGCATGATTTAAGGCACCTTCGGAGATATTAACCTTAGAAGAGAAACAATTGAAGATCATCCCTGTCTTATATGTGTAATTTTCTTATTTGGTTTCTTACGTGTTAGTTTACGTGGGACCATCCTATGCATCATTCTTGCAGATGGATGAGGAAGTTCATGTCCTACAGGTATCTAAAGTTGATTGTAGTTCACCTTTGGTGTTTGATTAGGACCCATGACATGTTTCTTTTCAAGGGACTTGGGTCCTTTGTTCCGAAGCTGGATAATCGACTCGTTGCATCGAGCCTATATGGATTGCAATGTATGATTGTAAGAATTATGAGTATCCAAACTTGATTACCTTAAACCTTTAGGTTGGTTGGGATTCATGACTCATCTCTCTCTCCAAAAGGTCTTGGGTCTCCCATTTTGAAGCAGCATGATCATCTTGTTGGTTGGACCTACGTTGACCGTAATGTATGGTTGTGTTTGACCATTCTTTCTTGTGACAATTACAACTACGATGGTTGTGAGCATTGATGTTGGAAACACAATGGATGAATCAACAATGACTTGTGGGGTGGAGGTCTTTGGATTACTGATGTAATTCGATGGGTGAAAGAAAATGGATGCGTTAAGAAAATATGGGCATCGGCTATGGGGGGCTTACTTTGGGTTCATGACATGATGGTGTGCTTGGTCAATGACTATCAGGAACGTGCAAGTGCACCAAAGGAGGGGGTGGGGATTGGTAAAAACTTGGTTGATTTGGCTTGAAGTGTTGTAGAAGTTCATGGTGTTTACTCGTAAATGACAACACTCAAGGTATGTGGAGTTCTTGGCATTGGAGTTTAAGGCGGAGACCATTGGACAATGGGCTCTATAGTGGTGGCAACATGCCAATTGGAGGGCAAATATCGATTCTGATAGATAAGGGTTACCACAAGTCAGTGGCCAACAATATGGGTGCTGTTGGGTTGTGGGCTTTATCTTGTGTTTCCAAAATAATATTGTCACTTGGAATGCTTGGGATGTGGGCGAGCTGGAGAAGAGGGCAACAATAGATAGCCAATTGTCATAATGGATGGTGGATGTGGTGCTTATGCATGATACAAAGGTGGGGAATTGGGATGACAAGTTGCGAAGGATTGTCTAGGGTACTAGCTTATTAGATTTTAGTGTAGTGAACTTCGTTGGGAGTTACAAGGGATTCTTTTGGATTGTAATGAGAATGCCTTTCAACTGGAGGAGGAGGTTATTGGTACCAGATTGCTTTCGATGATGTTTCATAGGAGAGCATTTGATTTATCTTTTAGGTGGGGTATATGGTCCTACTGAGGCTCTAAGGAAGGAACGATCTTTGGGAGAATTTACGCGTGGCTAGATCGTGGTTCGAAAATGTCTTGTAGTTTGGGGGAAGGGCTATAATGTATCACTCGTGTTGGGTAATCGCTCGTAAGGAAATCATGGTTAGGATCCATGGTTGTATAAGTTTAAGCTTTTCATTAGAGAGATTCATTTAGAGGTCATGGATGCATCAAAATATTAATATGGGAAAGAAATCATCTTTGAATCACGTATCAACCACTTTTTCAACTTCATAGGGATGTTCCAGCCGGTTTTGCAGAAGTCGGTATTCGGTATTCAGTCGGAGGGGTTACTAAATAAGTAAATATAGAATAATCGATATTTGGGCAACTATTTGGAATATTCGGTTTTGTATTTTTTAAAATTATTTAAATATAAGATTTAATTCTAATACATATATTCTTATATATTTATACATATATGGCCATCAATTAAAAGAATCCAAGATAAAAGTATCAATTAACGAAATACATATATGAATCTTTGACAATTCTAGTAATATTGCTATAAATGGTAAGTCTTCGAAATTAAAAAAATAAAAATAAAATAATATAAATTGAACAATCGACTAAATAGTTGGTTAGTCGGTAAAATAATCGGACCGGCTATTCAGTCAAGCCGACTACTGGCTGACTATTTATTGTTCAGTTGGGGACCCCCTGCACCGCATAGTCAAATCGACTATTCGATATAGTTGGCCGACTATTGCAACACTGGTTGCAATTATTTCAGCTAGTCTCGATGAAATTTCTGCCCAAGTAATGTTTGAATTACATGCCCTCTATTTGGGAATTGGGTGGGGTTCACCGTCCCTACTCTTACTTCATGGTCAAAAGTTCATGGTTTTCACAGACATGGTGGCATCTTTCGATATGCCAGCCCTGGTTCACGACCACAAAGAAGATAGTCCGTATGGATCCCATCTGTGCGACAGGTGAAAAATTCTCGAAGTAGTCAACTCCATATGTCTTTGTCAAGCCTTTTAGCACAAGTCTTGCTTTCAACTTGTCAATAGAGCCATCTGGAGACCGCTTCGTTGTAAAGACCCATCTTTAGGCAATAGGTTTAGTTCCATGGGGACACTGTACAAAATCCCATGTCTCTCTAGAATTGAAAGCGTCCATTTCTTCATTCATTGTCGTTCACTATCTAGAATCCTACAGTGTACTATGATGGTTTCTTGGAACATAAATTATCATAAGAGCATATGCATATCTTTTGTCAGATCATGACAAGCTATCAGTGGTCGTGAAATGAGACAAAGGATGAAGTGTACATTACATCTTAGTTCTGCGCAGAGCGATGGGAAGCTCCTGATGAGCATCCGGGGCAGTATTGGTGGGAGCACTTGACGATGGTGTATTCTCCTGCAACAAAGGAACATGTAAAAGAACATGACCACGAGTAGAAGCATGTTTCCTTTTATACACAATAGGTGGAGGAGGGAGATCTAACGAAATATCTGATATTGCCTGAGCAAAGAAGAAATTTGTTCAAAGAAGGTGACATCAATATATATGTAATAGCGATGGACAGAAGGATCATAGCATTTGTACTCTTTTTGAGTCTGAGAGTAATTCGGAAAAACACATTTAAGCGCATAAGGAGATAATTTGTCGACGGTATGAAAGTTGTGAACAAATGTTATGCATCCAAAAATCCGTAGAGCAGAGGGAAAGGTGAGTCATTTGGATATAGTAAGTCAAAGGGAGTGGAGCCATTTAGGGATGTCGAGGGGACCCTATTTCTAAGGTGGACAACACTGAGTATAGCATCTCCCGAATAGGTCTTGGGAACCTTCATCTTGGTGAGTAGAGAGTAGACAATATCAAAGAGATGTCTTAGTTTTCTTTCTACTACCCCATTTTGATGGGCGGTATACAGTTAAGACGTTTGATGGATGGCGCCTTGGAGACAAAAAATGATGTCAAATCATTTTGTGTAAATTCCAATGCATTATCAGAATGAAAATTTTGAATAGTAGTGGAGAAGATATTTTTGACATAGTGAAAGAAATTCTTAACAATGTTATTAATTTTTGAAGGTCCTTTAATAAGAAGACTTAGATAATCGACTGTAGTCATTCAAAAAGACAACAAAATATCTATGACCACTCAGAGTTCGGACCAGACAGGGTCCCCAGACATCACAATGGACAAGAGAAAAAAAGCATGTTGGCGAGGCTCAGTCCGTGCAGGAAAGGAAGCTTTATGATGTTTCCCGAACTGGCATGCCTCACGCTCAAATGGTTTAAGCGTCGAGAGTTCAAGGAACATCGTGGAGATGGCTTTGGTAGAAGGATGACACAGACGAAGGTGCCACAAAAGAGGATCGACAACGATTGAGACAGTGCTGACAAAATCAGAATCAAAAGGGATGTTGAGGTAATAGAGGACATTCCTCTCATGTCCCCCACCAAAAATCTGTCATCCGAAGATGGTCTCAAAGGTTCGGTAGAGTGTCTGCCATCATAAACTGATCTTTTACAAACTTATATTGGGGTTTCAGTTTTGAAAGAAATCTGTAAACTATTCAACGCGTTTTCTCACCTGTTCACCACAACATGCTGGCTGAAAAAAAGAAGCTCCTCAAATAGGCTCGTAAGAAGCCTGTAGTACTCAGTAAAACTCGAATCTCCCTGAGTAGCTGACCAAATCCTTGTGTATATATCAGAAAGATGTGACTTAGTCATCTTCTGAGAATATGTGCGCTCAAGGTTTTCCCACACCACCTTAGCATTGTCTTTGTAAAGAAGATTAGCAACAATGTTTTGATCGATGATGTTCGTCATCCAAGTAATAACGTGACAATTGTCAATAAACTAAGTTTCGTAGTCTTTGTTAGTTTCTGCAGGCGGTATCGTTGTAAGAACATAGCTTTTGCGTTGTCCACCAACAAACACTTTGAAAGAGTGAGACCATAGAACATAATTTTCGAAACCTTTCAGCTTGATAGATGTGCCTTGTACCATCAAAGAAGAAGTATAGTACACAAACTTGGTCTCGGTGGATGTCATGGTGGCGTCTTAGGTCAATAAAAAGTGACCTACAAGATATATCTTGTCCTAGTCAAGCATCAAAAGCCTAACGGGTAGCAAGGAGTAGTACATAGAAATATTGCACAGAAGAAGGATTTGTTGCGCATTTGGGCAGCACTAGGGTAGTGAGGCGACGCTCACATGCGACGCAAGGTGGTGGAAGCGGTTATCTAAGGCGGCACGAGGGACTGGGAGCCTAGGCAGCATTGGGCGGCACGGTCAGGGCTATAGGCCCGTCGCAGGGGGGCTACTGGTAGCCTAGGCGACACTGGGCGGTGCAGTCAGGATTGTAGGCCTACCGTAGGTAGTCTAGGAAGCGCTTCGCGGCAGTGCTAGGGGCCGCTGTGTGCTGAGGCAGGGCTCCAAAGCGGCACGAGCATGGTTGAAGGCTCGACATAGGAGGTCATGCGTAGACGAACTGGAGCTTTAGTGCGGGCTGAAGGTCCCGCATGAGAGAGAGAGGCATGTAGGGGGGAAGGTAATGGGGGCGACGGGTTCTAGGTCAGCACAACGGTCTAGGATCGTTGCTCTGATACTATGTGGAAAGAATACTATGAGATTATTATTCAAGAGGTCTAGGGGTCCTTATATATGACTAAATCCGAGAGAACTCAAAAAGAGAAAAATATATAAATGCCCCCATGGGGTTACAATGGAATATTAGAACATAATCTACTGTAATCTCTAACATTTACCAACCCTTTTATTTGCACATGCATGACTAACAAGCGATGTTGGGTTGTCAAACTCTCTCATGGGATTACGTTGCAGTCTTTACAACACAACATATTTCTTCTCCTCAACGTAAAGTAATCTATCTGTGTTCTAGTCAAGCCACCATTATACGTAATTAAATGCTCCTCCCTCTTTTTGAAGAGTGTGTTTACTATGAAAAGATCATAATATGTTACAAAATCCAGAATGACTTTTCCCTCTTCATTTCTATCTCCGAAGCCATGGCCTCCATGAACACTAGCATACCCTGAAGCATCCTTTCCCACATGTCCATTAAGATCTCCACCTAGGAAAATAATCTCTCTTTGTGGGATTCCTTGCATAATCTTATCCAAATCCTTCCAAAAAGCTTGTTTAATCCTTTCATCTAAACCAATTTGTAGTTCATAAATTGAGATGATGTTCATAATTTCTTCTTCGAGCATCATTTTTAACAAATTAATCTGATCCCGAATCTTTGCACCTCAACCACACAATCCTTCAAATCCATATGAACAATCACTGCGACACCATTTTTGCCCTTATCTTTACCTAAATACCAAAGTTTAAAGCATGTCATCTAGATCTCCCTTGGTTTCTCTCCAACCATTTTGTCTCTTGGAGACATAAAATCTGAATCGTCATTCTTTCCATCGTATCTACAATTTCTGTCGATTTTTCCAGTCAAAGTGCCAATATTCCGACTACCTATAGGCAACCTACTTTGCAGACTCTTTTGGTCTAACTTCTTTACTCACATGCGTCCATGATGCGATATCCCTTGCAATATTTGGACTGGATTCGGACAATGATGCAACGGAACTAGCTTATTTACTTGCATGCGTTCCTCATGCGAGAACCCTTGCCAAATTTGAATTACATCCGGACAACGATGTAGTGGCCCTTGCTAACTTCTCATTGCATTCAGGTGATCCAATACGTCATTAGTAGGGAACACCTCAATGAAATCTAAAATATTTGATATCTGGTTCCTTTTAAATCAAGTAAGAAATTCTTGGGTCTTTTCTACCCAACATATTATGGAAATATGTCATTTCCCCATTTGTCCATCCGCTATTGACAATTGCATGCTTCTTCTTCTTGCCATCTTGTTGGGCCCACTATCACCAATCAGGCATTTAATGGTATCGATGGTCACTCTAACGGTGGCATGACCCATATGGTGTAATCTAAGCCTACTGAAGCTACTCAGATTGTGTAGCAATTCACGATAGACGATGGTCGACTAATACAGCTCTGGCAGAACAAATCCTCAATCTACTATAGATTCTGCTATGGCTAACTTAGCCATCGTATCCAATAGTATTGCTCACTCAGCCTTCATCTATTCTCTTCATTTGATTGTTGGTTAAGGTGCATCTAATTATCTTTTAATAAAGATACTGCTTTTATTTATTCTCGACCTTCTGTACGTATATTGGCTAACAACTCTTATAGGCCTTATTTATTCTAGACGTTCTATGCATGTGTAGATAATCGGGTTTGCTTTTGACTTATTCATCGATTACCAAGTTGATAGTGTACATTTTACCGAGAAAACTAAGGATATTTTGCAGTTTATGGTGTCCTTCGTTCCCTCTGATATTAGTATTGTTTTTATGTTTATTGGTTGTTGAGTTATTTTTTTATCCCGTTTTCTGCTATTTATAGGACATTTGAACCCTGTTGGATATTGGTGGATTATGAAAAGGATATTTGTACCAGGATGTCTCGTCCAACTCTCTTTTTACTGGTGTTTCCTCAACCTCAATTGATCCTACCTCTAGCATTTTTAGCTTGGTCACCTTTATGCCTCTACATTCTCTTTGATATTTCCTGAACTTTCCTCTCATATGTCCTTTTATTGTGTGAAGTGTGCTAGTTAAAAAACATCGTTGATCCTCCTTTCCTCGATGTATGAAACCTTGTCAACCATCTTGTTTTGAGTTGATTCCTTGTAATATTTACGATCCTTGTTATTCTCTTGAGTTTGGGAAATTAATATTTTATTTGTTTTATTGATGACTTCATTTGTGCAGCTTGGGTTTATTGGATAAAAGATTGATATGGGATTTAATGTTATTTTACTTTTGCTTTCTTGAAGAAAGACATCATTTAGTATTGCATTTTAAATTTTTGAATTTGAAAATGTTCTCGAGTTTGGTAGAAAGATTTGGTCACTTTCTTTACCTTCGAAGGTACCTTGTATCAGACAGTATCCCAATACCTCCCAACAAATTGGGATTGCAGGGCAGAAAATTCATTGCCTTCTTGATGTTGCTTACCCTTCTTGGTCAGATGAAAGTTCCTAAAACCTTTTGGGGTGACACTCTTTTCGTAACCACTTATCACCCTTCTCTCTGCTATATCCCAACATCGAACTCTTTTCCCTACCTTTACATGGCTTTTGTTCACAATTTTCGTCCCATAAATAATTTTTTTGAGAGGACATCCCATAGATAAATTGTCACATAGAACTATCAAACTATGTGTTTCGTGGATTATTTAGAAGTAAAAAAGATATCATTGTTATGATTCTACATATTGTCAATATTATATCTCTATTGATGTCATTTTTTTTATATACACAAGCTATACCATTGACATTCTTTTGATATTTTTTTGGAGTTCTGATGCAATTATTCTCAAATTGACATGTCGAATTAAATTGAAGAAAATTGGGATTTTGAGGATTTCTCAACATTAGTGTTCATCCTAAGTTAGTTGGTCGTGTAATTTTATTTCCGCTAAATAAATTGAGATTGCTTGTAATCTCAACCTTTTTTATAGTTTGAATTAGTTAGTTGGTTAATTAGAGCCCAATTAGGATTTTATTTAATTGCTATTTTATTTCGTTATCAAGTATAATCAGACCCCTTCCAATATAAAGGGGATAGTAGTCCATTGCAAGGTAGATCATGTGATGAATTAAAATTGTGAGTGTTTTGATTTAGAGAGTGCCTCCACCATTATCCTCCTCCTAAAATTCTAGGGTTTCTCCTCTCAACCCCGTTCCTCCCTCAACCACGCGAAGTGTATTGTTGTTCTAATTTCTATTCTTATCCCTTCCCGATTTTTCGTTTGCACCAGTTGGTATTGGAATTAAATTTGAGTTCAAATTGAATCAAATTTGGAGTTACTCCATTTTTCTCCCCTCCCTGCTCCCTCAACGCGACCTCAGTGATTTTTCTTCTCCAAATCCCTTGCAACCGGCGAGCGTTCTCTTCTTCTACCATCCAATTTTCTTCTTCCACCAAATATGTTTCCACTATTAGAAAAATTATTTTCTACCGTTGGAATTTCTTGATTTGCATCATTTGGTATCAGAGTGAGAGTGTGACAACTGAGTTATTCTTATGATTCAACGATCTGATCACATATTGACGGATGCAATTTGATTTGTGTTGTCTCAAACACGGTTCACGTTCACGTTCGATGAAGTTCAAGCAACGTCTTATATCAAGCATCAAGGTACAAGTATGTTTGAATTTGCGGTATGAGGAAGAATCCTGCACCAATAAAATTTAGATCGCCACCTCTTTGATACAATCCGATTTTGATCCAAAAAAATGACGATATTTTTTATTTGGAGGAAGATTTTGATAATAGAAATTTGTCACAAGAAGAATACAAAGAAAAATAGCCTATCTACGATGAAAGTTTGGAGGATGAAGAAATCGAAGTCCTTGATCTATTCTCATTCGAAGTTGCTGTCCATGAAAGAGAAGAGGCCATCTATGTTGAAGAGCTCAGAGTTCTAGATCTGATTGTCTCTAAAGCCGTTGTCTAAGCAACCATTGTTTCTCCGTCGCCTTCTCACTTGCGGAAAATAGCCCTGGTAATGGCAAGCACATTCCTAAACTCGATCACAGGAACCCCTCATTGATCCATCGTGGCCAACCAACACATGATTCACACCGACAACCATCGCTGCCCCTACTAGACCCTCGAGAACCACCCATGTCACCGTCGTTGCTGTCCAGACTCGGAGCTCCCCCAACACTGCTTCGTTTGTCGTTCAAACGACCGCCATCACCACCCTGTGGCCGCCACGAGGAGCCATCGCTGCTGCCATTGCTAATGGGGGCCCCATTGGCTAACTAGACGCCTCCACGACACCCGATGGTGGGCTTCCCACCTCTTCCAATGCCTTCCTTATGTGCATGAATGCTGCATCAATAGGTATCCTCCGACAACAGCGCCGCCTGTAGCCTTCCTAGGTCGCCACCATCGCTACTCGAGGGGAAACGAAACCCTAGCAGCCACATTCGAAGGTTTCTCTTAAGAGAGAAACAAATCCCCTCAATTTAGGTGTAGGAAATTGATTTGGGTCCCATCTAATTCCTCCTTCTGCATGAATAAATGGGAAAAGGGTTGATTTATGAATTTTCCAGAAAGTTACCTCCAACCAATAACTTTTGTCTAAAGGTTAAAGTTAGCGGGAATTTAAAAGGAATGAATTTAGTTCAAGGGGTAGAAAATTTGCACTTATATCCCCTGGAGCAAGAATATTTGAAAAGAAGTTTGAGAACATTTAATTGGTGCAACCACCTTCTCCAATTAGGATTAGGAATGTAGGCATTACCTATATAAGAACCCTATGGTTTAGTACATTACCCTCATCTCCTCCCATCCTAGACTTGTGCCATTCATTCTCTATGTCTCCTTCAAATACTGTTGTTCTTGAGATGAAGATGCCTCATCAATTCTTCAATCACAGTATCAGGAGAACAACTTCTATGTGGATGCCACCTTTTGTACTGCATACGTCCTTCCAACATGAAGTTGATGGCTCCAACCACCACACCAAGGACACATAGACCTCTGGTGTATGCTCTGCATTTGTTCTTTCGACATGCAATCGATAAAGTTGGAATTAAATCGTCATGTATCGAGCCTAAAGATCATGCAATTTATCAGGAGACAAATTTGTCAAGCGGTGGAGAATTGATGCAATATTTTCCAGATTGATAAGTAAAGCCGGATTGAAGGTTTTATAGATTTAGGGATTTTGATAAATTATAATTTTCCGTCCCTAATTAACTAGTTTTATTTAATCATTTATTTTTATGTATGTTAAATAAATTGAGATTGATTATAATCTCATTATTTATGGTAGATTACATTAGTTACTGAGTGGATTGCATTTAATCTGATTTTGATCTTCTTTTTATTTTTGTAATTCCCTCTCTCCTTAATAAAGAGGATGATAGTCCTTTGTTTAATCAGTTTAGAATATATGAAAATTGAGATTTCTCTCTCCTGTTATCCTCTCTCTCTACGCGATCTTCGCGATTCATCTCCAAAATCCTGTACAATCGACACGTTCTTTTTCTTCATCCCCTATCTAAATTTCTTCTACCAAACAAAATTTTCCACCCTTGGATTTTTTTTGCCTTCATCAAGTTCCAGCCTCCACTTCATGTTTATCAGAGAAAGAAGCATCTTGCATCAACCTATGTTTCCCTACCCATTTCTCATGATTTATAGGTTCATTGCTGACTACTATACCTCATGAAGTCTTGTTGTGAATGATACCATGCCTTCCTTTTTACCACCTGTTGCTCTCAGGAAAGGAATAATATCGTGTACGCTTTATCTCATCACCCAATATGCAACCATTGATGCCTTGTCTTCTGTTGAAAATAATTGATGTTTTGATGACCATATCTATTCCAAGAGACTATTCTGCAGTGATAAGGTTTGGATAGTGGTAGGCTATGGATGATGAGATGGAGACCCTTCTTTCTCGTGGCACTTGGGATATCGTGCCTTACCCTGCCATGTATTTCTCATGGCACTTGGGTGTTATCTCGCCATTATCTTCAAAGTATATTTTGGGTTCAATGTAAAAAATGATTTGATGGTAAAATTCAGTGACTGATGGCAACCTTGGTGGCAAAAGTATTTACTCGAACATATGTGGTAGATTGTTTCGAGTCCTCTCCCAAGTCCCAATAACATAAAAGTGGGTTCCAGTAAGGCTTTAATGACAAGATTTGACACATTGGGTTCAGTGATGCTAATTGCTAACTAGGTGTGCTCATGGCCCTAATTTCAAGAGCATTCCTTTATTGGAGATGGTTGGCACTATATCAAACTCAGGCTCATCTTATTGGGCGAGCACTTTTGTGGTTAAGGATTCACATGCATCTGGTCCTCTCTTAAGTCCATGGGTTGATGGGCATGAACTCTATTGTGCATTCTATTATGCACTCGACCCATGGTGCATGGATTGGCCAAGTGTTGGTTTCATGTTCGAATGTGGTGTTTGCATGCCCACTTTCTACTGTGGAATTGGTGAATCAATCTATGATAATGGTGGTGGCTGATGGATGCTTTGCATTAGTTTCTCTACCCGTGTGTAAGGAATCAGAGGTAAAAGAGGGGAGAAAAGACAAAAAGTGGGGGAGTTGGCTGGAAGGGGATTGGGTTGAGGAAACTCCAAGCCCAAGGAGGTGGTAGTATTCTCCAAGAAGAGCCTAGGTTGTCGATATCGGGTTGGGCAGTGCCTTCCGCTTGTGGAGAAAGGTTGGGATGAGTTGATACTTCAACATGGTTTCTTAAGGTAGAGGTTAAGGTGAAAATGGAGCGATGTATAGAAGAGGTTATGGGCACAAGGGGTGGTGCCGGGAACACCATTAGCTCGACGGGGGAAGATGTTGGTGGTGGGACCCTCTACTCGAAGGTGGTTGGTTGCATGGGGGCATTTACTTAGGATGACCTCCATTTGTGATCCATGAAGATTGTCTCTTGAAATGTCAGGGGGATGAGGCTGTTGGAGAAGAGGGTGAAATTGGATAGATTTTAGGGTTTTGGTGTGCACACATAGTTTGCTTACAAGCAACAGAGATGGAATATTGGGATCTGATTTTGTTGGCCGAAACATGGACAATATGGAAGCGTCAGAGGTTTGGAGACTAAGTCCTCATTGTCGATGGTGTTGGTCTGTTGGGTGGATTATGTTGGGTTTCTTTGTTCTGTAGTGCATATCCCCTCCGACTTGACGCTATGGGATGAGTTGTGCAATGAATCATAGGTTCTTGGAGGTGTCATGGTTGATTGGCGACGACTTCAACATTTCAATTTCTGTGTATTTACCTAAGGAGCGGGTTGATCAGGACATTGGTTCGCATGATTTCATGGACCTTGTGGGGATTTCTACGTTGGGGTGTTGTATGCTTGTAGTTCCAAGTACACCTGGCAAAACTCATCGTCCCGTTCATGTATTGGTCATTTCTTGTTTTCTATGGACCTTATCGGGACTTCCTCCCTACTTCCTGGCCTCGATGAGATTTTTGCTATGCTCCAATTCAAATCATAACTCTTTGTATTGGGAGACATGGGAGTCCAACGCTTTGGGAGATGTCTTTCACTTTGGGCGCTTGTAGTTGTTGGAGTGCTTCGAGATCAGGTGGTTGATTGTTGTCTCGAGGTCTCTTGGTTGGATTATGTGTCTCGAAACATGGTGGCGTGCCTCAGTGCTCTTCGGCCGATGTTGATGGCATTCAGGAAGGACCTCAAGCAAGAGAGGGAAGAGAGATGTGATGCTATGTAGGAGGTGTTCATGCTCGATGGCCAAGATGACTCTAGGGAGGTGGAGTCAGAGTAGTTAGCTAGGGTTGAGCATTGCGAAACCTTGTTGTAGGAGAGTGTGAAGCGAGAGATGGAGTGGAGGCATCTCTTTAGGCAAACCTGATAAAAGGAGGGTGACGCTACTACCTGCTTCTACAATACGGTTGCTAATCATAGGAGGTGCCATAACCTCGTCTATTCCATCAAGGTTGGTGGCGTGCAGGTGAATGGTGAGCATGAGATCGGGGTTGCGATATTGAACTACTTTTGTCGCATTGATGTTAATGGTTCTCATAGTTCGAATGGTTTCCCGTCTTCTTCTTTCGGGAGTTCTAGGAGTTGGAGGAGAATGTGATTGTGGTGGTGGAGTTGAGAGGCGAGAATCTTGACTTTGAGTGAATAAATCACTCTTTGTTCTATCTGTTGCCTAAGAATGTGATGCCGAGTCATGTGTAGGGCTCGATTGCCTTTTCCAACCACATGTGGTGAAGGTTTTAGCCTATCATCACCACAAAGTTTTGAGTACACTTGTTTCCAAGTAGCAGATGATTTTAATTCTAGGAAGACACTTGATGGATGGTGTTGTCTTGGCATCAGAATCACTATGTTGGAAGAAAAGGAATATGAAGGTATTACCGTGGAAGGAGGATTTCTCTAAAAAGCCTATGATTGTGTGAATTAGAACTTCTTTTGCTGGATGCTGGCTTCCCTGACTAGTGGATTTGTTCGATGAGAGAGATGCATGACGACTATGTCATTTTCGGTGTTGGTGAATGGTTGAGGAAAAGGGTTAACCTAATCACAGAGGAGGCGAGGTAGGGTTGCCCCTTGATGACTCTCCTCTTTGTCGTGGTCGTAGATGCATAGGCTAGGACGGTTTCTCATGTAAATATGTGGTTTCTGCATTAGCTTTGAATCCTTTCTGCACTACTCAAATGACAGCATCTTCTTTATAGAGGGGCCGAACGTGAGGCGGTTAGGATTGCCATGGTTCTTGAGCTTTTAGGAAAATCTCGGGTGTCGAGATCAATAGGGAGAAGTCGACCTTGTTCTCTTCAACATGGAGAAGGCGGAGGTGGAGGCATGCTAAGTGTTGTTGAGGTCTTACCGGGTTTCCCTACCTATTACTTTCCTAGAGCTTACCCATGGTTAACAGTTCATTATGGTAGTCGAATTGGTTCCCATTGGTGGAAAGGATCGAGCGGAAGCTTGCGGGCTGGAAGGCTACGTGCTTGTTGATGGGTGGGGCTACCTTGTACTGTTGAAGGCACTCCAATATGTTATCCTAATCTTCTTCTGTTCTCCAGGTTACTTCATGTCAGAGTTCTTGGGAAGCCACGTTCTCTAATGCGTTATTTTTGGACATGCTTTGGCATCCTCGAGGCATGTTGTTAGTCAGTTGAAACACGATGTTCCTTTTTCGGACATACGATGGTCTGGAGTTTCATGGCTATGAATAAGGTGTTTCCTCTGAAATGGATTTCTTGGATATGGGGCAACAAGTTCGATCTTTGTACTGTACTTCGATGGTCTATGGTGTTTCAATCAATCTTTCATTGCAGGTGGAGTGGATTTGGGTACCTTTAAGTTTTTGGAACGGGGATTTGCTCGGTTCTCTCGTAGATTTATAGTTCCTTAGGACTTGTTATTGGGGATGGTTGTTCCTTCCTCTTTTGACATGACAATTTGACTGGAAAGGGCACCTTGACATCATGGTACCCTAGGTTCTTTACTTTAGCGAACGAGCATTTGTTAGTGGGGAGGGCTTAGGCTGACAAAACATAATCCTTGACTTTTCTCTATGAAATTTCTTATCAATGGGGCCTAGAGCTCGTGAACCTAATTGGATCCCTTTCCATGTTTTCGGGGCATCCTAATGGATACGATCACTAGTGGTGGTTCAACGAGCATTTCGTTGTGAAGAAGGGATACACAGACCTTTACAACTCTTTCGTTCTTGATCCATGCATCAACTTGAGTTTGTTGAGGCATATTTAGGGATGGAGGGTACTTCAATAAGTCTAGGTATTCCTTTAGCTGTACGAGACATGGTGATGATGGGGGTCCAAAGTCTCGATTTTTTAGTAAGATAAGTGTTTCTTACCCAAGATGTAATGGGAGTATAAGGACTGGATCACCTTTTTTTGACCATTCTCTAGTTGCAAGATAGATGGATGGGCCTTGATCTTACTAATGTCACCAATGTGTATGCTTGCTCTTTCTGGGACTTGCTTGGGTGTCATGGGGAAACTGTTTTAGGTGTTTAAATTCATGCAACGACGGTTCTCAAGGTGTAGTGACTAGCTATAGGATACACTTTTCTTCATATGAGGGATTATTGAGTGTGAGGGGATAAAACCAGTCCTTGATATTTTCAGAGATCTTTCGAGTTTGAGGATTAATGGAGCCAAGTTAGCCTTTGTCCCTTATGTACTTTCTGCGAAAGTGGTGACCGCTTATGAGGTAATTATGTTTATCTCCTGAAGGGGCTTGCCTATTATGTATCTTGGAATACCTTTATTGTATGAGAGGCTTAAATAGACAGACTGACTGTCGGTGATTGAGAAGCTTGAGAAGAAGTTGGTAGGGGGTGATGGTGAGGGTATCTTTCAAGTTTGAGGGTTAATGGGGCCAAGTCATCCTTTGTCTCTTTTGGACTGCTTGTGGAAGTGATGATTGCTTGTGAGGCAATTCCGTGCATTGCTCGAAGGATCTTGCCTATTACTTATCTTGGACAACCTTTATTGTAGGTTTAAATAGGCATACCGTATATTGGTGATTGAGGAGCTTGCCTAACAGGGATCTTGCCTATTACTTATCTTAGGCTTCTGGTCTCCCAGAAACCTAAGATTCCATTAGCATGGACTGGAGGCCCCTCAAGGTGCTCCCAAGCTGCCACCGAGACCCCACACTTGAAGAAAAGGTGATCTACATTCTCCACATTCTCGTTACACCTCTAACATAGTGGGTTCGATGTCTTAATGAATCATGCTAATCTCCCTCCCGTTAGCAGTCCCCCTTTTCGGAACAACCACATGAAGACCTTCACCTATGTCGGGATCTTCCACATCTATATTCTTCTACAATCCATCGTGCTTCCTCCAGGATTGTACATCGTTGGTCCTTTCAGTGCCCGAAGGTGCTTCCTCCAGGGACCTTCACCCGTATCGCAACTAAGATTATCTCCATGGTTGGTCCCCGCAGTACCGATGTTTTCTCTCTCATTACAAGCTTTACATGTTGGACTTCAGAGGTGATTTTTATGGTCTTCATCCCGCGAGGGAAGGGCATCGCTGTAGTGGTTTGGGACGTGGTGTCAAAGTTATTCAAGGAGAGGGGGCTAGGAGTGCTATGGTTAGGTGATATGAATAAGGTGTTGCTTGCAAAGTGGGTGATCCGAGTCTTAGGGAATGACTATGATGTGCTATCCGGGATGTTACGATCTATTTACTCTATCTTGACATGTTTCTATGTGCGTATGGAAGTGGTTGCATCGCCTTCAATGTTTTGGAGGGTATTTGCTCTATTTTGCATGACGCGGTTTCTTCACTATGACCCGTGATTGCTTGTGAGGCAAAAACTCAGTGTGCCACTTTTTTAGAAGGAGCTTGCCTATTATGTTCTTGGAATGCCTTCATTATAGTCTTAAATAGACAGACTGTCTATCAGTGATTGAGAAGCTTGAGAAGAAGTTGGCAGGTGGATAGCTTCTTGTCTCTTTGTCTTGGGGAGGGGTGATGGTGAAGGCAGTCTCTTGGTAGCGAGTGATCTTCATTCCGCAATGGCAAGGGAGTCATCCTAGTGGATTAGGACGTGGTGACAAATCTTACCAAGGAGGGGGGCCTTGGAGTGTTTTGAGTCTTTTGACTAGTTGACATGAGCAAGGTTTTGCTTGTAAAGTGGGTGATTCGAGTCTTGGGGCGTGACTTAGATTTGCTATTCAGGATGTTACGGTCTATTTACTCTATCTTGCCTTCTCTCTGTGCACATGTGGAAGTGGTTGCATCACCTTCCATAAATTGGAGGGGTATTTGCTATGTTTTGCATGTTGTGGTTACTTCACAATGACAAATTATGGGTGATGGAATAGGTTTATCATTTTGGCAGGATGATTAGACGGGAAATTTGGCACATTATGACTCCTTCATGGACTTTTTTCTTTGGTAGTAGACAAAAAGGCACATGTTACAGATATATGATTGGAAGGGTCTTGGACATCGATCTTTATGACAATTATATGATGAGAGAGCTCATGAGTTCTTGTGTCTATCGAGTAGGTTGGCTGTAATGGAGGAACTGTCAGAAGGTCGGGAGTCTTAGTATGGGAGGGATATGTTGTTCATGCTGAAGAAGACGTATATGGTTTTCACTACCCCATAAGTTTTGGAGAGTGACTATGTGGCTCAGGATTGTGGAAGGTACCCATGCGGATTAAGATTTTCTTGTGGTTGCTTATAGATGCTAAATTTCTATGGAGTTAGAAGGGCGATGATTTTTACAGGGTTCAAGGGAAGATGTCAACTATGTGAGGAGGCAACGAAGGATATCAATCACATGTTTTTTCAATGTCGTGGGTCCAAGGAGACCTGGGTGGCAACTAGATTACTTGGAGTGCATTATGAGAATGTGGACTTGTTCTGGAGCCTGATTTTCAATGATTGGAGGGGGTTACTTAATGGTCGGATTAGGTTGATTTTGCATATCTTGGTCGTCTAACTTGCGAGGAATGTTGTGCTTTTCAAGGAAGAGTTTTTACCATGAGAATGTATCTAAGCATGAAAAAGTTCTATACGAAATGTGGTACTTGTAAATTTTCTAGTGAATATACAAAGTTTGGGTAGATCTCTTATGGAAGTTTGTCCTTTTATAAACTTAATATATGAACTTCCATGCCCAACACCCTGTGTTCCCTTCCATGCCCAACACTGTGTTGCCTCACTTCAGCATTTTTTCGCTCATTGTTGGGTTACATACACTCTTCTGCTCTCTGGACAAATTACTAGACCGATGAGGGGTAGTTGGAGGAATGATTTCCATGCCTCTTTTCTTTGGCCACGGATAGTTGCTTGTTGGTTCTGGAAATATGGATGGATAATCCTTAACTCCCAATATTCTACACCGATTTCTCAAGACAACGCTTTCAAGCTTTTCTATAGCGATTGGAGGCCATTAGCATTTTGAAGGGCCAACAGATGGTTGAGATCACTGGAGGTGACGAGCAGGGGAATTCTCAGTGCACCACACCTATCAAGCACTAGATAGGACCCCATGTCCCTCAACTTCACGAGAATTGGTTTGAGATTTCATATTCATATGGCACATGCATACTTTGTGCGAATCAAGGTCTTCCTTGGTTTACAACACATCGATAGATTATTAACCAATGAATCAAAAAAGATTATTAACCAAGGAGAGGTTGTGAAATTGCACTCATGTAATGATGGATGTAAAAAACGATCTAAATTGTAATTGTTTTTGTTGTCTACTTTATTCAAAGGATGACTATTATCCATGACTTTTTGGATTCTGAATTGTAATTGTTTATGTTGACTCTTCTGATATTTGGTTATGAATTCTAGTTGTTTATGTTATCTATGTTGACATTTGGATGAAACATTCCTTGAATTTCACAATATCTGATCTATATTGTGAATCTGTTATTATATTTTTCGTATTTATTTATACATTTTTATTAATTATATGTATGTAATATTTTTTATTAATAAAAAATGCAAAATCGCATGACCCGTTTAATTTCTATTTAAACTCCTGCATACCATTCAATCAGTAATAAGTGACCCTACCAACTGAATATTGCATACTGCTTTTTGCAACCTTGCATGTCATAACAATTGCTCCTTGTGTGGGGAGAAGATTGAGATAGTGGAGTACCTTTTCTTAGTACTAAAATGACGAAAAATATATGGCCTGCATTGGGGACCTCAGAGGGGTGGATGCTTCGAATCTTGACATACTATGGGATTCCCTCTTTCACGCACGGTTTTGATCCAACAACCCACTGCTAATGCTGGTTGCAATCCGTTGGGCAGCTTGGCTTACCATAATGATGTAATCTCTCGAGTTGAGCTTTTTCACGTAGAAGACGTGCTTCATTTTGCCAAGACTCTTGCTTTTGTAATATGTTTGCTTGGTTAATATATTTAGGGTGGACACCGTAGGATGTTTCACCTTTTTTGGTCTCATAAAAGCATAGACCAAGGTAGACTAATTTAAAAATAAATGGATTTATGCTTAGTGGTTGCAAGCAACATAAGAATTAACTTGAGGGAATTACATGCAAAATGTGTATGAAAGCTAGTAGAAGTTGTAGATCTCAGACAAACCTTTACGACTTCAATATTTGGATATTGGGGTTCATGTGCTGTGCATATAAGCGCATATGAATCCTTTCCTTAGGCAACGACGCATAACTACCTCGGTTGCCTTACTTTATTTAGTGTGCACATCGCATGCACTTACTAAGTGTTGGAGTATTTGGTTCTGCGTCACTTATGTGGGAGATGGGTAAATGGAGCTCTCTAGATACCATATCCATGATTTTAATCCCACATCTACCAGTTGTGGGATGTGGAGGCTCAGTGAGGGCTATATAAGAAGCTCATCACCCCTTGTATCCAGTGAGAAAAGCTATAGACTATCGGCCTTTGAGGTGTTCTCCCATGGTTTCATCCCGCTCCTTATCTTTATCTTTAGTGTTCCACGTAAAAATATCATGTTCTTCATGTTTTATCTTTATTTCTCTGATACTCTTTCGCATTCCTATTTTTTAAATGGAATCAGAGCGGATTCGATTCTCGAGGGTTTTTTTTGGTTCGTGATCAAGTTCGAGAGTCGATTCTTGTTGACGTTGATTGTAAAGATCCAAGTTCGTGAAGATTTAATTTTGTATCATTTATGTCCATGATCAAGTTCGGAAGATTTCTAGGTTTTTTTGGAAATCCTAATTCTACACAGTTCTGCTTTTGATGAAAAACCTAATTCTTGAGTGTTTTTCACGCGCTCTACTATTTCTGTCCAGCAATGGCGGATCCAATGGCATCGGAGCAGCAACGACGCACATGCGGTGCTGCTGCCATCGACCATATCAAGCCCAAGACGAGGCTCTCTACATTTCAGGCGGCGAGGGCGACGACCCTTCAAGACACACCTCCAGCGATGGAGCTCCATGGCGGAGCCGTACTTTACTCCATCTACGTAGGAGGAGCATCCAGGAGCACCGCCCCTCCTCTTGCAACTGCTCCTGTGGCTCCCCAAATCTAGGCGACACACCGCCATCTCCATCTCTTCATTGCCTCCTCAGCAACTTTAAGGTCGACCCATCGGGCTCGTCAGATAAGTAGGGCACGACGTAAAACACCTTGTGCCACACACGAAGCATCCATGCGGAGGACTCCCTCAAGCCCTGTAGCAGATCACAGGCTATGGGGATGCTCTACTTCTTCCCCAGCTCCACGTCTTCAACTTCGCTGTTGTGCATGCTTCTAGACGGCAAAGGCCGCTCTTGGCGGCGATCACACTCGCAAAGGAGGTTCAATCTAGGCGGAGGCCTTCCAGGCGATTGCGCCTCCCTGCTTCCCAAGTGGCATCGTCTCCCTCCTTTGCTCTGATCGGCATCCTCCTCCTCCTCTCGACGAAGAGCTCCAGGCGACGCAAGGCAACATCCCAAATCGTGGGGGCGGCGAGCGGGTGAGGGGTTCCTAATCAGGGAACCCTAAGATGCGTGGAACTTAGAGGGGCCGATACCCCTTTAATGCCCCTCCCCATCAGATGTTATTAAAAAAAAATTGCAAGGGCCCAACTTAGGCTATGGCAAAAAAACCTGCTATTGTTTTGGGAAAAAAACAAAGGGGAAGGTATTTGTTTTAAAAAAATGCGTACAAAAAAAAGGAAAAATCGTACGCAATGAATGAGATGTCTATTAAAAAAGAAGAGAGATGAAATAACTGGAAAAATGTGAAAACAACTATAAATAAAATGATGATGATAAGACTTATTTTGAATGGCTTTAAAAAAAATGAAAAAATGGGAGATCCGTAAATAATGAAACGGCCAAATATGATCAATGTTTTTCCCATTGTCTTGTCTTCTCCCAGCTTTGTCAATGCCATTGATTTCCAAGAGTATGGGAGAAAGGGGGAGTATTGTGTAGAGTCACAGATCCATTCAGATATCAAATTCTAGACCAGCCAGATGCCCATACTTTACGGATCTTCAGATTTCAGACTCGACGTTCAGATTTCAAGTCTTCTGTTTCATACACACACATGTATGCGGTCTTTTCGATGTGCACATGTTTGCCATCTTTTGTATTTTTCCCATCTTTTATGTTTCGGCCAGGGTTTTCATGTGTTCCATAGGGACTCATGAGTAGAGATCTCATTCCCTATGTCATGTGGGTTAGGGTTTTTATGTGGTTTCATAGGGACTCCAGAGTAACGTACCATTTTTTGTGCCAGATGGGAGAGACCCAGTCCTCCGACGAGGAGACTTATTCAGACTCCATTCTTAAGCGATCGTGAACTCTAGTACTGAGATCCTTTTGAGGTTCCTATGAGAGAGAACCCATCTTCAAAGGTCTACGTATGGATAATTAGCGATGCTCTTTTCGACCATTTCAGAGATGGAGCAGTTGTCCACCTGTTGGCGGGCCTGAGTACTCCGACGACGAGACACATTTCAGTTGTAGTGACTCTGACAAGCGCAGTAAAGAGCACACGCTCTTCGACGAGGAGATTCATTTTGACTCACACTGCAACCCGTTCGTCCTCCTCACCTACACGACATGAGAAGCAATGTCCTCGACAACAACTGACAATTGTGTACGTTGAGTTGATATTGTCTGCAATGTCATGTAGCATGAGTTGAGATTTCTTTCTGTTTGTCCAAGCTGAGCATTGCATGCTCTAGCTTGAGGGGGAGTGTTGGAGTATTTGGTTATGCGTGACTTATATGGGATATTGGTAAATGGATCTCTCCAGGATCCATTTACCATATCCTTGAGTTTAGTCCAACATCTACCAGTTGTGGGACGTGGAGACTCATTGAGGGCTATATACGAAGCCCATCACCCCTTGTATCCAGTGAGAAAAGCAATAGATTGTCAGCCCTTTGAGGCGTTCTCCAGCGGTTTCATCCCACTCCTTAGGAAGTAGGATTCCACGTAAAAATCTCATGTTCATATTTTATCTTTATTTCTCTGATACATTTCCGCATTCCTATTTTCTAACACTAAGGCTATATCATGAAGGCATTTCCCCTCTTAGCCTTGAATCTCGTCTATTGTACCTTATTCTTTTGTATAAAGAGCCTATGCCATAGAGACATACTTACGTTCCTTACAGCTCAAGATTTTCAGCTTTGCATTGATGAGGCGTGTTATAGTGTAGTCTCACAGTTTCAAATCTTCAATATACTGAATTGTGCATTTTCTGCAGATAGTGTACCTCAGCATTTCTCTCCAACAAAAGAGCATATTTCAAAAACCACTGAAGAAAAGTGCAATGGTAATCATGAGTCCAAAACCCTGATGTTTGATGATGCTGCCAGATCTGAAAGTAAATGCAGTTACATAACACTGGCAGAATGCCTAAGTCGTGAAAAGGCTTTAGAATCATCTCATGAAACATATGATTTGGGAATTGGTGACCGGTTAACAGATAACCATAGAGGAAATGTGGTCGCCCCTACTTATGTGCCACTGCCTGAATTTGAAACAGTTGGAGAAAAAAATGTTCATATAGAACAGACTGTTGTACAGATTGAACATCCCAAAATCATATGTTTTGAAAAGGAGGAGAAGCAAGTTGTCAAAGACATACGTATTGATGTAGGTGTCCGTTCTTCAGGTAGTCCCTTTCAGCATAAAGATGTGGAAAAGAGGGTGAAATTTCTTACTGTTTATTCCAATTCTGAGGAGTTTGGCAGTGCACCGGACGAGGTTTGTGATTTTGATGTTTGTAATCTTCATTTCTAAATGTAATCCTTTAATACTTGATTTTTAGGATGTTATACAGGATTTTACCAAATATGCGGCGATAAATATTGATAGTTCTGGCACAGAGGATAAGGTTTCAGATAACCCATACAATGAGGTTGATTGTCATATTTTGCCTTCAAGTCAAGATGTTGGAAAGGATTTGCTCGAAATTCCGTCATCTGGTACTGAGTGCGCCAATCAAGAAAAGATGCCCGCTGTCAGGGACAATATTCAACTGCAGAACTCATGCAGTGATGCTGACCAAGATGGTCACCAAGCAAGATCTGCAATCAATGACAATATTCAGCCCTTGGACTCAAGTAGCTCTGGTGTTCATGATTTTCCCAATAAGGTCTTGCCCATTTCTTCGGCTTCTTGCTTTACTACCTTTTAAAGAAAATAGCTTCTTGCTTTTATCTTAGCTGACTGAATGAATTAACTGAATATGACATAGATTTTGTGGGTATGAGCTTTCTTACGTTTTTTATGTACTCGACACATGCTTGTTTCTCTTAGTTTCTCGTGGACAAAAAAGGTTGTGGTTGGTGGGGCTTTACTATTAATAGTTGGACGTAGAAGGCTCGACGAGCTCCTCACAAGAGGTTTTTCCACGAGATTGCACATAGCAAAGAGAGAGATCAAAGAGCTAGAAAGATACAAATCCATTTCTCTCTAATTTGATTGAAACAATCTCTTTCCCGAGCACCTTAATCTGTCGAAGTCGGAGATGAACCTTCCAGTTGGATGAAGAAAAAAAGGGGTTGGAGGTAGCCTTTCCCCTGCCTGCTGGAAAGGTGTTCTCGCTTTCTCTTCTTTACTTTCTTGTATGCTGTGGATTCCTGGGTGTCTTGAATAGGGATTAGACCTCTTTTTGTTTGTAGAAGTCCTTACCACTGAGAGTTGGCTGAGGGCTGGTGAGAGGGAGATACTGGTGAAGTGGAAGGGAGAGGGTTAAGAATGTCTGCAATCGTTCGATATGCTCTTATTCCCGGGAAGAGTCAGTCGTTTACGATCTCTCCAAAATTGTGAGAAAGCAATCAGACTCATTTACACTAGTTATGGAGAGACAGATATGATAGTCCCGATTTTCACTTATAGACCATTGCTAGTAAAATTTAGAACCCGTCTTTATGACCCCGTTGATGGGAACACGACATGGTATCGACTCCTCTCGGATATCGATTGTTGGGGATACAAACCCCCCGGATACGGAAGCGGATGCAACCACCACCACCGAAGCGCGTGAAAGAAAGAACAACCAGATATAATGGTGGTCGGTCAGCTCTCATGATTACCAGAGAAGAAAGATCACTATAAATTAGAACGAGTACAATTCTCTCCATTCCCTCGCTCTCTCAGCTCTTTCTTCTCTCTCTCTCTACCCCTTTCTCTAGGAGTTACATTGTTCTTGTGGTGGTATGGAGGCAATGCCCCCTACCCCCTTTATATATAGCCTAATTACAATCCCATAGTCCTATAAATAGAATACAACTCAACTATTATTAGGATTAGGAGTCACATCCCATTAGGATTCGTAACCCTAATATGATTCTAATCCTAACAATCTCCCCCTTAAGTCAAATTCCATAACGATCTCGTAATCGTCTTGAGTGTACACTGGGCCATCCTCATTATCTGTAAGTTTCATTAGCAGGAACTCATCGTCTCTGGGTGACACACCCATCGATGGGTGCCCGCAACATGCCACCTTGCACGATCTCTTGCCAGCTGCTGCTAGCATAATTCTTTGACGCCTCTGTTCGATTTCTCTAAGAGACCATCATATCACGACTTCTGAGGATTGCACATTAGTTGTATGCAGCTCATCGACATTGACCCTCGCTCTTATCCATCACATCGTGTGCCTTCAACAATGTTGAACATGGTTATGATACCAGCTAATGGGAACGGAAGCGATACCAGTTCAGCTTTGATACCAATTGCTGGGAACAAAAGCAGTATTACTTTGATACCAGTTGTTGGGCTACGGCATGCCGGTATCAACTCTGCTCAGATATTGGTTGATGAATCATGGAATATAGATGCGTATACGTAATCAACCACCACCACAGAAGCACGTGAAAGAAAGAACAATCAGATATAACGGTCGCCGGTCACCTCTGACGATCACCGGAGAAGAGAGATTACTATAAATTAGAACAAGTACAACACTCTTTGTTCCCTCGCTCTCTCATCTTTTTCTTCTCTCTCTCTCTCTCCTCCTTTCTCTAAGGGTTACATTGTTCTTGTGGTGGTATGGAGGCAATGCCTCTCACTCCCTTGATATATAGCCCAATTACAATCTCATATTCCTATTCTTTTTAGGATTTTAAATAGAATACAACTCAACTATTATTAGGAATATGAGTCACATCCAATTAGAATTTCTAACTCTAATATGACTCTTATCCTAGCAATCTCCCCCTTGAGTTGAATTCCATTACGATCGTGTAATCGTCTTGAGTCTACAATGGGTCATCCTTGTCATCTGTAAGTCTCATTAGCAGGAACTCACTGTCTCTGGGTGACGCACCCAGCAATGGGTGCCCACAACGTGCCACCTTTCACGATCTCCTGCCAGCCGCCAGTAGCAAAGTTCTTCGATGCCTATGTTCGATTTCTCTAAGAGGCCATCATATCACAACTTCAGAGGATTGCGTATCAGCTGCATCACGTCTCGATCTTATCTATCGCATCGTGTCCCTTCAACAATGTTGAACCTAATTCTGATATCAGTTGATGAGAATTGAAGTTATTCCAACTCAGCTCTGATACCAATTGTTGGGGAACAAAAGCGATACCAACTATGCTCTGATGCGAGTTGTTGGGATACGACATACCTGTATCGATTCTGCTCAGATATCAGTTGATGAACCCTCAGATACAGATGCGTATGCGTAATTGACCACCACCACAGAAGCACGTCAAAGAAATAACAATCAAATATAACGATCGCCGGTCACCTCTCACGATCACCGAAGAAAAGAGATCACTATAAATTAGAACGAGTACATCTCTCTCTGTTCCCTCGCTCTCTCATCCCTTCTCTCTCCCCCCTTTCTCTAGGGGTTACATTGTTCTTGTGGCAGTATGGAGGCAATGCCACCCACCCCTCTATATATAACCCAATTACAATCCCATAGTCCTATTCCCTTTAGGACTATAAACATAATATAACTCTACTATTATTAGGGAGAGACGAGATGGCGCGATGCAACTGATGCGCAATCCTCAGAAGTCGTGATATGATGGTTTCTTGGAGAAATCAAATTGAGGCGTCGAAGAGTTCTGCTAGCGGCGACTGGCAAGAGATCGTGTAAGGTGGCACATTGAGGACACCCAATGATGGATGCATCGCTCAGAGGCGGTGAGTTCCTACTAGCGAGACTTGCGGATAACAAGGATGGCCCAGTGCAGATCCAAATGATGAAGAGATCGTGATGGAAATCAATTCAAGAGAGAGATTGTTAGGATTACAGTCATATTAGGATTAGGAATCCTAATGGGGTAGAACTTTTAATCCTAATAGCAGTTGAGTTGTATTCTATTTACATTCCTATTGCGATTATGGCTACGGGGTTGTAACTGGGCTATATTTAGAGGGGATGGAGGCATTATCTCAACACCACCAACAAGAACAATGTAACCCTTAGAGAAAATGGGGGAGAGAGAAGAAAGAGACGAGTGAGCGAGGGAATGGAGAAAGTTGTACTCGTTCCAATTTATAGTGATTTTTCTTCTCCGGTAGTCGCGAGAGGTGACCGACCACCATTATATCTTGTTGTTCTTTCTTTCACATACTTTCGTGGTGGTGGTTGCATTCGCTTCCATATCCGGGGGTTCGTATCCCCAACAGCCGGTATTCGAGAGGAGTCGACACCGGATCGTGTTCCCATCACCTGTTAGGTTATCTATTTTAAATGTTGACACACAAGCAAGACGAAAACATGTGTGCCGGGTGTGTGACTCATCAACCTACTTGCAATGGGGCTTATCTGTGCACCCTCGAAAGGATACCTAGGGGCAAGCGGATGTCCGTCACTTACAATTTTGTAAATCACAGGAGAAAAGGATCAACAGATTCACAAATGTTACAGGATGAAAGGCCATCTGCTAAGGAAATTGCGAAATACTCATGGCTTAGTTGTGATGGTAGTTTCTATTGATGCTTCGGCCTTATCTGACTTCAGAAGAAAGAGATTTCTGAATTCAATTCTCCACCCCTTCTATATAGTTCATAAAAAATAATGGATCAAATTTTACTGAGTCCGACTTATAGTGATTATTTATCAAAGAAATAACTCTGTTAATCAAATGATGAACAATCAGCATTAATTTACTTACAATATGTAGTTGACATTCGTCAATTGCCCTTTCTTGCACCTGATTTTTACATGGTAATTTTTGGATAGTTACTCTTTTCTTATGGTTGTCATCTCTTTGTTTTACCATTTGATTCATATGTGGATATGTAAATGATTCAAGTAACGAGCAGGTATGATGGCAACTTTATGTACCTCAATCGTTTCTTTCTCTGGATGCTCCAAGATTCTATTTTTATGAATGCATCTGTATTGCTTATGAGAAATGAAGTTATGTTTATGCCTACCTGTATTTGAGTGTTGATAGCAATCTGTTATGAGTTTTGTCTCAAACCTCTGCACTCACGTGGTTTGCATTTTTAACATTCTGCAAGTATTCACCCAGCACAGCTAACACAAAGCATGTTAAAATTACAGCATTGTGCACAAAGCTCATACCATTTTCTGACCAAAAGGAAGCATGTTAAAATGGAAGCTTTGTGCATGAAGCTCCTACTATTTTGTGATTTTATAAAAGGTTGGACCGCTGTTCTGCTATGGACAGCTCTACTTTGCATTTACATAAAATTGTTTCTGTAACTCGGAACTCTGGCCTGGTGCTGACATGATGTGTAGCATTTTGATGAGGATCTCCTTCCAAGGGGCATCATATTTCTGATGCATAATCAGAAGTGCATCTTTGCAGGAGTGAAATATTTGAGTTTTAGCTCTCAAATTATGAGTTGCTGCAAACTGTGCGTGCATGCAGATATAACATCAAAATATATTTGATATTTTAAAACACCTCCAGACTCATGATTCAAAAAGTGACGAGAAATGTTCTTTACTGTCTTTTAATTGTGCTCAGATCTTCATTTTGTTGTACCATAAACCATATAAATTGAAGTGAATCACTTAGTTGTCTCTTGATTAAAACTTAATGAAGAAAATATCATCTTATCGGGAAGTTTACTTCTAACATTTTTGCTCCCGTAGCCATGTTTACTGCATGGAAGTTGTAGAAATGCTGTCATTGATTTGTACAAATTCAATTAATTTCACCGAATCAACTTCTTGAAAAAGAAGAGGGTCGAAATGCGATAAAGGCTTTGATATCCCCCTTTTCCATGTCTTGTTCCGAAATGTATCACTCACTTCTGAAATCGCAGGGTACTTTGGAACCAGAAAACTCCATTTCGCCTGGTGGATCTGGAGGTGAAACAGGATATGCCGACAGACCACGTGATGCTTCATCTGTTGCCAAGCAAAATGTTGGGGGTATAGCTACCGGTGATGCTGATGTGCATTTGACTATGATCAACAAGGAGACGATGGTTGTCACCGGACAGCAGCAG
The DNA here is from genome assembly GCA_037367405.1 of Ottelia alismoides. Taxonomy (NCBI): domain Eukaryota; kingdom Viridiplantae; phylum Streptophyta; class Magnoliopsida; order Alismatales; family Hydrocharitaceae; genus Ottelia; species Ottelia alismoides. The sequence continues at coordinate 1,077,812 of JAZKJV010006856.1, read as the reverse complement.
CGAGACCGAGCAATGATAGGAGAATCAACCTATGACAACCTTCCATCCATTGCTCAAAATCCCTTCCATTATGTCCAAACAGATGCTAGTGTTTATGGACCTCATGCACTGTCTGACAGAATATCTTATACTGGTCATCCTCCTTATTCTGGAAGCATCTCTCTTCGCTCCGACAGTAGCACCACCAGCACGCGCTCATTCGCATTTCCCATGTATGTTCTATTTCGTCGTCATATTTCAAAAATTGTCAACTTGCTAAGTTATTTTTATTTCGTGATCATATTTTGAAAATCGTCAACTTGTTATCCCAAGTTATTTATCTAAAAAGCTGCTTCTCCTAGTTGATAAATTTGCAAGCTTTCTTCCATATGTATAGTTGGCAAAGAATTCTCAAGAGGATTGTTTAGGAATTTGTCAATAACCTGATTTTGGGAACTACATTACATGCACATTTTGAGATCAGCTCACTTTACTTTAGGCCATTGTGGCCTAGCTGTATTTTGTACTTGTCAAATTTTCCATATATAGGTATTCATCTAAAATTCTTTTCATCTTTTTGGCATTTCAGATTGCCGACGGAGTGGAACAGCAGCCCAGTCAAAATGGCAAAAGCTGATCGTCGTCATTATAGGAAGTATCGTGGGTGGAGTTCCCGCATCCTTTGCTGTAGATTCTGACACCATCTCCCTTTGACTTAAATCTATTATTATAGTGTGTGCCCAGGCATACAATAGCCATGTAAATCTCCTATATATCTCTTCCCATCCATCCTGCCTTCGTGATTTGTCCCGCAGGTGAGAGTAGCTACCGGTGTTGCATCAAGGCTTGGAGTCATCATGTATTTAGAAATTATCACCAAAGTTTTTTTAGTTCATTTTTTATGGTTCATTTTGTTTGGAGCCATCATACAGGAAACTGCAGTTTGGTGCTACATTTGTTCTTTAATTAGTTAATGGATCTTCATTCTCTTAAATGTTTTGTCATGTACCATGGAATCCTTCTTTTTGCAGCTAACCTGAGTAAACTCCTGTTGAAGTCGAGAAGGAATTACTTTTGTGCCTGTACCTAGCATGTGGGCATTACTCTGAAACTGAAGCACCGATAATATGAATCTTTATAGTCTAAGTTTATAAAAAATTTCGTTGCTTATGTTGATTTACATGGCTGATTATGTTAACCGGCGCTTTGTGTAGACCTCGACTGCTAGTATATGTAGTTGGTTTATATAATTTTTGTTGTGGCTGGGCGAGTTTGTGTTCTTCCATGGTTAGGGTGGTGCTGGGTTCTTAAATGCTATGCAAGCGAAGTTTTATCAGGATAACAAAAAAAATTCTAGTGCGTATGTGTTTAAGTTGCTGGTATGTAATGCCACATCGGTTTGCTATCCATGATATGTCAATCATTCGTCTAAAAGCGCTCCTCTGCATGTGAACCTGTGCTCTGTGGGCAGTTCTGAAATGGTATGTTATTGATACTTACTAGCCATAGCATAGATAGTGGTGAAATGAAGGGCTTTTTCCAAGCATGCAATCTTTGTCTAGGTAGATGAATTAGATCTCTTCCTGTTGACAACCAGAACTGGGCTTGTAATTTTGTATTTGGATAACTTGCCTACCGATCTATTTGGAGATTGGAATAGCCAAATTTTAACTCACAAGCTTGTTCATTCTGGCAGCAGTATATGGCATGGTTGCCAGTCTCAGTGTGCACTGCAGAGAATTTGCAGGGCTTCTCTACAAGGAAGTTTCGTTGAAGCTCTGCTGAAATTCCATATTTAAGTTTTCGTTGGAGGTGAATTTGATAACCTACTCTTGAACTTGCAGGATCTTCTGCCATATCACCAAGCCGCACACAGGGGACAGTGGTAGACATTATTCACCTCTTAACGTCAGCTGGGTAAGATTACGTAGATGTTTTCCTTGTAACAGAGAAATCAATCATTGCCATTGGTGGTGTTCCGTTGCCGAGCATGATTCAGTAGGTTAGGATTTGCACTTGGACTGAGAATATGTATTCCAAATTCTCAGGGGTAATAACTGAAAGCTGTCCTTTTAGGTATATATAACAACATGGGCCTTTTCAATCCAACAGATACTATTCATCTTCTTAGGATATAAATGATTTTATAAAATTTGGTTCTTTCTTCTCAAGTCGCGACTGTAACAGTAGTCCCTTTTGTGGAACACTCTTCATCATGGTCTGAACAGAGTAGAGGTCAGATAGGGGGGGAGGGGTTCCTTTCAATCTTTGTCGCTAAAATGCTAAGACCCATACATTTGTCTGGAAGCCCAAAAAGGACAGTGAAGTAAACATTAAAGATGATCGTTAAGAATAATATGGCAAACCATCATTGTAAAGTCCAACACTTTTCTCACCAAAGAGCTCATGATTAATATAAGTATTCCCGTAACTATGGTTACTGTAACACCTACAAATTTTGTGATCGAGAATGTTTGTGCATACATGATTGCGGAGGCACGAACATGAGCGATGTGGCACACTTTAGGATGTGTTTGCATGAGTGTCTAGTTCGAAGGTTTTCTATTGGAATCTTGGAGACTCATTGCCATCAAATGTATGCGGCACTAGAAAGAGTTGCAGAAGGACACTAGTTTGATGCAGAGTGTCGGGGGAGCTCATGGCACAGCAGGCACAACAACTATATGCAGCAATACAAGATATGATAATAAATGCAAGTATCAACGCATATGCGGGTATAAAGTGGTGCATGTGATGACTCATCAGAAATGTATGTGTAGAGATGTATTGTCGCATAAGGACAGGTATTGCATGAAGGCCCAGAGACCACCGGTTCCCTTGGCCTCAATGTTAGCTGTTGGATGACACTTGGGACACTTGGTTGGAATTGGTTGGAATTTGACAAAATTGCATTAGCAAGTGTGACGATGACTCGTCGGGTGATGTTATGTCATCCAGTGAAGACGAAGAGATAACAAGGGATATGAAGCAAAAAAAATGCGAAGCGTTACCATGGAAGATGAAGGGTGGCCACAGAACATGAAGTTTTGTGTCTTATTGGTACTATTAATGTAAATGTAATAATTAGAGTTCCTTATCTTTTCCATAGTCTAGTATATAAGGAAAGGATATGAATCATTCTCCACAATAGCTCCCTATCCTAATTATGTAGTCCCCTTATGAATAAGAGAGTGAAAAGAGCTCTTCCCCTATTCGTGCTTGTGTGCTTGTATTTGAGAATCCATGTGTGAGCAAGTGAGAGTATGAGAAAAGTTGGAGTGCGTTTGTGGTTGTTCTACTCAGGAGAAGATTGTGAAGCTTATGGAAGCTGACACCTCACATGTTAATTTCAAAAGTAGAGTTTGAGATTTTGACCTTGTAACAAGTGATATCCGAGCATCGGATCTTTACTTCATCGATACGAAGTGGGATCATCTTTGGAGACAAATACCAATTCGTTTGCATGAAGTGGTATTATAGTGGGAGGATACAAATTCATTGGCACGGAGTGGTATTAGAGCTAAAGATGATAGCAAGTCATTGACACGAAGTGGTATCAGAACGAAGACGATTCCAATTCAATGGTAGAAAGTGGTTTTAGAGAGAGTTGAAGCTTAAGTAGTTGTTGGTGCAATCGTTCGAGGAGCAAAGGATCTTGTTGATGCGCAGATTGCTCTTCGACGCTTGAAGCAAATATGCATTGTTCGTGAGTATGTGGAGCATTTCATGCCTTTGTTGTGCATTGAGAACATTTCCTATGAAGATAGGCTATTCTACTTCATGATTGAGTTGCTGACATGGGCCCAGGTTGAACTGAGGAGGTAGGGTGTGAAGAAACCGAATTTAGCTATCGTTGAGGTCGCTGATAGCCTACAGAGTCTAATTATTTCATGCAAAGGAAGAGGAGTTCACTAGGAAAGCTAAAGTTAATGTTGAAAGGTAAAGGTAAATGTGTCTCCTCTTATTCGTGCTTGTGTTTAAGCATTCTTGTGTGAGCAAGTGAGAGTACGAGAAGAGTTGGAGCACATTCGTATTTGTTCTACTCATGAGAAGACTGGATAGCTTACAGGAAGCTGACACCTTACATGTTAACTCCAGAAGTAGAGTTTAATATTTTGACCATGTAATAAGTGATATCCGAGCATCGGATCTTCACTTCATCTATGTAGAGTGGGATCATCTCTGTAGACAATACCAATTTGTTGACATGAAGTGGGATTATAGTGAGGAGAATACAAATTTGCTAGCAAGAAGTGATATTAGAGCTAAAGATGACAACAAGGAATTGTCACAAAGTGGTATCATAGCGAAGACGATTCCAATTCATCGATAGGAGTGAGTTGAAGCTTTGGTAGTTGGTGCAATTGTTTGAGGAACAAAAGATCTTGTTGGTGCACATATTGCTCTTCAATGCTTGAAGAAAATATGCATTATTTGTGAGTATGTGTTTACTCCGAAAGCCGGTGGTCTTAAGTTCCTCACAAGGCGTGAACTTAGTCGCTGAGTCGACCACACGAGATCCAGAATAAAACAACAATTAACCCACAAAGCAAGTATGTATCAATTAAGTCCCAAAAAATAAATGTGAATTAATTTTTATTACTCTACAACAAAAGGTATAGTGACAAGCATGTAGAGGTCGAACCACAGAGAGCAATACAAAATGCGTAGCCTAGATGTATCACCAAGTCATTCATGTGTGAAGCTTGTTTTTATGTGGGTTTCTAATTTTATATTTTTGTATTTTATTTTTTTGTTTTTATGATTTTTATTCTGTTTTCATATTTTTATATATTATAATTTATTTTTTTTTTCTTTTTATAGTATTAATTATATAAATTTATATACTATATATATATATAAAGAGATATATGTATATATGAGAAGAGAGAGAGAAGTAATATAGAATGTATATATATATATTTAGAAACATAAAAACTTAATATATAGACTTATATTTTTAATTTTTAATAATTTTTTTTATTATTATTATTTTTTTTTTTTATATATTTCTAATTTTATGTATTTTTCAATTCAAAAATGTCCACAATTATAGGACTAAATAAATAGCCGTATATAATTTGGGTTTTTAAAAATATCAAATAATACCCAAAATTGCCCAAATTAATTTTCACATATTAATAATAATATATAGATAATTATAAAAGAGAAAAATGTATTTTTAGGGTTTTTAAAGAGTTTTTCTAATTTTTATGTTGCTTTTGGGGTTTTGTGATTTTTTTAATTTTCTTTTGCATATTTTTGGGTTTTTCCATTTTCTGGACTCAATATATATGTAAATATATCATATATATTTTTTTTTGGAATTTTTCAAAAACATTTTCTAATTTTTCTGTGTTTTCTAATTTAGACAGTGAAGAAAATGCATGTTTTTGATTTTTAATAAATACCAAAATGCAACAAAATTCAAATCTAAAAATATAGCAAGCAAGGGTACCCTATCAGGAGCATATGCCTATTTTTTCAAATTTTTCAAAGAAATATAGAGCACAAAATAAATAGACAAAGCATCCCAAAATATATGGCCTGGCAGGGGCATTTTTGCAATTACAACATTTGTTCGGGGGGTCCATGCAAATATCACAGTACAAATAAACATTTCTTTTTATTTTACAGGCCATTTTACAATTACCAAAACCCGGCAGGGGTTGTATGCAAAATATCCGCGCCTCACGTGGGACTACACGTGAGGTGCGGAAGGACCTAAACGTAAATAAATGAAAGTTCAGGGGTCCTTCAGCAAATTACACATTTATTTTACAACTGAAAATTTTATTTACCACACTAAATATTAAATACAAAAATGCGGGGGACAGGATATGCAATTTACCCCCTCAGGCGCGCTGATGGACGGTGATGGGCGCGCCACTTATCCACGCGTCGCCCATCTGACGGTGGATACCGCTTCGCCGATGGAGGGTGCGGATTAGAAGCCTTCCGCTGATCTGACGGTTGCTGCTCCTCTCCATCGGACGGTTAGGATGCGAACTGGGGTGAGCCTCCTGATCTGACGGCACTGAAGGTGGCTGGAAGAACTGGGAAGAAGCTCGCCTCCTGCGAGCTTTGATCGAGGAGCTTGGACTCCTCCGGCCTCCTCCCGCGCCTCTGAAGCAGTCTACGTGTAGCTGGAGCTCTCCCGCGTCGATTGAGGGCATCATCTTGGCTCCTGGAGGTCCCAGTTGATCGGACAAGGTCGGGGAAGAAGACGACCTCCAGGAGCTTCTTCCTGGTCTGATTTGAGCCCAGATGGGCTCCCTTGGTAGCGGGGACCTGCATAGGAAGAATAGGGGGCTCGAGGGCTTCCTCCTCGACCCAAAAATTTGAAGCTGTGCAGCAAAATGAAGTGGAACGGAGGAGCTCCGACGAAGGGCGGAGGAGGAGCTCCGATTCGCCAAGACCTGGGGTCCTGGGTTGAACAAGTGTGTGCATTTGATGGAGAACTCGAAGGGGCATGAGATGAGGCGATTTAGGCTGTCGGAGACAGAGAGTATCACTGTGGGGAAGTCGCCGGAGCTCAGCTCCGGCGAACTTCGAATTTTTGATTTTGGCCTAAGCTAATCATCTAAATGCTATCCTAAGGGCTGGAATTAAAAGCTACTACTAAAACCTAACTACTAAGCAAGAAAGAACAGCTCTTATACCTGGGGGCCGCCAGGGAGCAGGGTGGTCGCCGGAGCACCACCGCGACAAAAATTCCTCCTTCTCCGGCCGAGTCAACTGCTGGGAGAGCTCCTCCTGTCACGAGGGCAACGCCAGGAATCGAATTAAGCACAGAAAGGGGGGTGAAATTGGCCAACTTTGGCCGGGAAGTCGGAGGTTTTATTTATAGACATTCCGAGGGACCCCCAATGACCGGCGATTATTGATTAAACCATTGAGTATCAGATTGATCTGTGATCTTGGCGGGCATCATGGATGATCAGAGGACAGATCTCGTGAAGGACGCGAGTGCGATGGTTCACTGAGCCAGGCGGGAAAAATGGCGGAAATCGGGGAAAAGACAGTGCCCGTCAAGTCAGATGGCTGGAGGGCGAGTTGACCTGCGGTCAACAGGCGCGACGCGCCCATTGGTCCACCTCAGCCGCTACACGCCAAAATAGGGATCCTTATAAAAAAAATGAATTATTTAACCTAGTAAATGATTTTATTAGATTTTACTTATAAAATAAAAAATTTTTATAAATTAATGTAGTATTTATTTATGATTTTTATTTATTTTTTTGAAGTACTTTATTACGGTTTTATTAAAATAATGTGTATATGTATGTATTTTATATGTATTTTGGTATATTTTATTTTTAGTTTATTTATTTTATTTTATTATTGTAGTTTCTTATTTTATAATTTTATAACTTATTTTTGTGAGTATAAAGGTATTTTTGTTTGATTTTTATACGTTTATTTATATTTTTAAAGAAATAGATGTATGTGTATGTAGGTATACTTATAGGTATTTTACCTATATATTATATATATTTTATTTATTTGATGGATTTTATTTGTTTTTATTTTGGATTTGTATTTTTAATGAATGATATATTATATGTACATTATTATAAAATATGGATAAATAAAAGAATAAAAGAATTAAGTTCCTTTTTATTTATATACATGCATGTAGCATAGGTCTTTTGTCTATGATTATTATAGACTTATTTTATTTATCAAATTCTTTTTGGTTTTCTTGTAATCTCAACATGTACATGATTTATATACATTATTTACAAGATTCTAACAATATAAATTTATAAAAATAATAGGTAATAGATAAAATGAATATTTTAATCAGGTATTATGTACAAGAAGGGCCAAAAACCTAACTTCCACAGATGGACTCCAAAAATTATGAAACCAATTTTGTAAAATAGTTTATGAAATGCTATATACAATTAAAGGTGAGTTTGGGTGATTTGGAGTTTTTATTTGCAAGATATGGGTCTGTGAAGTTGAGATTTTGGCTTTTTATTCTGTGTATAAAATGTACACTGAGTGTTATTTTTACACAAACTCAATTTTGTATTTTTATTTACATTATTATCTACAACTTTCATGAACAAAGTTTCTTTATTTGAGGAATAAATAGTTATGTACAAAATAGGTGTCAAAAATGCATAAATGGATGAATGAATAACTGAGATATTTATTGTATATCAGCCCTTATCTCCCCCTACTTTATTCCTTGTCGACCAATACCATGCTGGCCTTGGTCTCGGGGTTAGGGTCATAAAATATTTACAATATTTTATTCCTTTTTCTTTTCTCTCTTTATTCTATAATTTTGGCATTAAAAACTTTATTTAATGTACAATTAATACAATGAATAATGAATGCTATTATGTACAAATTAATGTTGTTTTCATGCATTTGCTGGGGTTTTTGAGGCCAAAATGATAGAATAAAGGTGATGAAATGGAGATTCATCACCCCCCTATACTTGCCTTTGCTAGTCCCTAGCAAACACTTATGCAATAAGCGCAAAATGAATAAAGAAAAGAAAAAGGAAAATGCAAGAAAGATAGAGTGAATTGGGGTGCTTTCAGTGCAATGCATGTCCTTACAAAATCTGAATTTGGAGCTCCTGTTAGACCTTGGGTGTGAAGGTGTGTGGAACCTAGTCGGGAACCAGTTCTAAAGTACAACAGCCTTCGGTAATCACAGAACTCGGTTCAACCCACCTCAATAGCCGGGTCAGAACTAGTCTACATCATACGCAAACCCTTATGACTATGAAGCTGACTTGTACAGTGTAAGTGATATGTAGCTCCCCACCTCAGAAGCGACAAAGAAACAACCTCCCCCAACCTGGTAACTCTAATGCCTCGGTCTAGCAACTCTTTCCTCGAGAAGCGGGGTATTCCCTTCTAAGTTCAAGTGCAACTGACTCAAGAAGAGGGGGAAGAAGTATAGACTTTTGGAAGCTCAGCCAGTGTAGCTAAGTCTCCCGCTGCAAGCTTCATGAGATGAAACATGGATACCATAAGCTTTTGCTTTATTGAACTATATACACTCCGGCGGGGTTATTAAATTTTCAATCCGACCCACCACTTTTTTGGAGTTCTCTTTTTTTTTCTTTTTCTCTTTTTTTTTTTTTTTTTTTCAATTGCATCTGTACAACATATCTACATGGTGCAGCATATGTACAAGAAATTTTCCCCTTGAGCCAGTAGACTATCCCTCTTTTGAAGCTTTATTGCAACCCACGGCTTCTGTCTTTAGCCTTCATCACCACTAGACCAAGTTGAGGTGCACTTCCTTCACTATAAGAAGAAGAGAGGTTCCGCCTAGAAGTACTACCCTCATATGCTACCCCAAGCCAAAGGAAACTGCCTCCTCACCACCTCATCCATGGAGAGCTATGTGAAAGGTGCAGGTGTCCAAGTTAGGTCACGGCCGACAAGAGTCATGCGTGTGTTTCGAAAAGTTCTATTTAGTCCACTGAGGTGACTTGAACCCAGTCCTAATTTCTCAAAGAATTAAGTCTGAATAGACCTGAAGTACCTTAAACCTAGTTCCCATAAGGTTCCAGTGCCGTTTGGTGCAGTAAGGTCCAACCGAGCTCCACTCTGAGACTTTATTAGACTGATTCAATCATCAAGCTTCACTCAAAAAGAATATGAATGGTATGCTTATGCTATGTGCAATGAATGATGCAATTTTTTACAACAATTTGGAAGGATCAAAGAATGTTTTTACACAAAGAAATTTTGCACATAAAATAAGAGCTTGACACACACAAAAAGTATATACCCTTGTTTACACGGGCGTACTGCTTTATTTACAAAATATAGGAATTTATACAGACTGTACATATGTTAATGAAATGGTTTATTCAGGTTGTTGAGAAAGAATTTTACATGATTTATTTTCTAATTTACAGGTATTTACAATAGTGATCTTAATTTTGAAAATAGTTTTGCAAACTATAGTACACGATAATTTTTGCAATCAGTTACACACATTTGAGACTATTTTTGCAAAGAATTTTCACACTATATGTACATTTTTCACAATAATTTGGACAAGCATTTTTCAAACATTTGCACATAGGTTTTTCAAATCCTTTCTTTCATACAAAGAAAAATTTTTGCAATCAACACAGTTTCACGCATTTGAAATCATTTCACATCAAATTTTTCCAAAACTGGTCACACTATTTTTCAAATCATACTGTATAGGTATCTGATTTATTAATCAGTAGGTACAGAAGTCAAAATTGTATTTGACGTATAGTATGGTTCTGTTCTTATAAACTTTATTTGGTTTATTCCTCATTTACAAATGAAAGATTTTTGTGTGGATTCCTCAGACTTACTTCGAGACTCATTTTCACAAGGGTTTTTGAAAACTCTAGTCCAAAATAATTTTGCAATATGTACACGCATTTGAAAATCCTTTTACAAATGTTTTACACAACATAGATAGATTTTTCAAAACACCTTTGACAATCAACTTTTCACAATCATTTGCACACTACTTTTTCACACATTTTGCTTTCACTCAAAGAAAATAAGTTTTACACACAACACTAATTTTTCAATCGTTGAATACTTGTTCAAACAAATTTCACACGATTTTTCAAAGGAGAAAGTTTCGTAGAACACTTTTCTGACTTACTAGTCAGTATAATTACAATGAGTCTGAGGAACTCACAATCATCTTTCATTATTATAAAGCTATTTTTTTACATTTTCTTTTGTTGTTGGAGTGATATTTTATTTTTCAGTATGAGTTATGGCTTTTAGTATATACACAGTATATACGACCCCCCTATACTTAGCTTGAGCTATGTCCTCATAGATCGAAAGGAAAAAGCAAAGACATAACTCGTACTGCGTATAGACAGATCTAAAGAATAAATACGAATGAAATGAATGAATGAGAAATTGACCGTCCCCCCTATACTAAGGATCGAATAATACGAAGTATAGCAGGTGTAAAAAGCGGGGAGGGTCAAGGGTGAGAATACACTGATCGTACTCAGATTGTCTCCCCCTATACTTAGGGTAAGATACTCCCAAGTATAGACAAGAAGAGGAGACAATGGAGAGGATCGAACAGAAATGAGAAAACCTAGGTGCACATCCCCCTATACTTAGGACCAAGTACGTCCTAAGTAGAGAAAACTGTCTACAAAGGCGGCACCTTTTAGATAGAAGAAGAAAATAGATAAGGAAAAGAAGAAAAGAAGAAAAGGAGAAAATCAGGGCAATAATGGTTGGAGTACATCGTCTGAATCTCTTGGTGCTGCAGGAGGTGTAGAGATATCTTCGGGGTGCACTAACTGAATAGAGTCAACCACGGCCAAGAACGAATCTGGTTCCAAGTAAGGCTTCAGTAGTTGGCCGTTGACGACGAAGGGCTGTGCGTCAGGGGACAATGCTGATATAACAATGCTTCCGTTGTCACGCACTTCACATACTCGAAATGGCCCTGTCCACTTACTTTTTAATTTTCCTGGGAATATCCGCAACTTTGCATCAAACAACCACACTTTCTGCCCAACATCGAAGGTCTTTCGTCTGATGTGCCGGTCATGCCAGCGTTTCACCTTCTCCTTGTACATCAAGGTGTTATCGTATGCGCAGTCTCGGAATTCCAAGAGCCTGTTCAGATCGTCTTTTCTCTTCTGACCACCCTTTCGTGAGTCCAAAGTACAATTACTAATTGCCCAAAGGGATTTGTGAACTAATTCCACGGGCAGATGGCATGGTTTTCCATATACAAGACGGTAGGGCGACATGCCCAAGGGAGACTTGTAGGCCGTACGGTAAGCCCAAAGAGCTGAGTCCAGGAGTTGAGACCAGTCTTTTCTGTTTGGCCTAACAAGTTTCTGCAATATGGTCTTGATTTCTCTATTGGATAACTCCGCCATGCCATTGGTCTGCGGATGATAAGGAGATGCGACGCGGTGATCGATGCCGTACTCCTTCGTTAACTTCTTGACCTCTTTGTTGATGAAATGACTACCCCCGTCGGATATGAGAATCTTCGGTATCCCAAACCGCGAAATGATGTTCTTCTTCAGAAACTGGCAAACTGTTTTGCTGTCGGCGGCTCGAGCGGGGATAGCTTCAACCCAACGACTCACGTAATCTACGGCAAGAAGGATGTGCTCAAAACCTTGACTGTTAGGGAAAGGTCCCATGAAGTCAATGCCCCATGCATCGAAAACGTCTGCTATCTGAATGATTTTCAGAGGCATTGAGTCTTTGGCAGTGAGTGTTCCTTTCAGTCGCTGACAATCAAGACATCTTTTAACAAATTCTGCTGCATCCTTAAATAAAGTGGGCCACCAGAGGCCACACTGCAATACTTTCGCTGCCGTACGATCTCCAGAATGGTGCCCACCAGATTCGAGCGAATGACAATGCTCGAGGACACTAGATTGCTCCGTCTGAGGAATGCACCTGCGCCAAATACAATCTGCTCCTTCCCTGAATAGAAGGGGATCTTCCCACTGGTAAAAGCGGATGGTCGACATGAATTTGTTCTTCTGATTCTTTGTCCAATCCGAAGGTATTACCCCAGAGGCGAGGTAATTTACAATGTCAGCATACCAAGGGAGAGCATCCACGGCTAAGATAGCTTCGTCAGGGAAGGTCTCTGTGATAGGGGCGTTACTCAAAGGAGAGTCATACTGTTCTATTCTGGAGAGGTGATCTGCTACCACGTTCTGAACTCCAGGTTTGTCCTTAATTTCCAGATCGAATTCCTGGAGGAGAAGGATCCAACGAATCAGTCTGGGCTTGGCATCCTTCTTCTGCTGTAGGTACCGAATAGCAGAGTGGTCTGTGAAAATTGTGACCTTTGACCCCAACAAATAGGATCTGAACTTCTCTAAGGCGAAAACCACAGCCAGCAGTTCTTTCTCTGTCACTGTATAATTTCTTTGAGCTTCATCTAATGTTCTGCTGGCATAGTGAATGGCATAGGGCGCCTTATCTTTTCTCTGCCCTAGAACAGCTCCGACGGCAAAATCTGACGCATCGGTCATTATTTCAAAGGGAAGAGTCCAGTCTGGAGGCTGCAAGATTGGAGCTTGAGTGATAAGCTCCTTCAATTGATTGAAGGCAAGGAGAACTGGCTGATCAACAATAAATTCTGTCTCCTTGCACAAAAGTTCTGTCAGAGGTCGGGCAATGCGGCTGAAGTCCTTGATAAATCTTCTGTAGAATCCCACATGCCCCAAGAATGACCTCACATTCTTTACTGTCTGAGGTGGCTGAAGGTTTGAAATGACACCCACCTTGGCTGGGTCGACTTCCATGCCACGTTTGGAAACGACATGGCCCAACACAATACCCTCTGTGACCATAAAGTGGCTCTTTTCCCATGAGAGCACTAAATTGACTTCCCGGCATTTCTGAAGCACTCTGTCTAGGTGCTCGAGGCAAGAATCGAAACTATCACCATAGACGGAGAAATCATCCATGAACACCTCGAGAAAACTGCCTACCATGTCGGCGAAGACTGCTAGCATGCATCTTTGGAAGGTTGCGGGTGCATTGCATAATCCAAAGGGCATCCTCTTGAAGGCGTAGGTGCCGAACGGGCAAGTGAAGGTAGTCTTCTCTTGATCCTCAGGGGCGATCGCCACTTGGTTGTACCCGGAGTACCCGTCCAGGAAGCAGAAGAACTCCTTGCCTGCTAATCTCTCCAAGACTTGATCAATAAATGGCAAGGGGAAGTGGTCCTTCTTGGTTGCTGCATTAAGGCGGCGGTAGTCAACACACACCCGCCAGGATGTCGGTACCCGAGTTGAAATCTCCTCTCCTTTTTCATTTGTGATCACAGTAAGCCCGGATTTCTTGGGAACTACATGCAGGGGGCTTACCCATTTTGAATCGGAGATGGGATAAATGAAGCCTGCATCACACCACTTTGTGATTTCTTTCATTACCACGTCCCAAAGGTTAGGGTTTAGCCTTCTCTGAAATTCGCGGGACGGCTTGGCATCGTCTTCTAGATAGATATGGTGTGAGCACAGAGCTGGATTTATCCCTCGGAGGTCTAATACGCTCCAACCAAGTGCCTTGCGGTTCTTTTCTAAAATCTCGAGAAGTCGAGATTCTTGATCCAGATTCAGCCTGCTGCTGATGATGACTGGATACATGTGTTCTTCACCCGTAAGGAAAGCATACTTCAGGCCTGCAGGAAGTGGCTTGAGTTCTGGTTTCGGTCTGTCCCCTTTACCGGTCACTTCTGATACCATGCTGGTGGTGGAATGTATTTTGAGACTGTTACCATCCTCAACATCCTGTTGAGATCCTAGTGACGTACCGAACGGTTCTGCGGTGAGCTGATTATGTTCGGTCTGAAGTGAATGCACCAGAAGATGCGCCTGCATCTGAGAATCTGTCTCCCACAAATCATCGAAGCATATGCTGACCGTGCTTTCCAAGTCCTCCTCAAGAGTGAGGATTTCTCGGGTCCATGGATCGTCCAATGATAACTCTGAATCTCTGATCTCTGCAATAAACTCACAGTCTGCTTCAGATGCTGCTTGACTCTCATCAGTTGTGGCGTTCTGCTCCTTGTTCATGTTGATGGTAATTTGCTGGGTCTTCGAGCTGAAGGTGATCTTTCCAGACCCGTAGTCAACCACGGCGCCTGAAGTACGGAGAAATGGTCTGCCGAGGATGATAGGAGTCTGGAGCAGTGGTGCAGGAGAGTCCATATCAAGGACTACAAAGTCAGCAGGGAATTTCATATCCTGCACGGTAACTATCACATCTTCCAACAAACCGCGGGGCCGCTTAACGGATCGGTCAGCGAACTGAAGGATCATTCGTGTCTGTTTGAGCGGTCCCAGCCCGAACTCTTGCATTATGGACGAGGGCAGAAGGTTGATGGAAGAACCACTGTCGAGAAGAGTACGCTCGAAGACCTGATCGAAGATCACACAACTGATCAGAGGTGCTCCTGAGTCTTGCTTTTTCTGGGGGAGGTTGGTGATAGCCGCAACTGTGGCCATGGACAGAACATGTTTTTCTACCTCTCGGCGTCTGTTGTCTTGCGCTGGGCAACGCCTGTTAGTACATGCCTCTTTCAATCCTTTCTTCACAGCTGGCATGTATTCCACGGCCCTTAACAAGGGAATCTCAACAGTTAATTTATCCAAAATATCTACAACACCAGGATCAGACAATGCAGTTTTTCTTTTTGTCATTTTTTTGGATTTTTGTATTGCATGCGGAAAAGGAATATTCATATTACTGGCAGGAAAATTAGAGTTCTTATTTACATCAAGATCATCACCCACAGAATGTTGTACATCCGGAATACAAAAAGGCGTACAAGCTGGATCTAACTCTGCTGGTGCTGCCGGGCGATAAAAAAGAGTAGCATTGGCTCCATCGGCTGGCACAGGATCGGCTGCTGCTGGCGGCTCCTCCAAGGCTGGCACGGCTTCACTTCTGCTACAGGCTTCTTTTTGTTGTTTTTGTTTTTGCTGATTTTTTTGTGTTTTTAGCTGGAGTTGCTTCTGGCAATGCACGACGGCTGGACTGGCTTCTCCTTCCTCTTCCTCCTCACCCGTCCCTGGAGCTGGCACGGCTGATGCGGAAGATGACGATCCACCTGTTTCTTTATTCACCCCATATCTGGTAGCAGGCGGAGGCAAGGCCCTACCGCTCCTGAGAGTAACAGCATTAGAAAAAACAGTAATATCATGATCACACGCGGACTGGACATCACATTCTACCTGCTCCTTCTTCTTGAAATTGTTGGGGTTGGCTTCGACCTGCGCCGGAATGGTAGTGCGAGTGGCGGTCAGGTCATCAAGCCGCTTGGTCATCTCCGCTAGCCCTTGGACAAGCTGGGCTAGACACTCCATGGTGGGATTAGCTGGGGGCACATCCGAAGATGCAGCGTGCATACCACGCTGCTGTTGGTTAGATGGATGGGGAGGCTGCTGATGGTGTTGCTGTGGTGGAGCAGGAAGTTGAAGTTGTTGGTAGGATGGAGAGGGATACTGCTGGTATGATGGAGGCTGAGCAGCCGCGTATTGGTGATGCGGCTGCGGATGGCGATACTGCTGCTGCTGCTGATACGGAAAATTCTGCCTCCATTGATGTGCGAATTGAGGAGGCTGCTGGTGTTGCTGAGAGGGGTGCCCAAAACGACCACCCTGAGGTTGGTGGTACTGCCGGTTGGCAAATGGCTGACCCTGGAGTTGTCCCTGAGGACGGGTCGGCTGTGCATCATTGGTCCAAACCCCATTAACTTCCTGGACCAGGGGTGGTGGTGGGAACGCTGAATCGGTGTTTGAGATAAACTCTGGTTGGTACACAACCATCTGCTGTTGCGGCTGGCTCTGATCAGGTGCCTGCACGTAGTACACGTGCTGAACTGTCGGTGGTTGCTGGCTTGGCTGAGGCTGGTGTAGCGGTGGTTGCTCGTCTTTTCTCTCAGCTGGAGCTTCGAGCGGTGCTGCCGACTGAACAGAATTGATGGTACCTACCAGCAGTTCTAGCTGCTTGGTGATGTGATCCAGCTTATCCAGGTTCTGGGTCCTCTTCTCGATCACAGCGAGTTTCTCAAGGTCCTGTGATCGCTTCTCAATAATATCAACCTTAGAGAGATGGCCCCCAATGATACTAAGGTTGGAGCTCTCATCTCTCTCTACTTCTTTCGATGCAGCCATGTGAACTTGTTTTTGGAGGATCTGGGGCTGCTTTTGGTACGCCTTGGATGAAGAGAGTGCGGCCTCTCCCTCGGCCATTTCTTCGAAAATTTGCCAGACAACATCTTCATCCTTGTTGAAATGGGAGCCCCCACATGCTGCGTCTACGAGCCTTTGACTTTCAATGTTCAGTCCCCCAAAGAAATGCTGAACCAAACTGGTCTTCGGAATATCATGATGGGGACACTTCTCCTGCAGATCAGTGAATCTCTCCCATGCTTCATGTACGGACTCATGTGCTCCTTGGGAGAAATTGCTAATACGAGCACGCATTTGGTTGAGCCGACCGAGAGGGTAGTATTTGTGCAGGAAGGCAGACTTCAACTCCTCCCAGGTCGTCACAACCTTTCCCATATGATTGACCCAATAGAGGGCCTTGTCCTGTAGGCTGAAAGGGAAAGCCGTCATCTTTACAATGTCCAGGGGGACATTCGGATAGTGGGTGGTGCGGCAAATGCGGGCGAATTGCTGCAGGTGAATGTATGGCTCTTCATTGGTGTTGCCATGGAATGCAGGGAGGAGGGCTATGAATTGGGGCTTCAGCTCAAAGTGAGCGTGCACCGGTGGAATGAGAATCCACTCGGTCATCTGGCTGTCCCCCGGATTGTATGTTTCTTTGAGTGTTGGCTTCGGCTGTGGTTGGAATTCGGGATCATCATTGGGGTCGTCACCACCTCCTCCACCTTCACCTCCTCCTCCCCTGCCTCTTCTGCCTCGGCCTCCTCCTCCCTCGTTCATCATATCAGTCAAAATGTCCTGGAAAGCGGTCTGCGTAAGGGCCTGCTCAGTCAGCTGCTGCTGTATTGCCTGGATGGATGCCAGCAGCTGTGCATTGACTTGGTTCTGATCTGGCATCTGTCCCTCTGGTGTAGGTGGCTGCTGACCCTTGCCCTTTCCTCCTGGCGCCATGTCAGGGTCTGAATCGGACGAAATGAACTCCGGAGTAGTCTCCAGGGCTCGCACTGGCTTCTATCTGCATAATGAGACGGTCCGAATCAGATCACTTGTCATGAATACCCAGCTGTCGTGATGAGGCTGGAGTTAAAGTCAACCCCAGCGTGTCGTGAATGGAAAAATGATGTAGACTGTAATCGACTCCCATTCACAACGGCGGTAGTGGGACAAAAGTGATCCCAGTTTATTGGGTGGCCAAGAGAAAGGTAGAAAACGAGGAGTCTGGAGTCCGATCCGCAAAGTCCGGATCAGTTCTCGGGAATCGCCTCGAAATTATTGGCGAAGGTGAGTCCATGGAATCGATGTAGGTGTCGGCATGGTCCCGACGAAACCATCCATGGATCAACTTCGCGGAGCACAAGAGAATATCGGATTTTGGAAGAATGATACGATGGTCAACGAGGAACAAAGAGGAGTGTAAAACAGTAGAAAGGCTCGGTTGAGCGGGGTGGTCAAAGGAAGACATAACAGAATTGGCGCAAAGGCGCGGGACTTTGATCTTTGAACCTTAATCTAGATCCATACAAACACAAGACAAAATCGGGTTCACCAACTCACGCCATGTGAAGCCGTGAAAGCTCGGCTATTTATTATCTTTTCATTTTTAGAGTTGTGATTTTTCAGGCATTTCTTATAACAAGTCCTTAGTACGCTACCCTAAAGGAGAGAGAGTACTGCCGGAAGAGTATCCCGTACTTGTCCTCCTCCTGTGTAACCTGTAGTCTGTACTTTTTGGAGTCCTTGTAACCCTTCCTGGATCCCTACTCAGCCAAAGAAGAGAGAGAGGAAGCCGATAGGCGAAACCAATACTTCGGTCCTCGCTCGCAACGGAATCACCCGTGAGCGTACAAGAACCTACTCGGACGCAGGACAATGAGACAGACACCCCCGTGAAGGCGTGGCCTATGCTCAATACTTCGGACAGAGTCGATGCTCTCACAACAGAGAGTCACCATTGGTGACCAAGCCCTACTCGCCTACGTACGATAGAAGCGCCATTACTTCGGAAATCCAGGCGATACACAAGGCAGTTGCAGACTGGGTTTTTGGCTCTAATCCTTAGGGGGTCGCACTCGCTCAAGGGAGTAGGGTTTTGGTCCCCCTCCAAGGTACCTGAAAACAATGAGGGCTTTATGAACCCGGTACAATGATAGTCCATTACGGATTTTAATTAAGGTCAAAGTTTATTTAGCAGTCCCCTAGTTTTAATTTTTTGGGTTTTCACTTTTTTTGGATCTGTTTCATACCAGCGCCTAACGTTTTGGTAGATTTTCATTTAAGTCCTAGGTGCTCAAAATCAGGGGGAGATAGCGGAAAAGCCGTGCAAGTGGTTCTATGATGGAAATCTCACCATTGAACCGAATGATGCATGCTGAGTTAGAAGACTTACAGTGCATCCCAGCTCTCTCCATGTGGTATGCAAAACAGAATTTTTAAACCTATCTACATGTCGGTATGCAAGGCACAAAATCGTCCTAAACATAAGCTGCTATTAACGTGAAGAACCATAAGTTGCTCATTCGCCTCTAGCCCAAGAGAGTCCGGTCTTGGCTCACCCCTCCTCTGCCCAACACATTTGGAGTAGGAGAAAGCGCTTGTTCGGGTGTGAGCTCGCGGCGCGGCGGGCCAAGAGACGAATTTACAACTTGTTTGAGTTTGACTAGATCCAATCGAAGTAGACTATAGGAACATGCATTCTTATTAATGTTTGGACCTAGCTACCGAGTCAAGCAACCTATATCTAGGGGCTCCAAGCACACAAAACAAAGTGAAATAAAGGCGGAAGGCTCAAAACAGCGGAAAACAAAGAAAAGAAGTCGGCAGAAATCGCGGAAAACAGCGATGAGGCCCCCAGGTGAACAGACACCCGGGCACTGGACCTCATTGTGGAGAGTAGAGTCCTGTTAATTATTACATGCCAAAGTTATCTCTCTCTCACCAAAAATTACAGAGATAATCCTAAATGTTCTAAGCCTATCTAATCCACATCTCCTTGCTTCCTTGATACTCTCTCCTGATGGTCATGAGAAGAGAAGACCATCCTCCTCCAAGCTTGGCTGCCTTGGCCTCCTAAGAAGCCATCCTTGCGTGGCGGACCCTCGCATCAAAGTTACAAAAAGAGTGTATTAGAATAGTTCACTTAATCAATCATAGAGCACATAAAGATAATCACAAGAAATGAATCAATTAAGCATAGTGATTAATGTCAATAAAATGGCTGCTCACAGAATATAATCAATCATGAGTCAAAAATGAATATCACCAAAAATGTACACAAGAATGACAAAGAAGAAAGTAGGCTATGCTCATTGCTCCCCGACAACGGCGCCATTTGTTTACTCCGAAAGCCGGTGGTCTTAAGTTCCTCACAAGGCGTGAACTTAGTCGCTGAGTCGACCACACGAGATCCAGAATAAAACAACAATTAACCCACAAAGCAAGTATGTATCAATTAAGTCCCAAAAAATAAATGTGAATTAATTTTTATTACTCTACAACAAAAGGTATAGTGACAAGCATGTAGAGGTCGAACCACAGAGAGCAATACAAAATGCGTAGCCTAGATGTATCACCAAGTCATTCATGTGTGAAGCTTGTTTTTATGTGGGTTTCTAATTTTATATTTTTGTATTTTATTTTTTTGTTTTTATGATTTTTATTCTGTTTTCATATTTTTATATATTATAATTTATTATTTTTTTTTCTTTTTATAGTATTAATTATATAAATTTATATACTATATATATATATAAAGAGATATATGTATATATGAGAAGAGAGAGAGAAGTAATATAGAATGTATATATATATATTTAGAAACATAAAAACTTAATATATAGACTTATATTTTTAATTTTTAATAATTTTTTTTATTATTATTATTATTTTTTTTTTTATATTTCTAATTTTTATGTATTTTTCAATTCAAAAATGTCCACAATATAGGACTAAATAAATAGCCGTATATAATTTGGGTTTTTAAAAATATCAAATAATACCCAAAATTGCCCAAATTAATTTTCACATATTAATAATAATATATAGATAATTATAAAAGAGAAAAATGTATTTTTAGGGTTTTTAAAGAGTTTTTCTAATTTTTATGTTGCTTTTGGGGTTTTGTGATTTTTTTAATTTTCTTTTGCATATTTTTGGGTTTTTCCATTTTCTGGACTCAATATATATGTAAATATATCATATATATTTTTTTTGGAATTTTTCAAAAACATTTTCTAATTTTTCTGTGTTTTCTAATTTAGACAGTGAAGAAAATGCATGTTTTTGATTTTTAATAAATACCAAAATGCAACAAAATTCAAATCTAAAAATATAGCAAGCAAGGGTACCCTATCAGGAGCATATGCCTATTTTTTCAAAATTTTTCAAAGAAATATAGAGCACAAAATAAATAGACAAAGCATCCCAAAATATATGGCCTGGCAGGGGCATTTTTGCAATTACAACATTTGTTCGGGGGGTCCATGCAAATATCACAGTACAAATAAACATTTCTTTTTATTTTACAGGCCATTTTACAATTACCAAAACCCGGCAGGGGTTGTATGCAAAATATCCGCGCCTCACGTGGGACTACACGTGAGGTGCGGAAGGACCTAAACGTAAATAAATGAAAGTTCAGGGGTCCTTCAGCAAATTACACATTTATTTTACAACTGAAAATTTTATTTACCACACTAAATATTAAATACAAAAATGCGGGGGACAGGATATGCAATTTACCCCCTCAGGCGCGCTGATGGACGGTGATGGGCGCGCCACTTATCCACGCGTCGCCCATCTGACGGTGGATACCGCTTCGCCGATGGAGGGTGCGGATTAGAAGCCTTCCGCTGATCTGACGGTTGCTGCTCCTCTCCATCGGACGGTTAGGATGCGAACTGGGGTGAGCCTCCTGATCTGACGGCACTGAAGGTGGCTGGAAGAACT
Organism: Ottelia alismoides; assembly: GCA_037367405.1. Taxonomy (NCBI): domain Eukaryota; kingdom Viridiplantae; phylum Streptophyta; class Magnoliopsida; order Alismatales; family Hydrocharitaceae; genus Ottelia; species Ottelia alismoides. The sequence continues at coordinate 1,056,226 of JAZKJV010006856.1, read as the reverse complement.
GGGAAGAAGCTCGCCTCCTGCGAGCTTTGATCGAGGAGCTTGGACTCCTCCGGCCTCCTCCCGCGCCTCTGAAGCAGTCTACGTGTAGCTGGAGCTCTCCCGCGTCGATTGAGGGCATCATCTTGGCTCCTGGAGGTCCCAGTTGATCGGACAAGGTCGGGGAAGAAGACGACCTCCAGGAGCTTCTTCCTGGTCTGATTTGAGCCCAGATGGGCTCCCTTGGTAGCGGGACCTGCATAGGAAGAATAGGGGGCTCGAGGGCTTCCTCCTCGACCCAAAAATTTGAAGCTGTGCAGCAAAATGAAGTGGAACGGAGGAGCTCCGACGAAGGGCGGAGGAGGAGCTCCGATTCGCCAAGACCTGGGGTCCTGGGTTGAACAAGTGTGTGCATTTGATGGAGAACTCGAAGGGGCATGAGATGAGGCGATTTAGGCTGTCGGAGACAGAGAGTATCACTGTGGGGAAGTCGCCGGAGCTCAGCTCCGGCGAACTTCGAATTTTTGATTTTGGCCTAAGCTAATCATCTAAATGCTATCCTAAGGGCTGGAATTAAAAGCTACTACTAAAACCTAACTACTAAGCAAGAAAGAACAGCTCTTATACCTGGGGGCCGCCAGGGAGCAGGGTGGTCGCCGGAGCACCACCGCGACAAAAATTCCTCCTTCTCCGGCCGAGTCAACTGCTGGGAGAGCTCCTCCTGTCACGAGGGCAACGCCAGGAATCGAATTAAGCACAGAAAGGGGGGTGAAATTGGCCAACTTTGGCCGGGAAGTCGGAGGTTTTATTTATAGACATTCCGAGGGACCCCCAATGACCGGCGATTATTGATTAAACCATTGAGTATCAGATTGATCTGTGATCTTGGCGGGCATCATGGATGATCAGAGGACAGATCTCGTGAAGGACGCGAGTGCGATGGTTCACTGAGCCAGGCGGGAAAAATGGCGGAAATCGGGGAAAAGACAGTGCCCGTCAAGTCAGATGGCTGGAGGGCGAGTTGACCTGCGGTCAACAGGCGCGACGCGCCCATTGGTCCACCTCAGCCGCTACACGCCAAAATAGGGATCCTTATAAAAAAAATGAATTATTTAACCTAGTAAATGATTTTATTAGATTTTACTTATAAAATAAAAAATTTTTATAAATTAATGTAGTATTTATTTATGATTTTTATTTATTTTTTTGAAGTACTTTATTACGGTTTTATTAAAATAATGTGTATATGTATGTATTTTATATGTATTTTGGTATATTTTATTTTTAGTTTATTTATTTTATTTTATTATTGTAGTTTCTTATTTTATAATTTTATAACTTATTTTTGTGAGTATAAAGGTATTTTTGTTTGATTTTTATACGTTTATTTATATTTTTAAAGAAATAGATGTATGTGTATGTAGGTATACTTATAGGTATTTTACCTATATATTATATATATTTTATTTATTTGATGGATTTTATTTGTTTTTATTTTGGATTTGTATTTTTAATGAATGATATATTATATGTACATTATTATAAAATATGGATAAATAAAAGAATAAAAGAATTAAGTTCCTTTTTATTTATATACATGCATGTAGCATAGGTCTTTTGTCTATGATTATTATAGACTTATTTTATTTATCAAATTCTTTTTGGTTTTCTTGTAATCTCAACATGTACATGATTTATATACATTATTTACAAGATTCTAACAATATAAATTTATAAAAATAATAGGTAATAGATAAAATGAATATTTTAATCAGGTATTATGTACAAGAAGGGCCAAAAACCTAACTTCCACAGATGGACTCCAAAAATTATGAAACCAATTTTGTAAAATAGTTTATGAAATGCTATATACAATTAAAGGTGAGTTTGGGTGATTTGGAGTTTTTATTTGCAAGATATGGGTCTGTGAAGTTGAGATTTTGGCTTTTTATTCTGTGTATAAAATGTACACTGAGTGTTATTTTTACACAAACTCAATTTTGTATTTTTATTTACATTATTATCTACAACTTTCATGAACAAAGTTTCTTTATTTGAGGAATAAATAGTTATGTACAAAATAGGTGTCAAAAATGCATAAATGGATGAATGAATAACTGAGATATTTATTGTATATCAGCCCTTATCTCCCCCTACTTTATTCCTTGTCGACCAATACCATGCTGGCCTTGGTCTCGGGGTTAGGGTCATAAAATATTTACAATATTTTATTCCTTTTTCTTTTCTCTCTTTATTCTATAATTTTGGCATTAAAAACTTTATTTAATGTACAATTAATACAATGAATAATGAATGCTATTATGTACAAATTAATGTTGTTTTCATGCATTTGCTGGGGTTTTTGAGGCCAAAATGATAGAATAAAGGTGATGAAATGGAGATTCATCAGTATGTTACGTCTTTGTGTTGCACATTGAAAACATTTCCTATGAAGACAAGCTGTTCAACTTCACGATCGGGTTGCAGACATGGGTCCAGGTTGAACTGAGAAGGTATGATGCAAAGAACCTGAATTCATTGATCATTGAGGCTGACAATTTGATAGCATATAATGTATATTTAGTTCATGCTAAAGAAAAGGAGTTCACTAGCAAGCTGAAGTAAAAATCAAAGGGTAAAGGCAATTGTGTTGCTAACGAGCTACCAATGGAGGAAAGAGAGTACTCTAAGAAGAGGGAGCAACCCAAGAGCATGAGATAATTGATATGCGATGGTTTCATTGGGTGCGAGATTGCCTAAACAAGGATATGGTTAGCTCTCTTCGTGTAGACAAAGACAAAGAACAAGGTAAGGTGCGATATAGGACAATTTGTGCTCTTCGCAACCTCTAGCTCACAACACTTCAAAATGGAGCTATGGACTTGATAAATAAAGGAATCTCTATCATAAAGAGAGGGTTTATGGAGAGATCCATTATCTTTGGAGGTGCCAACTCTCAATCAAGAATGCACATGAGTGCGAAGGTGCATGATGAACACCAACATGTGCAAAAGAGTTGTACATCGAAAGTTGCTGATAAGAGAACATCCACACGTGAGAAGATGGTGCAGAGAACTGATGAATAGTCATTTAATAACCTTTATTCCCCTATTTTGGCTTTAAGTCATTAGTAAAATGCATGTAAATATCATTAACTTGCACGAATTAACATCCGACATTAATATGTAAAAAGTGCATAAATACATGAATTTAAACCCAAAATAAAAGAATAAAGAAATGAAATGAAAAGGAAAATAAATGAAGTATCAAATATATTGAATAACCCTAAACCCTGATACCTAGTCAAATATTGATTAGGTCGATAAGGAATAAAGTAGAGGGAAGATAAGGACAAGATAATACAAAAAATATGCACAGAACCCTAGAAACCTTATGTGTTCAAAACATTGTATATAGCTCATATTTGCACTATTTTATACACACTCATACATACCTCAAGCAAAAGTACTTTCAACATGAAACATGCACCTAACACTGTATAGAAAAATAGAAAAATAATAGTCAATAAAAATCATGCACAATGCACATGGTGCATACATATGAAAAGCCATAAACAGAACTCCATTGATCAATATCTCCTCCATATAAATTCAAAATTCAACAAACTCACATCCATTATAATTCAAATTAAATTATTATCTAATGAAGATGGTTGCATTTAAAATAGAGTCAAGATACAAAAGTCGATTTTGGAGGACCATTGTATTGAGGCATCTATATATTATATTATTTAATTCTTTACATTTTCTCCCTTTGTATTTTTAAATAATTGTACATAGTATTTAAATCATAATTAAAATACAAACATAAAGTAAACATTTAAAATAGATCCAAAAAATGAAGTATAATATATTGGTATAGTATACCTATAATATGTATACATGTAAGTATTTACATATATAGATAAAATAATAAAATAAAAAATGTAAATACATAATAAATGATAATGTACATAATTGAATATATATAGTAATATGTACATAAAATACAAAATAAAAATAATACATACAAAATATAGGCAACTATACCTATGTAGAAACCTAATAAATAAGTCGATAAAAATGATTATAAAACACTTAAAAATAGTATACAAAATAAGAAACAACTTTCATGTTTCAAGTTTTATTTAATAAAATCAATTGTTATTATTTTTTATCATCTCCATTTCTAGCCTTGTTTTATCTTTTTGTGTAGGCTGAGGGCCAATCATAGGCCAGGGAGGTTGACCCCATGTCAACCCTCCCTTCTTCATGTAAATATGCCCTTTTGCCTAGTTTGAGCCTTGTTCTCCAATTACTTCCCGCCATTGCTTACGACCTTTGAGCTCAATTCCTTCATGAAGAATATGCCTCTGACATCCATGATCCACACTGAGACATTGGTTCTATTTAATCTTCCTTGGATGGTGAGCAAACCCTAGGTCAAACTCTCGGTTCTATCACCATGTATAAAATCTTCTCCTCTTGCCATCATTTGATTTTTAATCCGTCTTGAGCCCCGTAACCCCGTGAATCCATCACTGGAGTGTTGCAAGTCGTGATAGGAAGGAGATCCAAGCTTGATTCAACCATCACCAGAGAGCCCTGGTGTTTACTCTGCTCCCAGGTCCCTCTTGATAGGTGAGATATTTATCTTTAGCCTTTTCAATTCCTACGATAATTAGTAGTCTAGGGTAGACTTTTGTTTCTTCTAATTTAATCCATCGCCGGTTCTTTGCTCTGATGAATGTCTTCACTGTTCTAGACCTTGTTCTCGACTCGTATCCACCAGCACTATCTGTCCCTACATATTCTATATCTGACTCCATGCCAGATCCAACCTGATCTTGCTCAGATTAGGCGAAATTGTCTCCATCTCCCATTCATCGCCGGATGCCCATTTCCCCTTCACAGTTTTTGTGCTCCTATGCTATTTTGTGGGTCAAGGGAGTACCCCTCAAGCTTGGGTTCATTTTATGCAAGTGTAGAGCTTAGAAGATTTCCTTCTAGAGCTGATCGAGAGCATGAAACCCATCCCAGGTCCCCAAGAACATCGAAGACCATATGTCTTTCTCAACGATACATGGACTCATTTGTGGACCACCATCGGATGCAGATTTGCTGCCAGGAAGTCATTAAGCCTTTTTGTGGGCTGATAAATCACTGGAGGATGGAGAAATAGGAGCTCAAACCTCATTGGGGAAGGCGTTCTTCATTGTTCTTAGATAGTCCCCCTATACGTCCCATCCGAAGCTCATGCCAGGTCATTTCCCAACCGTTGGATTTGGAGGCGAAGCGATGCTCTCATCTACCATCGGATGAAGTTAAGTGAACTACTCGGTGACGTCCATATGCATACGATTGTGTATTTTGCATCTTCAACCCAACACACTTTTTTTATTTAATATTTAGTACTTAAACATTCCTCTATAGTGTAAAATAATTTTGTAATATTCATCATTAGGATCCCAATCTTTCATCTATTTGCACTTAGGTCATCTGCTAGGTCACCTCACGTGGCTCTCTACGTGAGGCGCTTTGACATTTTGCATGAAACCCCCTCCAAATTTAGTGATTTCATTTTGGCCCCAAATTTTGTTAAATCGATGTAATACTTTTGGGGAAATTACATGACTGGTCTTGAAACTTGTTTTATTTACATTTATATCTTTGCTAGGTGCTTTTAAGTATAAAGTTTTTTTAATTGGGTAAATTCCATGCTTGGTCCATAGAGATTGTAACTATGTTATAAAATACACGAATTTTTCCTTGGAAAATGCATTTTAGTCCATGTATTGCTGATTTATTTTCTTACTTATATTTTAATTATTTAAAATAGCATTTTGTGTTAAAACTATAAGAAATTAAATTAAGTGCTTGGAACTCATATATATCACATATATTTTTTGTAAGGTATTTAAAATTATTTTCCTATCTATTAAAACAAAAATGATTACATTTTCTTCTATTAATCTATTTAAAATCCATAAGTTCTTTCAAAATTCCAACAATAGGTTTATTTTTTCTATTTTATCATGTGACCAAAAATCATTAAAAATTTCAAAACCAAAACCTTAAATCACAAAACATGGAAAACTTTATAGAAATGTGCAAAAAATTCTAAAAGAATCCAAAAATTATCCATATCCAAATTTTCTTTAATATATATAATTTTTATTAAACTTACTTTAGGATTTATTTTACATTGATATTTTTTAAAAAACTTAAACAAATCTCCGAATTTTATTCAATCATTATTTTCCATATTTTAAACTTTAAAAATCCATAAAAAAATAAAAGTTCTCCCAAAATCATTAAAAAAAGAGAAAAATATATAGCTTAAAAATGTTATCTTTTCTTTATTTTGAGTTTATTTGACTTATTTGAAAAATCCAGCGCATCTCTTCTCTTTATATTATCTATATAGAATATATAATAATTATATTTTTATTATTAATTATCCTATGTTCAAAAAAAAGAAATTAAAATTTTGCAAAATAAAAAACAAAAAAATAAAACTCTAAAAATACATAAAATTGTGTATATTATTAAAAGCCCCACAAAAATATAAAATGTAGAAAAGGAAATAAAAACTAGTAAAAAATCTAAAGATATTATTAATTAGCAATAATCAATATTATTTTTATCTATCCTCTTTTTGGCTTCTCAGAGTTCGACACTCTGAATATTTTCTCTATATACAAATTCATCAGAGATATAATATATTTTAACTCACATATTAACATCTTGATTGTTATTCAATATTGTGGGTTAACTGTTGATTGAGATATACTTGGTCACTACAGCGATTGCTAATAATGTTTGATTAACAGAACGGTGAAAAATCGCTCTATCAAATGGCACAAATGTCGGGGAAGTAATAGTTAGGATAGATATTTTGTACATAGCTTAATTGTTTCATCTATTTTCATTCGTTTTATTTTCTGTTTATCATTTTTGAATTGTTTAAGCACTCTTGTATTTTCCTTTTGTGCGAGGGCCCGCGGAGCTAGGGCAGATCACTTAGGCGATCCCATGCACCCAAGCAAGGTTGAGTTGACCTTTTCAGGTCCAAGAGAGAGCCAAGGAGGAACCGAGAGTTGTTGGATAGCCAAATTTCTTTTATATCTTAGAATAGTTTTTAGTTGCATTTTAATTTTGTGAGAGATTCATTTTATAATTTGTAATAAGTATACTCTCTACACACTTAGACTTTTACAAGTCTATTTCATCAGGTGATTGTTCACATGGGTGACTAGTCAGTTTTTCTCACCTTCTTTATTTTATCCTTCCTATTTCCCCTCTTATTTTCATTTGATTCCGGTAATTTTGTGTTTTCTACCTTATTTTTTGTTTACGTCTTTGACGATTGAGCCCATAAATGTCGGATTTGCTTGATTGAGTAATTTAGGTCTAAATCCCTAATTTTATCATGTGCCTATAGTCTCTACACTTAAACGTAGATCAAACTAATCGATGCTTCATGAAATAGAAATTCATGTCTTAGAGCGATTTCATCGTTACATTGCATGTAGTATAATTTCAATTATTGTCTAGCATCCCACATGGAAAGAGCTAGGAAGCAAGGTGAGTTTTTCTTATTTAGCATGCATCATCGAGTTTAGACTTGCATTACATTTCCTCCTCCCTCTGATTTTGATCATAAAAAGAAAATAATGGAAATCGAAAAATCATTTTGCCTTTGCATAAAAATACTCAAAACAAGTTTAAACCAAAAAATTTTAAAAAATGGACTGCTAAAAAAAGTTGACCAATAAAATTTGATTAAATGGATTATTGTCTTGGGTACTTAAAACCCTCATTATTGTCAGCTATATTCTAGACAGAGTGAGGCACGACATAAGGATTAGAGACAAAAACCTAGTGTAGATACTTCCTTATTTATCGCATGGGTCCATGAAGTATTGATGCTTCTGTCGGTGCGTGGGCGAGCAGGGTCGAGTCTTCTTGCGGACTTGGTATGAATTACTTGAGCATAGGAACTACGATGGCAGGTCCCTATCTCATTGTACCACGTCTGAGTACCCTTCAGTGGAAGTATTTTATTCGATATATCGGCTTCCTTATCCTTCACTTCATTGGATGAGTAGTGAGACCAGATACAATAACAAAGACCTCCAAAAAGTAGAGTCTATTTGTTACAAAGGAAATGGAAAGTACACGACACTTGTTAGGTGAGTACTCACTCTCCTATAGGGTTATCCGCAAGGATTAAGATTGAAACAATTGATTGAGAATAATCAATAAAATCTCCAAGATAATGTTGAACTCTTACAATTCATTGTGTCGAGTGGTGAATCCATCCTTGTATTGTGGTTTGATTGATTAGTTTAATTGGTCAATGCCAAAAGCATCGCATACTTTCACATTTTTATCTATACCTCTTTTATTTCCTTATTTCTATATGCTCATTTCGAGATTTTCTTCTTCATCTTCTTTTCTTAACTTTTTTCATTTTTGTATCATATATTCCTTACATCACTCCTTTTTGTCTCTCAAGATGTTGACTTTGGGATGTCTTTTTCCAGACTTTGCAGACACTAACATCGATTTCTAGATACCAACATCTCTAATGATTCAGAAAGATTCTTGCAGCACCGGTTCAGCTCTTGCGAACCACCCTCGGGATTCCCCATTTTTTCCCAACAACTTGGGATGACTCTCTTCCTGAGTTATCTCCTTTTTATGGAAATCGACTTCTCTCCATACACATCCCATACCCTAATAAAATTCAGAATTGATCCTAATTCTAAACTCTTCTCTACATCTGATGCTTGTTTCGAGACTGGTCGGGGCGTCTTTCCTTTTGCAGAACAAGAACCAGATCTAGATATATCATCGTCGGACTCGGATTATGAGATGGCTTCTCAGAGAGAGAAGGTATAACAAGCAAAGAAGAATGAATTTAATGCACAGATGCTCACCTCCATCCATGCGATCAAACAACAACTAACTACACAGGTTGAAGCATATGCTACCTTCCAAGATACGCTCATGGAACTGAGGAGGATAAAGAGAACAACGGAAGAGGAAAAGAAGAAGGGGAAGAACAACATGCATATGGACCCTGAGGAGAAGAAGAAGAAGTAAGAGAGATGTAGAAGCTCACACCAAAGGAAACATACAACCTTGATGTTGGTTAAATAACTGAGTGAATCCAAATTCCTCCGATCCATGGATATTTCAAGCTGAAATCTCAGCTCTTATCTCTTCTCCAGACTTTCCATGCGAATGCCGCAGAAGAATCATACATCCATCTGCAACATTTTGGATGCATCTGCAGCACCACTTGCTATCCTAACATCCTGTTAGGTGTAGTTAAGATGATTGTCGTTTCATTTATCCTTCAAGATAAGGAGCTTTATTGGAACAACTACTTGGGGAAGGTGGTGATGGCATGGGATGAATTATGGTATGCATTTTTGCACAAATACTACACACTTGACCGTCTAAATCTATTGCGGTAAAAGATTGCAAGCTTACTCCAAGGACCCAACGAATCAATCCATGAAGCCTGGGATAAATTCAAAGATCTGCTTGAGAAATACCTCCATCATGACATCTCGAAGACTAGTTGGTCTAGCATTTTTTAGGAGCATGAATGAGAATAGTCAGAGGTTGGTGGACGCCTCCTACGAAGAATCTCATTTCAAAAAGGATGAGGATGTAGTGTGGAAATTTTTTGAGGAAAGTGCCAAAGGAGAATCCATCCTCTCTTCATCCCGATCGTACCAACAACAGTCGTAGATACTTCGCAAATCTGTCAATATGATGGAAATACAAGAAGAAGACCAGTGTGAGGACTCCAACCTCAACATTACCGAGAGTCACCTGTCCAAAGTATACTAATTGGAAAGTGGTTACATGACTTGGAGAAACTATCTGTAATCGAACAAAGAACAAAGGGGTTGGACAAGACTGATCACATTGCTAAGCATCTTGAGCTCATGGTGAGCATCATTAACCTGTGTCAATCTACAAGCCAATTAATCGAGACTTCTGCCGAATAGCAACATTAACCACAGGGTCTAGGGAAGCCTTCGCCAGTTCAGCACGTATACTATGTGTAAGCTCTCAATCAGGCACCAACACCACATCAGTTGTAGTAACAGATGGTGGTATACCAACCAGAGCCCCAACCATCAATCCTAGAGCTGTTCTTCCACCTCCACCTATCATTCAGGAGGTGGATGGTGTGTGGAACCATGACATGCAACTCACCCATCCTGGAGGTCACCATCAAGGTCAGTCATCAACCATGCGCCCGTTCCAGCAGGTTAGTCATCATCCATGCGCTCATTCCACCAAAACTATCAAGGATAAAGACCAACCTACCACCTACCATCTCAACAGAATCGCCCTCCACCCATGCACACACTTGGAAGTAGAACAGTGAACAACAATCGGCATACCTCCAATCGAGTGTCACACACACTTAGCTGCTCCCTCATACCAGCAATACCCTCCTCTCTCATATCATAAACAATCGCCTCCACAAACCAATTATCAGACCCAGCAAGCCCCACTCGTCGAACCTACCAAGGTCGTACCGGTGAACTCCACCCTTGATTTCCTAGCACAACTCATGAACAGCATGTTAAAGATGACCCAGAGGCTAGACGACTTGATAGCAACAATGATGACCATCCTAGCTCAGGTCAAAGCCAACCCGAACAAGTTTCACTACAAGGAACATGTCTGTGTAATGTCTTCCATTCCTGATGAGTCGAGTATGCACGAATCCTTTATGTTATCTAACAGTCTGACTCTCAAGAGCGATAGAGTTCTACAACCTTCTGCAGCCACACGCGAGGAGAATAAGGCATCTAGCTATGAGTCTTTGTCATCATCACATGTTGTGCCCGTAGTTGATCTGGGAAGAGAAAGAGGAGCTAGAGTGGAACAAGGAGGAACCATACCAGATGAATGAAAATTACAAAAAAATCAAGAAATCGGGAAAACCAAAAAGAAGATGACAACATAAGCCGAGTTGTGCAAGCAAAGGAAAAGCCCACAGCTAATCCAATGCCAGTCGACAAAGACAATACTTCTACTTTTTGTTTTCCCCCTCAATGTCTGATTGTATCCATTCTAGTCAGCAATTTGTAAAATATGATTCTAAGAAACTTATTGATGATGTAAATAATCCTTTTCCAGAAGCATTGAAAAACTCCAAAAAATAGAAAAATTCAAAACAACTCTATCTGCTTTTGGAATTGTGGAAAAATTAAAGAATATCTTTTTATAAATGCCACTGATGCAGGCCATGGAATACATGCCCAAGGTAAAGAAAGAATCAAAGGAGGTACGTACAACTAAGCGTCAACCTCGTAATAATAGATGCAACATAGACGAAAAATACATTCTTACCATGGCCACAGTGAATGGGATTATCAATCTCCTGTAAAAGAAAAAGGGTTTGGGAGCACCTTTGATCACTTGTGAGATCTTTGAACAAGGATTTGACCGTACTCTTCTTGATAGTGGTTATTCTATCAAGCTCATGCCTACATCACTACTCAAGGAGTTCTGGTTGGGTCCACTCAAACCTACATACATGATCCTTCAGTTTGTTGTTCCTACGAACGATCGAGGTGGTATTAGACTACGCATCTATAAAGCTCATTTGTCGCTCCAGCAATGAGAAGGTTACACTATATATGGTCGTCGAGCTTAAAGCCAAAGAGACCACACCTGGCCATAGGGAAACTGAACCACACAAAAACAATTGTGACCTACTTTGGTATATATCAGAGACCATGATATTTCATTGAATGATATTCTGACCTATGAATTCCTTGACCTAGAGGAAGACCTGGAAAGCAGAGTCAAATCTATCTTCCAAATCAATAAGGAAGAAACATCTAAGGAGCTGATCGATTTGTTTGAGGATCCATCCCAAACAATCAAGAGGATGCTATCGTAGACATGTTCAGTGTCTTTTTATCTGAACTAGAAGTAACCAAAGTGGACATCGAATTGTTAGCAACTCGCATACCAAAAACTGACACAATTTTGAGGTTATCACAAAACCAATTCCAACCCAACCTGAACTAAAGCTGCTTTCGACAAAACTTAAGTATGCCTTCCTTACGAGTGAAAAGGAACAATGTGATCATCATCAATAGCCGATTGACCATGGATCAAGAATCTATCTTACTAAAAATTTTAAGAAAACTATAAATTTATTTGCTGGAACATTTTAGATCTTAGTGGGATCATCATGCCTTGTGTTCACACCACATCTATGTTGAAGATGATTGTAAGTCGTCCCTTGAAGTCTAGAGAAGATTAAACCATAATCTCCAGGACGTGGTCATGAAAACTCCATCTATGGACTCAAATAAGCTTTTTGTAGTTGGAACATTAGATTTGATGAAATTATTAAGGTTATGATTTGAGATAGAATCTTGATGAACCATGTGAAGCTTAGTAGGAGTGCCACTGTGTTCATCATGATAAATGTAGATGATATCCTAATCATTTAGAATGATATAAGGATAATAATAAGTATTTTATAGATTGGATATTCCATTTCTTGAGATATGATCACAAGGATACCTATTAGACCTTAGTTCTGAAGTTGTTCAGAAGCAAAGAGAAAAGGATATTGGGAATGTCACATTTGTAGTACACCTTGGACATATTCAATTCTTGGAAAACTTCAAGGAAGGCTTCTTTCCCTTAAGATATGGTACTGGTCTATCTAAAGGGATAACACCTCAAAGAGTTGAGGATGTGAATACCAAAGTTACATGCCCTAGTACATCAGCTTTGGAGAACTCAGTGTATGCTAGATGTGTACAAAAGTCAGATGTCTGCCATTCAGTGGGAGTAGTAAGGTGTTACTAATCCAACTATAGAAATAAAACACTTGATTGCAGTAATAACAATATCTTCAAAGAAGTTAATTTTTGTTGAGATAGTGATCTCATAGTCTTATCTTCAAGAACTTAAGACTTTATAGATAGTGATCTAAAAGGTCTTAACTGCGAATACCCTAGGAGATAGAGATCTCCGGATATAAGGGTATTCTGATAAGGATAATAAAAATTACATACTGGTTATAACTATTATTTAATTGTAGTGTTAAAGATACTATAATTAGCAAGATTGAGTATTGATTATATAAGACGCAACATCCGCATTGGATGCGAGCACTGTTACTGGGAGATATGCAAGTGTCATAAAGGATTTGGCGTAGTCTCTCGGGAACAGAGTGATTGATCAACTTACCTAGCTATTTTTCTAAATAGTCTATTATTGTCACACGAGTGTGGGTTTAAAGATTAGCACATTAATGGCTTTTTAGGATAGTGAGAGAATGTTGGACATGCGAGCCCACGATGAGCCATTATGCAATAAATGTTATTGCAAATATCATTCCCTGATATGAAATAAAGAATAACTAATTTGCACAATAGGTCCGTTAGTACAATTAGGGTTATGTATCATGGCCATCTTAATGATCATATAGCTATCGATTCAATTGTTGAATCATAGAGGATGGTGCTTGGATGAATGTCTAAAGAGCTAGATTGAGGACTCATCAAGCACTGTTAAATGATTATTAAGTAAATATCTCTAGCCTGAGAAGGAGATGACAATCCTTCCTCTAATCGTTGATATCTAACCGACCTCTTGATGCAGGTCCTCTACGTAGGAATAGAGATTCGAAGGTGTTAGATAAGTTAGATCAAAGAGTTGACTTAACGAGATCAAGATAACCGAAGACCTATGTTATATGTTGTCACGATATAGGCATGCATCCTATGACCAGAGACAGATACGTTACTATATGTCTTAGTATGTACACTGGCAGACCAATACGTTGATGACCTAATCAAGGTCTATACACCAGCATACTGGTGTGCATGCAAGGGCATATGAGTAATACAATCTCTCAAAGGGATCATACAGGTTCTTTTACTGAACCAGAAAACATGAGCTCACTCATGAGATATTGGCAAGAATAAAATTCCGTGCGCAGTCGTCTAGTTTGGAAGTTTGATTGAATTTGTAGGTTTGATATATACTTTTGGAAAGTATATGATTAATACCTGTGTATGATAATAATTTTGGAAAGTATATGATCGATACCAACCCCCAATAGTGAAATGAGAAACTTAATGATGAAACCTAGAAGGAGACAGTCTAAGTAGATCTAAAACTTCGGGTTTATTCTGGGTCTTCCAGTATACATGATGTGCATGTATTAGGAATACATGTGGGTGATGTGACCATAGACGATTGTATAACTATGACGCTTCCATTCCTAGGGAGTGATGAAATGGGTCTGTATTTTTGTGACTCCTCTCAGTAGAGAAGTGATCTGATCTTGGTTCAAATGTTGATCTGAATTTGATTCAGATGCAATGAGAAGATTAGATTTGCGATCTTGACTTAATCAAGTATCTATGAGAGGTCCGCAAGATCTGGATTTGAGATGTGATCTCAATATTCAAGTCACTACGTGGAACAATACAACCACCATGTCCTTATCTCCAAGTATCTGCAGAGAAAGCGCATTATCCTTGAAAGAGTTCATGGATAATTTCACTGTTGATAAAGTATCCAAGCCTTGAGAAAAATGGATAACTAAATATCATGAATAATATGAATCTGATTCATATTATAAGGAGAGTTATCTGAGAAGATTAAATGTAATTTAATTATCAAAGATATGAAAAATGTGAATTTGATTCATATTATTTGAGTACATGAGAATGAACATCCAAGATGATTAAATGTGATTTAATTATCACGGATATGAATATTGTGTATAACACTATCCAATTATTCATATATATTATAAATGTGATTTATAATATATTAGAGAGAGAATATTTTGATTTATATTTATTAATTAGTCATTGATGTGAATTGGATTCACTTGAATGATTAATTGAAAATATAATTTACATTTTCTTTTGAGATGCGAATGTGATTCACGTTTTTTAATAGCATGATTAAAATATTAACAAGATAATTATGAATTATTTTTTGAAATAGTTTACAACAAATGTTGTTGTAAATATGGGAGATATCATAAGATAATGAGATCTCATGAGATGATTGACCCATTCCACCTTAAGAGGATGGGCAGCCACCAACATCCATTGGGATTGAGTAGTCTCCCTCCCCCCTCCCCCAGGGGATATGGTCAATCTTCTCATCTCCAAGATTGATTAATTAGTTTGATTTGAAATTAATTTATATTGATTTATCAATATATATATATATATAATTTAAATTAAATTAATTATTGCTGTATTTCTACAACAACATCATGACCATTGAAAGAAACACAAATCAGTCTCATCCATTGATTTTGTATTGTCCATCGATTGTGATCCATGAATCCCAAAATACTATATAAGAAGAGGCATCCCTTGCTCTTCATATGAGATAAAGATATATGCTCTCTCTTTCTCATTCTCTACACGACAAGCCTCTCTCCCTCTCTGTCTTGTGGCCATCCACCTTGATGCTCTAGAAGAGAGTCTCCATCACCACAGCATCGTCGTTATGCTGTCGGATTGTCTGCTCATGGATCTCTGTCTCCTTCGGTGCATCTCGCTCGTGAAGAAGATATCGGATCTCATGTGCAGAGATCAAGTGTGTTTGCGTGTGCATATGTGCGTGTGTGAGTGTGTATGTGTGTGTGTGCGCTTGGGAGTATGTGCATGTGCGTGTGTGTGCGTGTGTGCGTATACGCGTGTGTGTGTATGCATGTGTGCGTGTGCTTGCGTGTGGGTGCGTATGTGTGCATGCGAGTGTGCATGTACATGCGCTTGTGTACACGTGTGCGGGCATGCATTTGTGTATGCGTGTGTGTGCGTACGCGTGGGCATGGGCATGTGTGCGTGCGCGTGCGCGTGTGCATGTGGGTGCGTGGGAGAATGCTTTAGGAATATATGTAGGGATACAATCAAATACAGACATATTAGTATACGTCCGTCATCATATCCGTTTCTAAGAGGATATGGATATGATTTTTTTATTTTAGCGGATACAAATATAAGAGTTTTGCGGATACGAATAAGGATGCGGATATTTATTTCAATTTTTTGTTATGGATATGGATATGGTTGCATATTTTTTTGACAAATATGGATATTTGCATTGCTGAATCTGTGTTTATATTGTATATACATACATCAACTTTTGTATGTGTGTATCTACAAATATGTTATAGAATTAGTTGCAATATATTGAATATGGAGTCATTTTCAAATGTGGGAAGAAAATATAAGTCTCTATATTGTTTAATCATTTATTATGTAATTATTAAACTTATTATAATACTATAGTTTCTTTTTGTATTTGTTGTCTTGTAGCTTATTGGTTTTGGTTTAATTAGCTATTAGTTTCAACATTACTAAACAATCCTACTAAATGTAAGCATTAGAAGGCATTTCTTATGCGCAGGATAATCCGTTGTTGTTCGTAAAATATCCACATCCAAATCGTGACTATTTGTTTCCATATCCGTATCCACATTTAAGGATCTTGTTTGCAATTTTCAATATCCACAATGTCGTAGTTTTGGTATCAATATTCGTATTTTAAAATGGATAATGAAATGATAACACCTATATCCGCATCCTTTTACATCCTTGAATATCGGTCAAAAACTTAAAGCAAAAAATCCGTACTTTAAGAACGATTTTTATCTAAAATAATCTTTTTAACAAATTCCTATCTGGCTGATTATACACATGTATATTATTCAATAATCAATTTTTAAAACTTCAAAGGTGTATACGTAAACTTAAAACTCTTTCTACAATCATGCTTAAAATGATATTCAAATCCATATTTATTTTCATCGTCAGAAATCAACAATCAATGACTAATCAAACAAAAAATGTATTTTTATCACTTGTACCCTTCATAACTTTTAAGATATCAATTATGTCCCTCTTTTTTTATTGTCAATTGTGCCCCTGACTTCTAACAAAATTCACAGTTCTGGACTTTCTAATATCTGTTATGCCCTTACTTTACCTTAACGGAAGGGCGGAACTGTGAATTTTGTAAGAAGTCAGGGAACAATGGTTATTACAAAAAAGGAAAGGGCATAATCGATATTGCAGAAGTTAAAAAGGGCACAAGAGATAAAAATCCAAAAAAATATTATCAAATCAGCTGCAACAATCTAACGCACCCAACTTCATTCTAACATCATTTTCATACCAAAGGACAACCCACCCATCAAACTCACACAAAAGGGTTGTTCCAGATCCACCCCACCCCATAAACCAAGTCCTTGGCCACCTGATGCACATCTGATCATTAATTATTGTTGTTTAACCATTTTTTGTCTCTTTTAATTTCTAAATGAATCAACTACCTGAAACATCCCACTTGTTCTTTGGAACTTTTGGTGCAGCAATCGAATATTCATGTCGCCTGAAGCACCACTGCGCATCCATCACCAATCCAAACATCTTGTGTAAGTGCAGAAATATGAAAACTACCATTATCATAAGTGAAAAGTCCCATTTCCTTTTGAAGCATGAAAAGTGGAAACAAGAGATCTAATGTTGCAGCACCACTCAGGATTAGTATTTTCTCTTCATAGCACTATAGCAGCACTTTCCCAGACCTGATGGAACAAAGGTATCACACTCACTATGAGTTCCAAGATGTATTTACAGCCAACCAGAATGCAACAGTGGCCGGAACACGAAATCACACCCTGCATAAACATGTGAAGACGAATGTAATAGTGTAACACTCCCTGTATACATGACCAAGGTTTAAAAAAGCGTGAGGCGGTTTGAGGCGCTTCCCTGAAATGTGAGGCGAGGCGTAAGCCTGAGGCGGTCGAGGCGTAAGCCTCAATTTTTTAAAAGAAAACTTAAAATTAAGCAAAATACATTAAAATATATATAATAATATTAAGTTTTGCCAAAAACATATTCAAAATCAATTTCACACTAGTAAAAGGTACAACACATAAGCGATGAAAGCATAGAAGTTCAGAAAACTAATATTAGGCATGTGATTGTTTCCGCTATTCACAACAAAGCATAATAATTATTCTACTCCATGTGTTTATTTTCAACTTTGCTTCTTTATATATGTGATAGCTATTTTAAGAACAAACAAATAACAACATCAAGTTGCAAACTTACAAGTAGTATAACAATTTTATTACAATTCAAACACAATCGTGTACGTTGTGTACAATAGAACTAGTATGTGTGGATGCAATATGATAAATTGAACATGATGTACAAGATCATCGAGCGTCACTTGTTTCAAGCAATCTCTTCTCTTTATATGGACATAGAAATATGCAAGGTTTAACATAGAAACAACAATATTAGCAAAAACAATGTGTAATGTTTATGGCAAAACAAGGTCATGTGCAAAAGCACATAACTAAAAAATTAAAAAAAAGGCATGCGCTTGATGCTTACGCCTCCGCCTCATACGCCTCACACTATCTTGAGGCTTAAGCCTCAGAAGTTCTGGGTGAGGCTTAAGCCTCGAGGCGCTTTTTGTCAAAAAAAAACGCCTTGAGGCTTACGCCTCACCGCCTCGAGGCACACTTTTTAAAATAAGGTACATGACATAACATCCGAAACAACGTGATGATCAAGCAGCAAAGCCTTTTACTAAATGTAAAAAAGAGTCAAGATTTGTTCATTGCCGTTCTCCAGGTAAAAAGAGGAAAAACGAGAAACAAAAAACCTTCGTCAACAACACACAATTTCCATTCTTCCTAACATATCCAAACTCCCACAAATGCCTTCATCACCATATTATCCTCTCCCTCACACCGCCTATAACTGGAATACAAGATCAAACTGGACTTAAAGGAAAAACACTGATTAAGATCTAAGAAATGCAGCCTGTAACAGACGAAAGAAACTTGTAGAGACATTTCATTACAAGTGTATTGTCAAAATTCCATGTGTGAAAGAAGTGGAAACAGAATTCGAGAAATGAAAAGTTGTGTTTCCACAATTGGAAAATGGTAGCAAACATTTCATTACAAATACAAAGATTATGCACAACAATTAATGAAAATGGCTAACCTTGAGTTATCATGTATCCTTTAATAAGACCCCTATTATCTTTTACCATGTGGGGCTCAATTAAACAACACTCCGAGTAGTGGCGAACAATTCTTTTTCCCCACAGTACATGCAGGATGATATCTTCTAGAAAATTATAGCATTACATAAAAGGCCTTCCAAATGATGTAGGCACCTGTGGAGAAACAACAAAGATCCTTGAGATGTTTGTTAAGATGGAAGATAGCAAACAAACTTGAAGTCGAAAATATTCAAGTTAATATTGTTTAGTAAAGATCCTTGGATATAATGTAAATTGTACAATGTTAGTGACTCAACAGTTCTCGTTATTCTTAGAGTTTGGCGTTAAGTAAATAGAGCCTTGATATAAACCCTCTTTCTTCTAGAATTTTAAGGAGAATTCAATATATTAGGTATGTAAGAGAACACTCGTAACCAGAGGATTGATAGCCAATTATCTACAATTTCAACAATATACTCGACTAACATCATTTTTTCTGGGGCTGCTAATAGAAATTCAGTTAGGATGTTCGATAAAAATTTGAAAAAAAAGTTCGATTCAAAATAAAATGAACCAAAATTTGAATTTAACTTGTGAAATTGATTACCAAATGAATCGAATCTAAATTAATCTGAATATGTTCGATAATAATTCAATTCGATATCTATATTCATACATATAAGTATGTATACTTATTGATAATTTATATTCATATAACTTACATATATGCATACCATATAATACATACATATTCACACATGTAACAACACCACCTTGGGTTGATTAGGAACCTTACCAAATATTCTCGTGAAAGGATTTATATCATAATTACATCAAAAGGTTGACACACATTTATTTGAATTCATTTGTAAGTAAATAGATGCATAAAATAATATATAAATATATGTACTAGAAAATGTTATGACATTTAATTCACACGAAAAGATTTAGCATGCGCATTATATCACTAAGCATAATATGTCGAAGTATGGCAACAAAAATAAGCACGTCTCATTTTTATTTTGATTTCATTATCATACTTCGGCTACTAAGCACGATAGAAAAAAGTACCACCAAATTTCTATTGCAGCAAACATCTAAAGATACTCTCTATAAAGAACATTAGGCCCCCATAATGAGGCGCAATCTCTTTCCTTTTCCCTTTATAACTAAGTTCATGTGGTTTGGCTCTGAAATATGTCGTGAGCCAGACTCCAAAGATGTAGGTCTTTCGTGCATTGGTTATACAAAACATCTAAGTTACCATCTCTACTACTTTTAGCCTAGTGACAGTAGCTAGGGTATGAGTTACTTAGTATAAGTACGATAATCAATCTTAGTGTGCTATTCAAAAATTTCAAGGCATAAGAGGATCACAAAGCACTCTCAACCATACCCAATTTAATATGTATGTATATATATGTATGTATAATCATATTAATTAAAATATTGAATATAAAAAAGAGTAGAAAATATCATTTATAAAATCTACTTATAAAAATCAAATGCCTAAGATTGTTATTCCAATTCCTCACCCTACATTTTTTTCCATATTTCCACATTCCTTATCCTACCTTTTCTATTCCTCTTTTCATTATCTATCAAAGAAATCGAAAATCCAGGGTAGACTGCGGTACTCTTTCTCTTATCATGTGAAAATGGTGGTTTCTGCTACTTCGAGTTCCTCCTTGACATTTGTCATAGCTTGAAGGTGATCTAGATATCTCTCCTCTGAATTTTTATCATTTTAATTTTCCTTGAATGACATTTCATGATGATTATCATTGTCACAATGACATTTATCATAGCATGTGTAATCTGCAAGCTCTTCTCAACATAATGTAAGTTGTTCCTTTGTACATCAAAAAATATGTATATTTCATTTTCATGGCTTTGCTCTTTCGATATTGAAGATCCTCACTCTTAATACAACAGCAAAGTCTTTTCCGACATTAAGTAGGATCGGCTACATCGATTATTTCCCTCCATTCAGATCTATCTTGGGTCATTCTCGGGCTTAGATCTAAAAAACTAAGATCCATTCGTATAGTCTCATTCCAACACTTCATGGGCCTTGCTCCCCCTCTCTTAACCGGCTCAACATCCCAAAACACGCATCTCCTGATCGGTAAGTTAGCTGACCTCCTTTTGCAAATGACCAAACCACCTTAAGCGTTTTTCTCACATCTTATCGTCAAATTAAGTTACACCAACTTTCATTCTCATTGCATCATATTCTGAATATGATCTTTATGTGTATGTCCACAAATCCACCTTAGCATTTTCATTTCGGCTACTGCATTCTCTGCACATGTCTATGGTTCATAGGCCAACATTCATATCTATAGAGCATTAGCATGTCTCACGGCTTTCTAGAACTTTCCTTCGATTTTCAAAGGAATTTTCTTATCACAGAGAACAGCAGAGGCTCCTCTCCACTTTAGCTAGCCTGCATTTATTCTATTAGTAACATCTCCATCAACTTCCCTATCATGTTGCAAAATAGATCCAGGTATCTAAAAGAATCCCTCTTCTGAATGTTATCATCACCAATATTCACCTCGATTCCTTCATCATTGTTTCCATCAAAAGTGCACTCTATATATTCAGTCTTAGCCCTACTTATACGAAATCATTTAGTCTCCAATACATGTCTCCAAACCTCAAACTTCTCACTTACTCCATTTCTAGCCTCATCAATTAACACAATATCATCAGCAAATAACATACACCAAGATATCTTATCCTCAATGTGACTTGTCCACTCATCCATAATCAAAGTAAAAAGAAATGGACTCAAAGTAGAACCTTGATATAAACCAATGTTAATGTCAAAATATTCAGTCTTCCCAGAATGGATCCTTACATAAGATAAAGTCCTATCATACATACCCTTTATGAGTTGAATGTATAGGACAGGTACTTGTCTCGTCTCCAAAACTCTCAACAATATCTCATGTGCGACAGAATCATATGCTTTCTCCAAATGAATAAAAATCATATGGAGGTTTTTCCTTTTAGCTCTATAAATCTCCACTATTCTCAGCAAACGGATGGCTTCAATGGTTGAGTGAGCAGGCATGAATCCAAATTGGTTTTCCTTTACTTTGGAAACTTGCCTCAACCTTCTTTCGATCATACATTCTCAAATTTTCATAGTGTGACTCATTAGCTTCATACCTCTATAATTTGAACAATTTTGAATGTCCCCTTTGTTCTCATAAAGAGGCACCACGATACTTCTCCAATCTTCAGGCATTTTCTTGATTCACCAAATAACATTGAATAAATTTGTAAGACAAGTCAAACCACGCTCACCTAAAACTCTCCATACTTCTGTAGAATGTTATTTGGTCCTACATTTCTCAGGTCTCATAACCTTCAAAGCCTCCTCTACTTCCTTTCTTTGTATTTGTCTATAGCTTGCACAATTCAAGTAACTTTCACTACTAGCTAGTGATCTCTCTATTTCCTTCCCCAACGAAAATCTTATGGAAATAATGCTTCCATCTAGTCTATATATCATTATGAGTATTCAGCATGTAACATTCATCATCCTTAATGCATCTTACTTGAGAAAGTTCTTTGGTTTTTCTTTCTTTTGCTTTGGCCAACCTGAATATATCCTTCTGGCCCTCCTTAGAATCATGATTTTTATATAAACCTCATAAGTTTTTGACTTAGTTTCGCTTACAGCCTACTTTGCTTCCTTCTTCGCTATTTTGTAGTTTGTGACAATTTCCTCTATTCTATCCTTAGACAGGTTTAAAGCATGCTCTTTTAATTTTGAGCTTCTCTCGCACCACCACCAAGCCTCCTTTTGACATGGAGCTCCTCCCTTTGACTCGCCTAGCATCTCTTTGGCTACCCTTCGAATATAAGATGCTACCACTTCCCGCATCTCGTTGGCACTTCCGCTACAATCCCAAGATAAGTCTTATAAAACATTCTCCCTAAAGCTTGATTGCTTCAGTTGAAGATTCTACCATGTAGTTCTAGTGATCTTGGAGACCATCCTTTTGTTTACCAGCCTTTTTATTTGCACATCCATGACTAACAAGCGATATTAGGTTGTCAAACTCTTTCCTGTGATTACTTTGTAGTCTTTGCAACACAACTGATCTCTTCTCCTCAACGCAAAGTAATCTATCTGTGTTCTAGTGGGGCTACTCTTACAAGTAATTAAATGCTCCTCCCTCTTTTTGAAGAGAGTGTTTGCTATGAAAAGATCATAAGACATTACAAAATCCAGAATTACTTTTCCCACTTCATTTCTATCTCCGAATCCAGGCATCTATGAACACTAGCATACCCTGAAGCATCCTTTCCCACATGTCCATTAAGATCTCCACCCAGGCAAATCGTCTCTCATTCTGGGATTTCTTGCAAAATCTTATCCAAATCCTCCCAAAAAAGCTTTCTTTAATCCAAAGATTCTCATGCTTAATGAAGAGGTTTTATCTTCCTATGTTATTTTTTACTATTCCTATTATTTTAAATAATAATATTATTCTGTGTTAATTTCTATATGAGCTTGATCTTGTTTTTCTTTAACATGCAATGGTAATCATAATGTGTTGTTTTTCGTTAATGATATTTTATCTCTTTGATAGGCTCATATAATTATATTGCATTTATATATTTCTTCATCATTGAGAAAGAATATACTTATATCGTATAAGACATAATAATTGTAAACATCAGGAACTTTTATCCAATGTATATTATCAATTTGACATTTTCCTTGATTATATAGTGTTTTTCAACTTATCTTAGTAATTTATTTTTAAAAGTAGAATTATACAATAAAATCTTTAAATTATCATCGTATAATATTATGTATATAAGCTTTAAACAATTAATATTTCAAATTCAAAATAAATTAATTAATATTTCAAATTTGAAATAAAATGAAACAAATTTGAATTCGAAATCTGAATTTAAGTTAGCAAATTCGTTGAAAATTCGATTCGAGTTAGCATTCGAAACTTTTATAATGAATTGAATTAGAATCCTGATGCATCCAAAGGTATTCGATTCCATTAGCACGACTAATTTCTCTTTAAAAAATCATTTTTCTCTTATTGAAATAAAAAATCAAGACATGTATAATATAATACCAAACCATCACATTAATCTCTTTTCTTTTTTAGGAAAATGTGTAGTGCACAATCTACGTACATACATGTGTATCTATATCTATATATGTGTGTGTATACACATATGTACATATACATACATACAAACATACATACATATATGTGTATATGTATGTGTGTGTATACACATATATACCTATACACACATACATATACACATATATGCATGTATGTTTGTATGTGGGTGTACATGTCTGTGTGTACAAATATATGGGTTTTTTTACACTTGTATCCCACTTAGATTCTACAATATCAGCTACATCCCTCTCTTTTTGCAATATCAATTGTGATCCTACGCTATATCGTTATTATAACCAAACTATGATCTTATACAAACCAGAGTCCGATTTAGTAAAGATTTCTTACAATTGGGCCCTTATAATTTTGCAAAAAAAGACATTTGCATCCTTCTTTTTTATCAATTACATTTGTACCCCTAAGACAATGCTCCGTTTGGGAAGCAAAATGAACAAAAAGTAACCCGAGAGGTACAACTATTAATTACCCCAGAAGGTAGGAGCACACTGATATTGAAAAAAATGGAGTGGTATAACTGATATTGCAGATCGGGGAAGGAGCCCGTGAGGGAGAATGTACGAATCCTGCTCCAGGAGTCAGAAAAGCCGATGGAGATGCGAGTATGAGGGTCACCTACAAAGAGGCTCTCCTGGAGGGAGAGGTTCGTCGTGCGGATGGGTTGCGTAGGGGGTCCTCTCCTCGCAAGAGACGTCATTGCTTCAAGTGTGGAATGGCCATCTTGTGTGTCAATGTGCAGCGAAGAGCCCGTTGTGTTATCGATGTTGTGAAGAAGGTCACCTCCGCAGGGATTGCACGGTTGATGTTTCGGTAACAGGTCTTCGCGGTGGGGTTGTACATGGTAGGAAGGGCGGTGTGAAACCTTGCAAGGACCCGATCAACAAGGTCCTCATCGCTGAAGGTTCCAAGGAAGACTTGGAGTGGATCATGGAATTGCTACCTTTCCCCCCATGTGTGACTTGGCGCAAGCTGCGGCTGCAGGATGGTGCAGCAGAGACTGACCCGAAGTTGTTAGTGGAGGTTGAGGGGTTCCCGTTGCAGTGCCATGGTCTCAAGGCGGTTCGCCATGCGCTACAGCATATGGATTCCGTAGAGAAGGTGTTGTGTTAAGACTAGGTTCCCGGAGAGGGTCGGGTTGTCTTGGTAGAGTTGCATGGCATGTGTAAATCCCTCTCGAATGAGACCTTCTTCAACATCGAGAAGGCGTCCTTCTGACTCACAGTGATTGAAGCCAGAGATGGCGTGAAGACTCAATCCTCGATGTTGATGGAGCTTGAGAAACATGTGGACAGACATGTTCATGTAGTGCTTGACCATCTGGTGACTCGACAAGGGCCAAATCAGGGAACGAACGTCTGGACGAAGCCTGGTGCAGCAGTTGCTCGACGGTCTGGTGGCCGCTTCAGCTTCCATCGCAACCAGCTAGGTGTGATCTGCGACGTGATTGGGAGATTTTTCCGCGAGATTTACAAAAAATTCCCGGAAGTTCAGGAGTCAGAACCCTAATCTTTCCCTTTGAGCATGCCACCCTCTCTTCTGGCAATCTTTACTTGGGGACAGAGCCCCATCTGGGTCACGTTTGGGTTCGAATCGGATCCTTGACTCATTTTGCAATAGAAGGGATGTTGTTGGTTCGGCATCAGGGACTGTTATGCCGCTCAACCCGATTAGGAGTCCTGGAGCAGGTCTGATCTCAGATCCGATCCCAATTGGGGGCCCTAGAGCGGGTCTGATCTCAAACATGGACCCATATCAAACATCTTACCCACATACATCTCAGCAAAATGGTGTGGTTGAACGCAAACATCGTCACTTTCTTGACATCACCGGCACTTTACTCATCCAGAGTCGTGCCCCACATTCCTTTTGGGGCGATGTGTTGACGGCATGTTACATTATCAATAGAATGTCGTCCACCATTTGGGGTGAAAAAGATCCCTTTGTTACTGCCTTTCCTAATAAGGATTTATTCTCTCTTACCCCACGTGTTTTCGATTGTGTGGCTTTTGTTCATATACTACAGCCTGGTCATGACAAGCTCGCTCCTCGAGTTGTCAAATGCATGTTTGTTGGGTACTCACGTACCCAGAAGGGTTATCATTGTTTTGATCATGTTCATGGCAAATACTATGTTAGTGTTGATGTCACCTTCTTTATGAAGGATATTGTGAATCCTCAAGCGCATCACGGAAGCGTGTCGATCGCATCGTATGCAATCGGAGCAACTAGTCGTACTAGATGCTAGATGCAGCGGAAATTAAAATTTTAACTTTAAAGATGAAACCACATGATCACGAGAACACTTCTCGGATCGTTTCATCAAACCACAAAGTACAAGGAATACCTCTTGAAGCGTGGTTGTGATCGCGAGATCCCAAAGTAGAGATCCTCCTATCTTAAGTCCGATCCACGAAGAACGCACTTGCGGGCGTGATGATGAGTCACGTTCCTTCCCGCAATCCTCGATGAAGATCCAAGCGTCGAAGAAGAAGCCGAGAGTCTCTCCTTTCTCAACACAAAGTGGACGGCCACTTGATGGAGAAGAGAAAGAGAGAGGGCGAGAATGAGAAAGAGAGAGAGAGAGAGAGTTGTAACCTTGCACAACTCTTAATGTTGTACCATGGAGAGGCTACCCTAGCCCTCCTTATATACTAGTTTAGGATCCAATGGATCTCAATCCATGGGACACATGGATCCAAGGGATATGCTTGGTCCATGATAAATCAATGGCTAGGATTTGTTGTTCAATAACAACAATTTAAAATTAATTAATCAAGAGATAATATAACAAATGAAGTGGAGTTAACCAACCCCTAAAAAGGGGGGGCGTCACCCATGAACTCTTCATGGGTGACGCCACCCATGAGGGTGGTTGTTTTCTCCATTTTATTTATTATATTATTCCTCAATTAATTACAATAAATATCCACCAAAATAATTCCAAAATTAATTTGTGAATATTTCAATCTTGCCATTGAAAATTATGTGAATCATATTCACAACCCAAACTAGTTAGTAAATTGCATTTCCAATTAATTAAAAAATGTGAATCCAATTCACATTATTAATTAACAAATGCTATTTACATAAATTCTCTCTCTTATATATATGTATATTATAAATCATATTTATAACATACATATATCATGGATAGTGCTATCCACATTCTCTTAATCCTTGATAATTAAATCTCATTTAATTATCTTAGATAATCATTTTCTCAATATGAATCATATTCATATTTAAGCTTTGATAATTAAATCACATTTAATCATCAAGTCCTTGCTTGGATATTTCATCAAAAGAATTATTCTTGAACCCTTTCATGAATAATGTGCTTTCTCCGCAGATACTTGGAGATAAGGACAGGGCGATTGTATTATTCCACGTATAGTGACTTGGATGTTGAGATCTCATCTCAAATCCAGATCTTACGGACCTCCCACAGATGCTTGATTAAATCAAGACCGCAAATCCAATCTTCTCATTGGATCTGAATCTCATTCAGACCAATGTCCAACACTTGGACTAAGATCGGATTGCTTCTCTACTGAAAGGAGTCACTAAAATCCAGACCTGTTTCATCACTCCCTCGGAATGGAAGCGTCATGGATATACAATCGTTTATGATCACATCACCCTTCAGGTATTCCCAATACCTGTACATCCTGCATACTGGAAAACCCATGGTCAACCCGAAGATCAAGATCTATTTTACACTGTCTTCTTCAGGGTTTGATCACCAAGTTTCTCATTTGATCATTGGGATTTGGTATCGATCATATACTTTCCAAAAGCATATATCATACCTAGGTCTTGATCATATACTTTCCAAAAGTATATATCAAACCTACAAATTCAGTCAAGCTTCCAAAGCGAGACGACCGTGCACGGAATTTGATTCTTCCCAATATCTCATGAGTGAGCTCATGTCTTCCGGTTCAGTAGTGAACCTGTATGATCCCTTTGAGAGATCGTATTACTCATATGCCCTTATATGCACACCAGCTCGCCGGTGTATAGACCTTGGTTAGGTCATCAACCTATTGGTCTACCAAATGTACATACTCAGACATATAGCAATACATCTGTCTCCGGTCAGAGGATGCGTGCCTATGCTGTGACAGCATTCAACATAGGACTTTAGTTATCTCGATCTCGTTAAGTCAACTCTTTGACCTAACTAATCTGACACCTCCGAATCTCTATTCCTATGCAGAGGACCTGCATCAAGAGGTCGGTCAGATATCAGCCTATGTGAGAAAGGATTGCCATCTCCTATTCAG
Source organism: Ottelia alismoides (assembly GCA_037367405.1). NCBI lineage: Eukaryota > Viridiplantae > Streptophyta > Magnoliopsida > Alismatales > Hydrocharitaceae > Ottelia > Ottelia alismoides. Next base: position 1,027,696 of record JAZKJV010006856.1, on the reverse strand, counting down.
GCTGGAGATCACATCTTAATAATCATTTGACGGTGCTTGATGAGTCCTCAATCTAACCCTTTAGATATTCATCCAAGCACCAGCCTCTATGATTCAATTATTGAATCAACAGCTGTTTGATCATTAAGACAGTCATGGTACATAACCCTAATTGTACAGAGGGACCTATTATGCAAATTAATTATTCTTCATTTCAGATCAGGGAATGATATTCACAATAACATTTATTGCATAATGGCTCGTCGTGGGCTCACATGTCCAACAATCTCCCACTAGCCCAAAGAGCCATTAATGGGCTAATCATATAAACCCACACTCATGTGACAATCATAGGCTATTTAGAAATAGCTAGGTAAGCTGATCAGTCACTCTGTTCCCAAAAGACTATGCCAAGTCCTTTTACAGCACTTGCATATCCCTAGGTAACAGTGCTCGCATCCAATGCGAATGTTGCATCTAATGCAACCTATACTCAATCTTGACAAAGCAATTATAGTGTCCTTGACACTATTGCTCAATAACTATTATAACCAGTATTTCCATAATCCTTATCAGAATACCCTTATTCCGGGAGATCACTATCTCTCAAGGTATCCACAGTTAAGACCTTTTAGATCTCTATCTATAAAGTCTTAAGCTCTTGAAGATGAGACTTAGAGATCACTATCTCTAAAATCTTGTCATCTATGAAGATTTTGTTATTTACTGCAATCAAGTGTTCTTTCTCCACAGTAGGATTAGTAACAGTTTACTACTCCCACTGCATGGCAGATATCTGGCTTTTGTACACATCTAGCATACACTAAGCTTCTCGTAACTGATGCACAAGTGCAAGGAGTTCTAGCATTCACTTCCTCAACTCTTTGAGGTGCTATCCCTTTTGATAGGTCAGTACCAAATCTTAAGGGAAAGAAGCCTTTCTTGGAATTTCCAAGAATGGAAAATGTCCAAGGTGTACTACAAATGTGACAATCCCAATACCCTCTTTTCTTTGATTCTGAACAACTTCAGAACTAAGATCTAAGAGGCGTCATTGAGATCATATCTCAAGGTATGGAATAACCAGTCTATAAAACACTTATTATCATCCTTATATCATTGCAAATGATTTAGGATATTATCTACATCTAGCATGATGAACACAATGGCACTCCCACTAAGCTTCATATGGTACATCAAGATTCTATTTGAAATCATAACATTTATAATTTCATCAAATCTTATGTTCCAACTTCAAGAAGCTTATTTGAGTCCACAGATGGATTTCTTTAGCTTTCACACCTTACTTTCCTCAACCATGAAGCCCTGGGGCTACTTCATGTGAATATCCTCAGAGAGGTATTCTTAGAGGAATGCAGTCTTGAATTACATCTTGAAGATGCAATAGTCAAGTTGTGTAGCTAAGGTTAGCAATATTCTGATGATTTAAGCATGGTTACCGAAGAGCAAGTCTCATTGCAAGCAATGTCTTCTCTTCCGGTGTGTAGCTTATGGCTACGAACCGAGCTTTGAAGGTTTCTACCTTCTCATCAGGTTCCCTCTTCTCTTGAAGATCCATTTATACCTTAATGGGTCTAACCCTTATAGGTGGATCCTCGAGGGTCCATATACAACACTTGTATATGAAGTCTACTCTAGACTTTATTGCTAATATCCATCTTTCCATGTCATGATCCTCAGGAGCTTCATCACATGAAATCCGATCATTGTCAGACTTAACTGACACATGGAATACATCTTCAAACTCATTTGAAGAGGTATTAATGTTTCATCTTTAATTGTCCTTTTAGTTTCCTATTTCAGGAGCCTCATTATCTTCTCAAGATTAAATGAGTTCCTTTACTTCATTTTCATCTTGATTCTCAAGAGAGTCATCCTCCAAGAATCACATTCTCAGAGATGAGATCTTTTAAGAATCTCAAGGTCATAAAGTAGGTATCCAATACCATACTTTATTTTCCTAATGAAGTAGCACTCTCAAGTGCTAGATTCCAGCTTACATCCATGGAACCTTATTAAGGATATATATTGTAGTCTCTACTACACATATATACCAGGAAACTAAGAGGATAATTATGCTAAAATTCATCATTGATCAAATCATGTCGCACATGATCCAATTGTATCTCCCTACAACTCCATTGAGTTTAGGTGTGTTAGGAGGAGTGAGATAGAAATGATATTCATATCTCCATAAGGTATTCTTTGAATTTTATCTAATAGGTACAAGCTACCTAGGTTAGATCAAATTCATTTCATCTTTCTCCAAACTTTGGTTCTAAACCAAAATTGTGAAATCTTTGAACATTTCAAAGGTTTCTTAGGTGAAGAGAAGAAATCTCATATCATACGTAATCATCAATAGATATTACATATCTATAATGTTTACTATGATATAGATGATCTACATACATCAATATGTATGAGATCTTGAATACCTCGACATCTAACACCATTCTCTGAGAAGGGTGTATTAGACATTTTACTTTGAATACAACATTCACAAGTATGTAAGATTTGAAATTTTAGACATTCTAAAGTTTCGTATCTTACTAGTCTATTGATCAAATCAATAGACAAATGTCCAAGGCTTGATGCCAGATCATTGTCAAATGATCTTCAACCTCCTATTGATCTTATAAGGTTTGATTCTTAGTATTAGAAATCTTAATGAACCATTCATTAATTTTCTAATTTTGTGGAGTCCACTAGATGCTAGATTACTATCTGAAATATTTCCATCATAACCTTTTATGATAGTTCTATCTCAGAATTCATGTTTATTTCCAACATTTAGAAACAAACAATGGGGTATTCTAATATCTAGGTCATAGAGACATTCTCTAAAACAAAAGGGCTCTCCCACTGAGAATATGAAGTTTATCTATCCAACAGAGATTGCTGCAACAATTACAACAATATCCATGTAGATGATTACTAAACCTTAAGATCAAATTTCTAATCTTCTAATATATATTTGCAACCAATTGCAAATGTCATTAGAAGATTGGGATACAATTGTCAGACTTTATCTTATGAAATAAGAAAGTCAGAGTCAATGATTTATGTAGATTATTCTGATGCTCTATCTGAGTCCTTCACTAAGGATTTTAGACAGACTTGATAGTCATACTATCAACACATCAACATATTGCAGTATTGGCATTCATCCAACTCTTTGGATGTCATATGGAAGTCACAGAAGTAGGTCAACTCTTTGACTTTCCTTCTTACTCGGGTCCGACCCATGCTTCCACTGCACTCTCTTAATCTATAAACAACCATTGCTTAAGACTAAGGATCTCTTATGTTAAATTCAAAAGAATTCAATGTAAGAGCATTTCAACATTTATGCATGCTTCATTAAATTCATACAATATGAATATCATAAAGCTTCATGAATGACTTGAGTATAGATAGTAGAATGATGACACTCATCATATCTACATTCATCTTAACTCTTGGAGACTTAGGTTCAGGTAGGTATTCAAACATTTTGAATACATCATCTCTTTCGAGCCACCATTCTGCATAATGCAGAGAACCATGTCATTCATGATTAAATGTCTAGAGCACATATGTATGCCAAAATATCTTCATTTATTTTATAAGGATTATTTGACAATTACGATCACCATCGACATGTCACTTCCAAAGTACACTCGATGAAAGATCAATACTATAGAGACATACAAACACTAAGGTGATGTCTTATTGTTTATTTAATTGTCATTCCTCATTATATTGAGGAATCTTGCATATTGTAACCACATACATTATGTGTCCAATAGCAAGTACAATATCTGGATCATGGGTCCAATCCAAGATATTTTACTGGTTATTATTGAGTATAATATTGAGTGGGTTTAATGAAAGATTATCTGAAATAAGAAATTTGCATAAGGGTATATATATATTATATATACATGTTTTACTTTGATTTAGGAATTTTTTTATATCAAAGTTGTCTTGCCTTGTCAACACTGAAAGTTCATTCCCTTAATTACTTTCAATGTAAGAGATATTCTTACCATTATATCTCTAGCAAGATCTGGGATCTCCTTTCTTATCTTCGTTGCATCCCAATAATATGAGAACCTACAACTCGGATAAAAAGAAGCGGGAACACATTCCGCCTTGCAAGTCCAACTTGCATCTCCCAATTCGGTCTTTAACACCCGGGCCCACCACCCCTAAGATGATGTTGACCCGTCATTAATTGAACCAACCGTCAACAGGCTTAATACTCGCTATACGCAATCCAATATCGCCCCAATAATATGAGGACCCGATATTGGGGTCACTACGTATACGGCCTTACTCTTTCGAGAAGCAAAGAACCCGATCCAATTAAATCATGTACAGGATCTGTCACTTCGGACAGGCGTCTCCTATACACAACAACTGGCGACGAAATCCTTTGCCTTGACGGGAGACCATGGATGTCACTTATGTGATCCTCCACCTCATATTCAAATTGTAATTAATTATCGTGAATCATATTCACATAATTAATTCTTCCAAGGGAAATACACATCTATTCATAATAGAGTGTTTATTGGATATAATTAATTTAATCATATTAAATTAATCATTAATCCAATCATCAATCAACAAACATGTCTTTTACTTGAATAGTAGGTATTATCTCAAAATACGTATTATTCGAATTTTAATAATTAGAAAAATACACATTGTCTGTCTCCGGTATTATACAGTCCCTACCCGCTGTCATGGCCAGTACCGACGAGAGTGGGACGGACCACATACGTTGCAACCCGCGACCCCAATGCTCTCCGACTAGGCACCACATCCGCCTCGGGAAAGGATAATACCAGATAGACCATCATGTATTTTGAGATGTTCATCGGTTTTTCAACCGAAAATTATACCATATAATATAAATCAAAACATTTTTGATTATAAGGAGATTTGCTAGACAAATCCCCAATCCTATTCAAGCAAAAGGGTTTTTCATGTAAAAGTTGTCCTACAACAATTGTAGGATAAACTATGGTTTTCATGAAAGCAATGTTTGTTGATGAAACAATGATCAAGATCTAATATCTCATCATTGTAGTTTAGGCAAGTGTCATTCAATGAAATAATTATTTCTTTAAATATTTCACAAATATTTATCACTAATTATTCCAGAAAATTAACAATTAATTTTCATCATGATAATTGAATGACATATCACAAGGTTCAAGATCAAATAATGTTAATTTCCAGCAGTGACCCCCAATCACTAAAATTAACTTATCTTGATCAATATAAATCCAAAAAATGCAAACTCAGTTTCCAAAGATTGCCTATTTGATTTATTAAAGAACCCAAGTGATAATTCACGCATTTCAAGGCGGATTAAAACCGTAATCATCTCATTAATTACGTTCAAATCCGCAGTTCCCGCAACAGTGAATATAGTCATATTCAAAAAGCCATATCTTGAGCAAATGAAGTCCAAATTTAGTAAACTCAAGTCCTATGGTTTCCTTGTTTAATGGGGAACAAAATCCAATTGAAAATTTCGTGTTTAAACATTTTAAACAGAGCCGAAAAATTCAATTTTACAGAGGTGCGAAAATTGAAATGCAGTAAAAATTTCGCAACCCTTTCAAGAACCAAATCGTCTAAGGTCTATGGATCATATCCAAAACCTTATTCGACCTATGGCTCTGATACCACTTGAAGGATATTGTGAATCCTCAAGCGCATCACGGAAGCGTGTCGATCGCATCGTATGCAATCGGAGCAACTAGTCGTACTAGATGCTAGATGCAGCGGAAATTAAAATTTTAACTTTAAAGATGAAACCACATGATCACGAGAACACTTCTCGGATCGTTTCATCAAACCACAAAGTACAAGGAATACCTCTTGAAGCGTGGTTGTGATCGCGAGATCCCAAAGTAGAGATCCTCCTATCTTAAGTCCGATCCACGAAGAACGCACTTGCGGGCGTGATGATGAGTCACGTTCCTTCCCGCAATCCTCGATGAAGATCCAAGCGTCGAAGAAGAAGCCGAGAGTCTCTCCTTTCTCAACACAAAGTGGACGGCCACTTGATGGAGAAGAGAAAGAGAGAGGGCGAGAATGAGAAAGAGAGAGAGAGAGAGAGTTGTAACCTTGCACAACTCTTAATGTTGTACCATGGAGAGGCTACCCTAGCCCTCCTTATATACTAGTTTAGGATCCAATGGATCTCAATCCATGGGACACATGGATCCAAGGGATATGCTTGGTCCATGATAAATCAATGGCTAGGATTTGTTGTTCAATAACAACAATTTAAAATTAATTAATCAAGAGATAATATAACAAATGAAGTGGAGTTAACCAACCCCTAAAAAGGGGGGGCGTCACCCATGAACTCTTCATGGGTGACGCCACCCATGAGGGTGGTTGTTTTCTCCATTTTATTTATTATATTATTCCTCAATTAATTACAATAAATATCCACCAAAATAATTCCAAAATTAATTTGTGAATATTTCAATCTTGCCATTGAAAATTATGTGAATCATATTCACAACCCAAACTAGTTAGTAAATTGCATTTCCAATTAATTAAAAAATGTGAATCCAATTCACATTATTAATTAACAAATGCTATTTACATAAATTCTCTCTCTTATATATATGTATATTATAAATCATATTTATAACATACATATATCATGGATAGTGCTATCCACATTCTCTTAATCCTTGATAATTAAATCTCATTTAATTATCTTAGATAATCATTTTCTCAATATGAATCATATTCATATTTAAGCTTTGATAATTAAATCACATTTAATCATCAAGTCCTTGCTTGGATATTTCATCAAAAGAATTATTCTTGAACCCTTTCATGAATAATGTGCTTTCTCCGCAGATACTTGGAGATAAGGACAGGGCGATTGTATTATTCCACGTATAGTGACTTGGATGTTGAGATCTCATCTCAAATCCAGATCTTACGGACCTCCCACAGATGCTTGATTAAATCAAGACCGCAAATCCAATCTTCTCATTGGATCTGAATCTCATTCAGACCAATGTCCAACACTTGGACTAAGATCGGATTGCTTCTCTACTGAAAGGAGTCACTAAAATCCAGACCTGTTTCATCACTCCCTCGGAATGGAAGCGTCATGGATATACAATCGTTTATGATCACATCACCCTTCAGGTATTCCCAATACCTGTACATCCTGCATACTGGAAAACCCATGGTCAACCCGAAGATCAAGATCTATTTTACACTGTCTTCTTCAGGGTTTGATCACCAAGTTTCTCATTTGATCATTGGGATTTGGTATCGATCATATACTTTCCAAAAGCATATATCATACCTAGGTCTTGATCATATACTTTCCAAAAGTATATATCAAACCTACAAATTCAGTCAAGCTTCCAAAGCGAGACGACCGTGCACGGAATTTGATTCTTCCCAATATCTCATGAGTGAGCTCATGTCTTCCGGTTCAGTAGTGAACCTGTATGATCCCTTTGAGAGATCGTATTACTCATATGCCCTTATATGCACACCAGCTCGCCGGTGTATAGACCTTGGTTAGGTCATCAACCTATTGGTCTGCCAAATGTACATACTCAGACATATAGCAATACATCTGTCTCCGGTCAGAGGATGCGTGCCTATGCTGTGACAGCATTCAACATAGGACTTTAGTTATCTCGATCTCGTTAAGTCAACTCTTTGACCTAACTAATCTGACACCTCCGAATCTCTATTCCTATGCAGAGGACCTGCATCAAGAGGTCGGTCAGATATCAGCCTATGTGAGAAAGGATTGCCATCTCCTATTCAGGCTGGAGATCACATCTTAATAATCATTTGACGGTGCTTGATGAGTCCTCAATCTAACCCTTTAGATATTCATCCAAGCACCAGCCTCTATGATTCAATTATTGAATCAACAGCTGTTTGATCATTAAGACAGCCATGGTACATAACCCTAATTGTACAGAGGGACCTATTATGCAAATTAATTATTCTTCATTTCAGATCAGGGAATGATATTCACAATAACATTTATTGCATAATGGCTCGCCGTGGGCTCACATGTCCAACACTTTATATCCATCATGTACTACTTTCCGACAGGCGATCGCATGTGCTCCTCAGAGTATGATGAGATTGTTGTTTTTCCACCACCACCACCACCACCACTTCCTCAGATCCCTCAACCTGTTATCCATGTTCCAGTGCCTTCCCCAACATCCAACACGCCCCAGGTAAATCTTGAAAACATGGTTATGACTGATGGAACTAGTGGTTTGCAAGATGCCAGGATGACCATGCAGATATATAAGTTAAGCAGGAACTACCAACAGACAATGACCTAGAATGGTCTATTGCCTTACGGAAAGGCAAACGGTCTTGTGCCCGATATCTCATGGCATGACAGGTTTCTCTAGAATGGCTCTCTCCAAAGTTCAGGAATTTTGTTGTGGGACTCTCCTCTATTACAATTCCAAGAACTTATCAGGAAGCAGTCCAAGTGAGTGAATGGCGCCTTACCATGGAAGCAGAAATGGCAGTGTTACAGTCACGTGGTACATGGAGTACGGTTTCAGCTCCAACAGATGCATCTATTGTAGGATACAAATGGGTGTTCACTGTGAAACACCGTGCAGATTTAGAATTAACCGCTACAAGGCTCGACTAGTGGCACGTGGGTTCACCCCATACCTATGGGATGGACTACCATGACACCTTCTTTCCAGTTGCTCGTCACTCTACCCTTCGGGTTCTTCTCGTTGTTGCCATCACACGTGACTGGCCTCTCTACCAGCTAGATGTGGCGAATGCTTTTCTCTACGGAGATCTTCATGCAGAAGTCTGTATGCAACAACCACCAGGGTTTGCTGTTGAGGGGGAGACACATAAGGTATGCAGACTTCATAAGGCAATATATGGCTTTAAGCATAGTCCGAGAGCATGTGATAGAGAAAAAAAGGTTTGTGAGGTCTACTGCAGATCACTCCTTATTTGACCCATGGAAGGCCATACCGATTTCGATATCGTTTCAATATCATGTCGATTCGATATTTCGACAATATTTCGACGATTATCGTCGAAATATTGCACATATCGACGCTCTTTTGTGAAAGAAATGCCTGAAAAGGAGGAAATATCACCATATCGGTACCCATATCAGTCTCATCTCGATATCGATATATCGACGCTATATCGTCGATATATCGTGATATTTCCTTCCATGGTTTGTCCAAAGGTCTCAGAAGGGGACCGTTGCTATATTGATATATGTTGATGACATTATCATTATAGGAGGCAATGCACATGGGATCAAATCAACAAAGGATTTCTTAGGTCAACGATTTGTGACCAAGGATCTAAGCAGTCTATGCTACTTCCTTGGACTGGAGTTTGCCAGAAACCAGCGAAGTCTTGTGATGACCCAGAGGAAGTATGTTATAGATCTACTGTCTGAGACGGGTATGATAGGATGCAAGCCAACAACTACTACCATGGACTCGAGTATGAAATTCTGTGATGATAACACTGATGAGATGGACAAAAGAAAATACAATGAGTTAGTAGGAAAGCTATTATATGTAACCAACACCAGACCAGACATATCATTTACAATGGCAGGGTGAGCCAGTTCATGGAGCAACCTAGATAGACACATATGGATGCAGTCCATATGATTTTGAGGTACTTGAAGACCTCACCTGGTACTGGCCTTTTGTTCAGTAGAGGAATTACTATTACAGCTTGTGCAAATACTGATTATGCAGGATGCCCCAAGGACAGAAAATTAACATCGGGGTTTGCAGTTTTTGTGGGGAATTCACTTGTATCATGGAAAAGCAAGAAACAGACAGTGGTGGCCCGATCAAGTTTTGAATCAGAATACAAATCTATGACACAAGATAGCACAGAAATGATGTGAGTTAGATCAATTCTGACCAATCTAGCTATTGAGGTACCACTTCTCATGCATCTCCAATATGACAACCATGCTGCACCGGTGTTGTTAAAAGCGAGAGGCGCTCCAAGGCGCTAGGGGGTGCAAAACGCCCGAGGCGCTAGGCGCTCCCTAGGCGCTCGCCTGAGAAAAGCAAGGCGATATAAAAATAAATAAATTATGCACAAGTCTATGTAATATATGCACATAGATACATGTGTATGTATGTGTAATTGTAAATATATGTATGTATAACTTATATTTCAATCTAAGACCAATCCAATATATTTGTGGGTGTGTTTACATGCACGTAAATAAATGTGTACGAGTACTTGTGTGTGTGTGTGTATAATTGTAAATATATGTATGTATTGCTTATATTTCAATTTAAAATCAATCGAACATATTTGTGGGTGTGTTTATAAGCGTGTATATAAGTGTGTGCATGTACATGTCTATGTCTATGTATGTGTATGTATATGGTATCACCAAATTATATTTTGCGATTAATCCACTATTTATTAATGTGTATGTATAACGTATGCATGTACTTGCATATGTATGTATATGTATTAAATATTTGTGTTTATGTGTGTATTTGTATGTATGTGTATCTGTATGCGTATATATTTGCATACATGTGTACGTGTTTATGTATAAGTATGCGTGCATGCCTATGTATACATGTGTGCTTTGTCTATTTATATGTATATATATATATATATATATGTATATTTATAATACTTCAAGCTAATATATATATAGAGAAGAATATATACTTTTTAGTCAAAAAAGTATATGTAATATTTAGAACTAAAACATGAATGTACATGTATACGTATATGAAATAGAAGTGTGTGTAAATTACATATACATGTGTGTGCATATGTATAAGTATGTGTGTTAATGATACTTAGAACTAATATATATCCAATATAAAAACCTAAACATGTATAAAAATCCCACAAAGTCGGCAAAAAGCCTTACTTTTGCCTTAGGCGCACAAGGCGAGCGCCTAGAGCCTCAAGACAGGCGCTCGCCTGAGCGGCGCCTGAGGCAAAACGCCTCGCCTGGAAGGAGGCAAGGCGCTAGGGCCTCTCCTCGCCTCGCCTGGGAGCCTAGGCGAGCGCCCGAAGGGCTTTTGACAACACTGTGCTGCACTATTTATTACCAACAATCCAGCCTTCCATAAACTAACCAAGTATATCGAGGTAGATTGTCACTACACCAGAGATATGATCCAGAAGGGTCTAATTTCGACCTCCCAAGTCAGTTCCAGTGAGCAGACAGCATATGTGCTCACCAAAGCTCTAGCCAAAGAACCTTTTCAAAAAAGTTGTTCCAAGTTGAACTTGATTGATATCTATGCTCCAACTTGAGGGGGGTGTTAAAGAGATTTATGTTTTTAGCATTGTTTTATGTGTTTTGCTTTCCTTTTGTCCAGAGTGTGTAATTTACCCATTAGGGTTTCTCACCCACTAGGGTTTCTCTCTTCTATATAAGAGAACACTTAGGGTTCTATGAATAGCAAGTTCTCATTTGATCACAACAGATTTATCATGTCTTTTATATTTTTTTGAGCAAATTTCTGTATTTAATCCATGCATTTTCTCAACCTTACATATAATTTTCATTTCATAGGTTTTAGACTCATTGCATTCAAAATCATCTAGAATGCATTAATTAATTTACAATAAATATGAGCTCCAAGCCTATATTGGAGTTTCTAACCTTTTTTTTGTTTTTCATGTCTACTTTAGGAAAAGGCCCAAAGAGGCCCTCCAATCCTCTCCCGTCTTCATTTGCAAAAAAAATAATTAGGGTGATGATGTCAGCATCCAAAAGGTGTTAATGTCAGCCCCCTTATTCCTCCTCACGTACAGACCGCCTGTGTGGCGACTGGCCGTACCCACTCCCATTCTCCTCTTTGCAACCCGCCAGCAAGGCGGTTGGCCTCCGCCTCCTTTGCCAACCATCCCCTGCCCATCTCTCTCCATTGTAGCGCAGCCTGTGCCCCCTCCCCTTCTTCATCGACTACAAATAGCAGGGCAAGAGAAGGGGAACCCAACTCGAGAGCAAGATGGGGGCTTCTCCCTCGACTACCCCGAACCCATTCCAGATCTCTCTATTGGTCGTGCTCCGCACATCGTCATTCCTGGTGCCTCCATCGTGAAGCCACAACTCCACTCGTCGATGTGCCTCCCTGTGCACTGTCGTGGCTTGATCCACGTAATTACCTCATTGTGTGAGACATCAGGATGAGGAAAAGCCCCCCACCTCATAGGCGGCTTCGCAGCTCCCGCGGTTGTTAGAGTGCGTACGACGATCAGAACGAGCTTGTCGGCGAACCACTGGCGTCCCATTTGTCGAGTGAGCTAGAGCGCAACGCAACCATCTTATCCACTTTTCATGGGTCGAATAACCTAGGCGTCAATCACTATTAGCTTCTATTTGGCTGCAACTGCAGCTTTTTCTTGAGTGAGACATCAGATCAGCGCTCGAAAACTCACTCCCAAGGGAAAGGCTTTTTGATAGTCAGATGTGAGCGGAGTTAAAGCTAGGGGCATAGGCTTAGGGCAGCCCAGTGCCTGCATTATTTCCCCTCCCTACCGAGGGAAAGCAAGACGTACTGCGGATTCTCGGACTATCCACTGACGGAGCTGATAGTGACGTCGCGAAGCTACCTCACCACTATCGTGCCCCACTGCGAAGGCCGGACATGCCCCCTATTCCACCGATCATTCTTGGCTCCCAAGCCAAGGACCATTTTGCAATTACTTTTGTATTTGGACGTAAATGCAATTTTAGAAAATATCTGATAATCTTACACAATTTTGCCATTTTTGAACTTTATATTCGGTGTATTTGCATTTATTTTATCCAATTTTTTGTTATTTAAATTTCTGGTCATGAATGACATTATGTAATTTCTTAAAGTGTGTTTCTTTTTCAGCAATTTATCCATAACGAATTTTTTAATTTGGTAAATTTCACTGCTGTACAATCACTTTTATAATGCAATTATGCCCTTACTTTTACTTTTGTTAGTATTCAAACCCCCTCAACTTTCCCAAAAATTACATGAATACCCATGGCAATTCAACAATTCATTAAAAATAGCAGAAAAAATCCCCAAAAAAATATGTGTGATCTTTGAGATGATTAGAATTTAACTACATAAGATTTAATACATTTTAGTTCCTGAAAATAAAAAGAAAAAAATAAGATTTGATTTGAACCAATAAAGTGAAAATTGCCTTTGTAAATAGAATAGAACTTCGTGTAGCATGTTCGAGCCCCTGTGGATCGATCTTCTACTTGCCTTATGCTTTATTTGATATCTCTTGGCTTGTAATTGTAGAAATTTTATCTGAAATCTCTCGATTTTCACGTGTGTATACAACGACATTAAAAATCACTTCTTAACACATGTAAAATCGCGATTTCACTACCCGAGAAAGGGAAGGGATCCAAACCTTTGCGAGTATGAAGAGGCATGTATTAGTGTGCCCCCAGTTTGGTATATGGGCAGCTCGAGGAAGTTGGGATGCAAAGGTGTATGTAGGAACATAAATGATTGCTCTAGTTAGGAATTTGTTATAATTTCAATGTATTTATAGAATAGTGGCATTTCTTTCATTTTTGTGTACGCCTAACAGGGCATCTATATAGTCCAACATGGCAACCTCTTTTTTCAATTCTAGGGCTTCCTTTCTATATAAAGAGAACTCTATAGCCTCATAATAAACATAAACTTATTTCCTTTCCACGTGGTGTCAGAGAGATGGTCTTGAACCACAATTCTGAGCTCATCTTGCTTAAAAATGACCATGTTTCTCGCCAATTAAATGGCCCATATTGTGGTTATAGCCCCTTGCCTCCTATCATCAAATCCTCTCCAGCCTTCATCAATCGTTTCCCACAAGAAATCCTTATTTTCAAAGGAGATAGCATCAATTATAGACCTTTCCCCAAACACGTCTTGCGCATGCACAACTGAGGAAAAGGTGGTTGATGTCTTCCGGTTCTTCCTCACATCTCATGCATCGCATGTCCATGCCATGAAATCATCGCGCTCTCCTAGCAACCGCCCGACACATGCATCTAACAACCAAAGGTGGACGAATTTCATCTTATCTTTTGCTATATGTATTCTATTACGTCTTAATTTTTCTACTAATTTATTTTTTGAGTTTACAAGAATGGATTATTTTTTATCAGAATTGGAGGTTTAAACTTATTTAAGATACAAGATAAAAATAAGGGAGAAATTGTTAAGAATTTAAAATACCATAACACTTACTTTATTTCTTTGTTTTATGTTTATTATTATATATAATATGTATGTATGTATATTATATATAATATTTTATAAGTAATTTACCATTTATAATTGATATAATTTATAATTTCCATCATCGTGTATTCAAGTGAATTTTCATAGAAAAATAATACTTTATATTTCTAAAACTTTTCCTATTTTATTATATTAAATTAGAAAAATAATATATAAAAACAACATTGTATAATATAAACCTATTATATAATACAAACACGAAAGACTTGTTGCATCGAAATATAGAAATGTTTACAATTAACTTAGTAAAATGAAATGATTAAATAATTAAAAATCAGATTATTCAGGAATATACATTGAATGATAAGATTATGCATTTAATTTCTGATAGTGGATCCATAATCTAAAAAGTTTATGTAATTATTCCAGAAGAAATGAAACAAAAGATAAGGTAGAACTAGGTTGGATACAGAAGTCCTCTTTTGTTTCTCGACGATGAAGTAAAACCAAGCCTATGAATTTATTATCCTATTGAGCAAGTAGATAGGACCCCTTTTTACATCACCATGTGCCCCCATGAGGCAAGTGGGGGCGCAAACAAAAAGGAAACAAAGAAAAGGTGGGGTTTCTCTCGCTTTTGGCACTATGTGCCTCCCAATGCAAAGCTCGTACGACCAATGTTGTAAAAATCGACCGACCGGCCCGACTAGTAAGTTCGACTAGTCTAGTCGGTGGGGTGGCTGATCGAGTATTGACTAACTTCAATTAGGCCCACTAATCGACCGATATTTGCTTGGAGATACCATAATTTTTATTTTTATTTTTTTTGTTTTTTTAGAAGTAAATTAATTCTAATACCTTTAATGTTTTATTTAAATTCAATTACTTCTTTTATTTCATTATAATAGTATAAAAAGTGCATAAATCTATACAAATATATAAGAATATATTTATAAAAATTATTTATATATTTAAAATAATTAAATATTCAAAGTGATTAAAGCCCGACTAAATCCGATTAGTCTCTCGACAACTGATTAATCTTTTGCCGATGACCCGATCGACCGAGTACCAAATACCGACTTTTACAACCTTGCGTACAATGGGCTATTAGCTTAGTGGCGGAGTGCACCCTTGACAATTGCGTCATCGTACCTAGGTTGTGAGGGCTCAATCACATGGATAGTTCAATATGTTCATCAGCGCCAAACCTTAAAATGTGACTCATCCAAGGCACATTAACATGTTGTACTCCTGTTCGAATCAGAGTTTGAAACCGAGCTTCTCCTCAGGAGGATAGATAAGGTGAGATCCAATTTTCTATTCACTCGTAGTCAAGGTTGCAGAAAGCGGTAGTCGGTATTCGGTCGGCAGGGTCATTGACTAAGGATTAATCGGCAGTCGGGCGACTAATCGGATTTAGTCGGCTATTAGTCGGTTTTGAATTTTTTAATTATTTTAAATATATAAATCAATTTTTATACACACATTCTTATGTATTTGTATTGATCTGTATATTTTCTATACTATCATAATGAAATAAAAGAAGTAATTGTCTTTAAATATAACATTAAGCATATTAGAATAAGTTTGCTTTTAAAAAAATCGAAAAACTAAAAAATTAAAAAATCTCTATGTAAAATTCGGCCTTATAGTCGAGTAACTAAGCGGACTAGTCGGCCCGATTAGTCGGGTTGACCGACTAAGGGCCGACTAGGCCTAGTCGGGTCGGCTACCCCACCTACTCGACTAGTCGGGCCGACTAATCGGCCTAGTCGGCCGACTTTTACAACAGTGCTCGTGGTTGTGGGGTCCGAGTGGTCCAAAGGGATCACTGTGGCTTCTCTCTTCTTGAGAATATGCACATCCCTTATCAGTGTATGAGCAACTAACTCTCTAGTACAGGTTTAGGTTCGGTCTCGATGAGAAAATGGTGCACCTAATAACGCATCTTCACATACAGCGAACTATGAGATCACTCCTTTCATTCAGGGGTGACGGAGGGATCGTACCATTCGAGCCTTTTTTCATACTTTTCCTAAAGTTTTGGAGAAAGTGGCAATCGATAGGATTTCCTAGTCCTCCCTTTCCAAAAGGAACAACATGAATTTTTTTTCCTATTAGCAGGGAGCAGGAGATTGGATCTAGCCATAAGAAGAGTGCTTAGTATAAACAACTTGTTTCTTGGTCTTCAACCCCCTTAGTCACTACCAGCACCTCCCAGTCAATGCAATTCTAATGTGTTTGTTTATTTATATCTTGACTTAAAATGGGAGCAAGCTTGAAATGAAAAAAGATCTTAATGCCTTTTTTCTTTACATCGGGTTATTTCACAAAGACGTGATATGGTAATGGAGAAGGAGGAACACGCACACTTGTATAGGTACAACAAAGAGTTGTATGGTGTGTACGGGAAGGATGAATAGCTCCTGAAAAAGAATCTATTGATTCTCTCCCAATCTCGATTGGTTTGATTGTAGGTGCGATAATTTACTTCACGAGTGAGGTCTTTGGTTCAAGTGCAAGATAGGCCAGTTGCGCAAGGAAAAGAATAGAAAAGGCATCTAATTCATTCAATCATGCTCCACTTGATTCGGGGGGGGGGGGGGGGCATAGCTCATTCGATTGCTCCTCATCCTTGCAACTGGGTTGTTGCGATTACGAGTTGGATGTCTAATTGTCCAGGAGGTAATGAAAGTATCTTGTACCTGAACCAGTGACTCACTTTTTCTAAGTAATGGGAAAGAGATCAAAACATGTCCATTGAAGGACTCTACTAAGACAAAAATGAGCTGTCGAGAACGTAGAGGAGCTAGGATTGGCAGTTAACCAAATCTAATTTGGATTCTACATGGATGATAATTGGAGTCAGCAGCTGGGATGGGGGACATAGCTCAGTCGGTAGAGCTTCATCCTTGCAATTGGTTTGTTGCGATTACTAGACTCTCGCATCTAGAATTCCTGGGGAAGATGATCAAGATGGCCCTTGGCAACAACTCGGTGCACTATCTCCCTCCAACCCTTTGAGCAAAATGTGGCAAAAGGAAAGAAAATCAATGGACCGACCCATCGTCTCCACCCTGTAGGAACTACGAGATCACCCCAGGGATGCCTTCAACATCCAGGGGTCGTATACCGACCATATACCATATTCCACTTCTATAAGTGGAAGGCATTAGCTATCAACTCTTCGGTTAGACAATAAGGGTCGACGAAGGCAACCGCTCATTCTTAAAACCAACATCCTTAACACCAAGGAGTCTGACGGGAAAAGGGGGAGAGCTCTCTATTCTTGACTCTCCCATAGTTGGATCCTCCGGAACCATAAGAATCCAATCCTTAGAATGGGATTCCAACTCAGTACTTTCTGATATTTTGAGGAGAGTTGCTCTTCAGATAGCAGCATACAATGAAAGTTGTAAGTTGTGTTCAAGGGGGGATCATAATCTATCATTGGCCTCTATGATAGAATTAATCGGGGAGGCCTGAGAAGCTGTTGTTTACCCTTGGCGGATGTCAGTGTTCGATTTCGCTTATCTTCATCTCCAATGCACGAACTTACCCAATATTATGACTATGATAGCACTCAATTTTTACGATCCAACGATTCGTTCTATAATTTACCATTTATGGACATTGATAAAATCCTTCTATTTAGCAACACCATAGGATGACATAGTCTTACTAAAAGGCGAGATTCAAATGAGGAAAGGCTTATGGTGGATACCTAGACACCCAGAGATGAGGAAGGGCTTAGTAAGCAATGAAATGCTTTGAGGAGTTGAAAATAAACATATAACTGAAGATTCCTGAATTGGTCAATCTTTCAAACTGTTGTTGAATCCATGGGCAAATAAAAGACAATCTAGCGAATTGAAGCATCTTAGTTGCTAGAGGAAAATAAAGTAAAAGTGATTCCCACAGTGGCGGCGAGCAAAATGGAAGCAACATCAACCATAAAAACAAGATTGTGGGGAGAGCAATACAAGCGTCATGTTGCAAGGAGAAGCGGTTGAAAGTTGCACCCTATACGATGAGAGTCCAGTAGTCGAAAGCATCACTAGTTTACACTCTGACCTGAGTAACATGGGACACGTGGGATCCCAGGTGAATCAGCAAGGACCACATTGCAAGGCTAAATACCCATGGGTGACCAATAGTGAAGCGGTGTCATGAGAGAACGGTAAAAAGAACCCACATGAGAACGGTAAAAAGAACCCACATCGAGGGGTGAAATAGAACATAAAATAGTAAGCTCCCAAGCAATGAGAGAATGTGATCTCTGACCACGTGCTTGTTGAAGAATAAGTTGGCGACTCATAAGCAGTGGTTTGGTTAAGGGAATCCATCTGAAATTGCAAATGCCAATCTAGGAAATAACACCTGATATTATTAGAAACGCCCAGAAAATATCATATTCATTAGGCGGAAACATAGATGCACTCCTATTAATATGTATTATACCAGATTAGTTGATTTAGATTGGAATTTTCTATTCATTCAGAATTTCTTAGGTGAAATAAGAATTTTTTTAGTAAACCTGTTAGAGTATTTGGAGCATGCGTCATCTATGTAATAGGTGGGTAAATGGATCCCTCCAGGGTCCATTTACCCCACCACTGAGTTTAGTCCCATACCGCCTAGTGGTGGGACTTGGAGGTCCTGTGGAAGCTATATAAGGAGCCCCAGGCCTCCTGTAACAGATGAGAAATTCAATAGAATATCCGCCCCCGTTGAGGGCTTCTCCTGTGGTTTCATCCCGCTCCTTCTGGAGTAGGGTTCCACATAAAAATCTTTGTGTTCTTCGTGATTATTCTTCTTTATTATGTTATTCCGCTTCCGCTTTCTTCTTTATAACATGGTATCAGAGCGGGTCGATTCTCGAGGACAAGATAAAATGGGGAAGAACATGAAAAACTTGCGGCTTTTCTTCACAATTTTTTTTAAGCCGTCATTTTTTTGAACATATTTTTTTTAAAGCCGTTTCGACATTTTTTTTTCAGCTTTTCATCTTTTTTTTTAAGCCGTTTCATTTTTTTTACGGCTTTTCAACTTTTTTTTTACTTTTCTTTTGTGTACGGCTTTTTATTGTGTACGCGCCTTTTTTTCTCAAATTTTTTTTATCATGACCAACACGTGCCCACAAAACAACCCTCCTCTTTTTTTTCAACTTGCGTACGGCTTTTGAGATGTACGCGCCTTTTTTTTTAACTTCTCTCCCTTTTTTTTTGAAATCTCTCCCTCTCTCTTTTTTTTTCTCGCATACGATTTTTTTCTTCTTTCAAAACCTCACGTCAGCCCATTTGGGCTTTTTTTTAATATATGGAAACGGCCCTGCTTGAGCTCCTTGAATGTGCGCACCCCCCCTTTCTTTTTTTTAACGCACAACCCATAACAGCCTCAACAAATTGATGTTATTTTTTTTTCTAAAATAACTCTGCAACCCTTCTTCCTTATTTAGGGTTCCCCGATGGGAACCCTATTCCAACTCAAGCCGCCCCCGATGGGGAGGTTGTCTGATGCCGCCGCCACCACGAGCATGCGGCTCGCATCGTCGAACAGGATGATCCTAGGATCGCCGCTAGGGTTCAAGTCACCAAGGGAGGAGGATCTGCTCTCGGTGTGGACTGCCGCTGGAGAGCTGCTGGGATCTGGAGCAGCATATGTGAAGAGGTAGCGCCGCCTCCATGCAGGAGAGGGCTTCGCGTGGGGAAGCTTGGGGAGGCGTCGCCTTCTCCTGGAGCCGCCTGGAGCCTGATGTCTGGGCTGCGGCGCAAAGAGAACGCCGCCTTGAGCGCGGCTAGAGAGGAGTAGCGCCGCCAGCGGGATTCGCCTTGGCTGCGCGAGAAGGAGTGCGCGACTGCGCCAACAGTAGATGCCGCGAGGTTCATTGGCGTCGCGTGGTTGTTGGGAACCTCGTGGGCGAGAAGGAGGTTTGAGGAGGTTGCTTGCGCGAGGTCTTAGGTGCGCCGCCTGGAGAAGAGGCACCGCCTGGGCGATGGTGGTGCGATGGAAGAGCTCCGCCTGGATCTAGATGGCGAGATCTCTCTCCGCCTGGATCTGGATGTTCGCGCTGCCTGGAGAGTGCGCCGCCAGGGTATGCGCTGCCAACAGAACGCGCAATAGAACGCGCGAGGAGCAAGACTTGGAGGCTGAATATCTGGTTGCGCCTGCGATGAGGTATTCTTCCCACGTCGCGTGCGTGAAGAAATGCAACTTCAGAAACTCTGGATCTGGGTGCCTGGATTCTTTCCCCCAGTTGTTCGGCCAGCGACAAAATCTGGTTCTGATTCGCAATAGAACTAAAGATCTGAAGAGCAGCGAATCGAGATTTGGGTTTCAAAGAAGAAACCCTAGAACATGATGATCTCGAACTTGATGAATCGAACAATACTCTTCCAACTTTAATCAAATAATCGGAAAACTGAATCGAATCTCGAAAAAAATCATGATTCCACAAGAATCGAAACCCGCTCTGATACCAGATAAAATCCCGATGTCCTCTAATGTTTTCTTTATCTTTATTCTCTGATACGCTTCCGCATTATGTTTTTCTACATGGTATCAGAGCGGGTCGATTCTCGAGGAATTTTTTTTTATTCTCTATTTTGTTCGAGATTCGAGTTTTAGATTTATGTTCTTGAAGATCTTCGACAAAATTGTTTTTTGGGAGTTCTATTCTGAGTTCCAGTCCCTGGAACCCGAGATCTGGTTCAGATGATGCTACGAAGGCGACACACAGGAGGTCGCAACCCCTGCTATGCCGCCAGGATCTCCTTTCATCCAATCAGTCGCATCCAATCAGTGGCGGCGCGTGAAGCTCTCCTCCCGATCACGTGTCTGGCCGCGGTGCTTCAGGCGCAACCCTGCGGCGTCAAGTTCTCCAACACGCGCGACAGGCGACCCCCCCTCCCATCCGCGTGGCATCAGGCGGAGACTCCTCATCTGCGCAGATGCAGTGGTCGCTCTCTACTCTGCGGCGGCGACCCCATCACCTGCGAGCCCCGCGAAATCCGACCCTTCCCAGGTGAACCCGCCATCGACCCTCCCAGCGCGCAGGCGACGCGCCATCGACCCTCCCAGCGCGCAGTCCTATGCGCGCACAGGCGCGCCTCCCTTCCTCCAAGCGGCGGAAACCCTTGCAGGCGGCGATGCCGAGCCGCCTCTCCTGTGCTACATAGCAGGCGGTGCAGGTTCCCACTGCTCCTACTCCGGCGAAGCGAGCTCCAAAGCACTTCCTGCTACCCCAGGCGGAGGCCCCAGGAGGGTCCTCCCCGACCTCCTCTTTCAAGCGGCGGCAAGGGCTTCAGAAGAAGAACCCCCGATGGGGGCGGCGGCATCTTAAGAGATGGGCTCCTGGGAACTCTAGGGTTGCCCCTCCCTTTGGGCCCGAGTTGTTTTTAAAAAAAAATTGTGTGCTTTGCTGCTTTGTAACGGCCCAAGTAAGCCGAGAGTTGTAATAAAAAAAAGAAAAAAGGTGGGCAGTGTCAGTTTAAAAAAAAGAAGAAGAAGAAGAAGAAAAAAAAAGGAGTTGAGAAGAAAAAAAAGGCGCGTATAATTAAAAAGCCGTACGCATTTAAAAAAAATGTTTGCAAAAAAAAAGAGAGAGAGAGAAAGAAAAATGTTGCAAAAGCCAAAAAAAATTGTTGGAACGGCTTATAAAAAAATGTTCGAAAAAAAAAATGGACGGCTTATTACAAAAAAAAATGAAGAAAAGCCGCAAGAGAATTTTTTTTTTTGAGAATATTCATGCTTTTTCCCCATATTTAAGTATTATTTTATCTTCTCCCAACGTGGTCAACAATGTCATTCCGACCAGTATGAGAGAAAGGGGGAGTATATATAAAGAGTCACAGGTCTTGTTTCAAGATTCAGATGTTAGTTTTTCCAGACCGATCAGATGTTCAGACTCTACAAATCTCAGATGCAGACTCGACGACGACGCATGCCAATCATTTGTCATTCTTGTTGGTCGGCCAGAGTTTTCATGTAAGCCATAGGGACTCCAAAGCAGAGGACCATTCCCTATGCCATTAAGGGCAAGGGTTTTCATGTGGTATCATAGGGACTCCATAGTAGAGTACCATTCTCTGAGCCAGATAGACACTCCAGCCCCGTTCGTCCTCCTCACATGCACGCCATGAGAAGCAACGTCCTCGACTGCAGCAGCTGTGTGCGTTGGGTTGATATTGTCTATAGTGTCATGTATTGTGAGTTGAGTTTCTTCCTGTTTGTCCAAGCTGAGCATTGCATGCTCCGGCTTGAGGGGGAGTGTTAGAGTATTTGGAGCATGCGTCATCTATGTAATAGGTGGGTAAATGGATCCCTCCAGGGTCCATTTACCCCACCACTGAGTTTAGTCCCATACCGCCTAGTGGTGGGACTTGGAGGTCCTGTGGAAGCTATATAAGGAGCCCCAGGCCTCCTGTAACAGATGAGAAATTCAATAGAATATCCGCCCCCGTTGAGGGCTTCTCTTGTGGTTTCATCCCGCTCCTTCTGGAGTAGGGTTCCACATAAAAATCTTTGTGTTCTTCGTGATTATTCTTCTTTATTATGTTATTCCGCTTCTGCTTTCTATTTTATAACAAAACCGCATAGGCGCACAACTTGTTTTTCCGTAGACATGCTTAAAAAATGAATTCAACAAAATTTCACTTACATTCAACAGAATTCCACTTACGTTTCAATGGCATTATAATAGTGAATAATTAGTTAAATTTAATCATGAATCATATTTAATATATATGTAAATATATAAATAAAGCCAATGGAATCATTAGATTTTCTTCCCTTGTCTAGAGTTCTATTTCTTCCTTAATTTCTACTTTTTCTTTTCATTGAATTGTGAGAAACCTTCTCACAAAAATAAAAACTCATAGTTTACATACAAAGATTGGAAACTTTGAACCTCTACTATATCGCACTACTGATGAGCTACTGAGGAGCAATGGGAGATTCAATCTCAAAAAGTTCAACTCCTGATCTCAACCTATGAACCATATGAGTCCAAAGCTTCCTTCGTAATGGCCCCATTCCATGACTCATTTCATAGTGAACCTCAAAGTGGCTCTATTTCAAGCACAAAGGGTATTTATTGCGAAGTTGCCAAGGATAAGGCATGACCTACTAAACTAGACAAAGGTTTCACCACAAGGGAATAGATAGCATTAGAAAAAGCTATAGACAAGAAATCATCAACCCTTAGAGTGGCATCCTTCTTTAATAGTAGAAAAATTAGAGCCATATTTGACAATTGACATGTCAAAATCAGTGTTCCCAAGCAAGGATTTCCTCAAACACCTTCATAACATCTTGACGAACTACGTCCCAGAGTTAATTGATAAGGACAACTATTAAACATATAGACTGAAAAACCCATCTGCATTCGGCTCGGTCATATATGTTCTCAGCAGAAAAAGCTCGTGGTCAACTGATTGATATGTTCAAACTGCAACCAACTAGTTTTCTCCTGTACTACCCCCAATAAAATTTCATGCTTCTACTACTATATATTTCTCCTATCGAACTATCTGAAATAGTCCACAACAGCTCTTTGGATCAGTTTGTTCCGCTAACTCTACAATTTAAACACCTCCAAGTAAATGAGGTTCATCCTCTGCCTAAAGTTGGCAAAAGAGTCGAAGCAAGTTGTATTGGCAATCCCTTCCTTTAGCCAATAGTCTACTTGGAACAATGTCTCCACTTCACCTCGCAATTTGTGTCCTATACCACCACCTGCCATTGTACTAATCATACCAAGAGCTCCTCAACAAAAAGAGTCCAGAAGTTCTCCACCCTGTCCCACCGGCCAATCACCTAACACCAGTCCTCCTCTGCACCCTCTGCAGTGTAACTTGTTTCTAGTGCCCCCATGAGATGTTTTCTCAAAGCAACCAACTTTAAGAATAGCATGTAAGTTGTGGACAATAGTTTTCTTGAGTCCTCTAGAAGCCTATCACCATCTTCCTGACATCTGATTCCAGTAGCCATGACGTCTTGAATCTGAAGTATTATGAAGAGGAGCGCATTTCCGGGCAGCACTCTAAAATCGGTTACTGAACACCCTACCAAGGATAACTAAAAAGGTCAGTAATTCAGTGGAAAGGATGAACTTGCCACGGTGCAAGCGGGCAATAAAACTAACATATATTAACATAATAGATAATCAGGTTTTATGTATACATGAACTGATTAGATATTAAACCTATATATCATGCCCATTCATGTAACCGTGTGTAATAATCCCTCCCGCTTGTTATTTTCCTCAACATTAGAATATGATCATCCCTCATTGTCTCAAGAACCTTTTCTCTCTCGTTATGTTTGGACTTTTTTTACTAGTTAAGAGGGGAAGGTGGGGTTGAACTCCAGTCCTTAGGGCCTGTTTGGTAACAGGGTTGGGTTGGGTTCGAGTAACCTTCTGTAAATAGATGTTTGGATGGTTAGGAGGGTTGGAGATGGTTGGAATTATATATAACGTGATATGACATTGATTGTGTGTTATGTTAACAATGATTATAATATTTTGATGTTAACTTTTTTATTTGAAAATGGCTAAAAAATATTATAACAAAGAAACTATGATGTCCATACAACTAATTCCAACCCAAGAATGCAGGGGTAGAGCAAGGGGCATGCCAAGTTACCTGGCAACCAAACAAGAGTGTGAGCCCACTACTTCTACCACCAGACCATTAGAGGGGCTCATATGCTCTGTTCATGAAAGCGGTCCGTGCGGCCGCATATGCAGCCGCTTATGCCTATGCGGCTTCCTTAGCACATCGATTACCTGAAGCCTCGTTTTATTCTCCATTTGCATATATATGGCCCACATGTGCAGTCTGTGCGGGTGCATATGCGCTCCGTACGCCCGCTTAAGGTCCAGTTGGGTAATCGAATCCGGATCTTAAGATCCGGATCTTGTATTATTTTGATTCTATATATTAAATCAGATTATATAATACTATCTTTGATTATTTTGATATTTTGTTTTACTATTTTGAGCTCTACATGAAGACTATTTTTCTTAGATCTTCTGTTGGATCACATTTATTTATGAATTCAGTTCAATTGTAGGCACTTTTGTAGATATCTATTTATTTTAAATAAAAAATAGAAAACCGCGTAGAACCGCATATACCCCGCATATGTCCCCGCATACCGCTTAATCGCTATTCAGTGACATGTCCGAACGCATACGCATACTGCTTTCCTAAACCTTGCTCACATGTTTGGGCAAATTATTTGCATTATTTTCTCAAACTATTTTTTTGCGACTTTGGAAGTCAAGGGCCTCATGATTGAACACCTAGGCTTCCACATTAAAAGATCATGGTCTATATCCTATAAATTACCAATTTCTTAAAGTGGGATGGAAGCTAGTAATTCGCACCTTTAAAAGCTTTTGGGGAGAACCCCATCCATTAGAATGAATGGCTCTTTAAATAATGGTGGATGAGCAATGATCTCCAGTAGGGTCATTTTCTATTTCAAAAAAAGTCTAATACATGTGTCCACTTTGTACCCACTTAATGGTCTAGTGGTAGTACAGTGTGTCTACCACACAAAAGATCAAGGTTCAAATCACACTCTTGCAGGGGTTGCGTTAGGTACTCGACAGCCAGCGTAAAAAATAGTTGAATCGTTCAACATGGATTTGAGCAAGAATCCATGTAGCCGACCCTACTTACAGTGGGAGAAGGCTTAGTACATTTTTTTATACATGTGTCCACTCAAAGGTGATTTTTAAGTCTCCAGCAAATGATTTTAAATGGGATTTCGCCTAGCTCCTTATTTGGCATTTTGTAAACTGTTCCATATTGCAATTCTGTTCAGGGACCAACTAGAAACATGCTAAAGAGAGAGCTAGTTTGAATTTGGGCAGTTTGCATCGCTAAAATGTTAATTTGGTTTTCCAAACATTTTTTTGCAAAATGTGATCGGGATGTAAGAGCAAACTGTTTGGGAAGTAGTGAATTTCTCCTGTGATTTTGGACAGAATACAACCATCTTTGCAGATTCACTTTACCATATGATACACTCCGTCCCTTACCTCCCAATTGCTTAGACTAAATGTAGGTGTACACAATCTGCAAAAAGAATCTATCCTACATGTGCGATTCACATTCAATATTAAAAAATTCCTATTTTGTCTCAACGTTACTGTATATTTTAAACTGCATAAGTTGGCAAATGATTCTACCAGTCGGCCCTATTATCCAATTCGGTGGGGGATGACCAACTAATATAATGTTTAGTCGCCAGTCAAGCTAACTAGTCAGGTCATGTATTCAGTCGTTTAGTTAGCGGACAGGCACATTCCATTTGGATCAATAACCTGCCATAATCTGCGTAAATATGTTTTCTTCAAACTAAATTACTTTTTGTTGTTCGACTTCATTACTTTCACTACATATTATCCTTATGATAAATCTATCTTATGCAAGTCCAACCACATACTTAAAACAAGTACACGTTAATGAAAGATAACAAAACAAAAAATCGAGCAAAAAATCACACCTTCGTCCTTCCTGTCCAGCTCTCCCGACATTCACTTCACATGACCTGCTGCTCCGCAGCGTCGGCGACGAGGGGAAGTCTGGGGGTTATACCGGCAAGGCACGACCCGGAGCCGTACACCAGGCAAACCAGGAGGTAGAGGAACACGGTGCTGTCGAGGCTCATCAGGAGATCGAGCCCCACTCCTCCTCTCGGATCGAGTGTCCTCTCGATGAGATCGGGGAAGATGAGGAGGACGTCGATGACGACGGCCTGCATGGCGTTGAAGCGGACGAAGCGGGAGAACGACTCGGGGTTGCGGACCACGGCCAGGTAGAGGGAGAGGAAGATAGCGAGGGAGATGAAAGGGGATGAGCGGAGAAGGGCGGAGGCAGGGAGGAATGGGCGGAGGAGGTGACGGACAGGGGGGACGGTGGCGGCGAGGAAGCGGCCGTGGCGGATGCCATCTAGGAAGGGGAAGAGATAGGAGGCAGCGGAGAGGAGGCGATCGGGAGGGGAAGGGGAGGGGGAGGATGAAGCCGAGATGGCAGTGGAGGGGCGGCGGAGGGGTCGGTGGAAGGTGGGAGCGGTGGTGACGGGGGAGAAGATGAGAAAAGTGGAGCGACAGAGAGAGGCGGAGGGGATGGTCAGGGAAGGCATTTTGGTGGGAAGGGAGGACAATGAGTGAGCTGTGGTACCGTCCACTGTTGATGAAATTGAAGTGTCATTTTTCGGGTGGATTATTACATCAAGACGCCTGAAATCTTGTCTAGTTATACCATAACTCTATATTCCTTGTAATTACAATAAGATTCCTATAATCTTACTCTATATATAATACACGTACTCACGTCCTATGTGTTGTGGTGTAAGAGTTAGTAAGACTATTATGATCTAATGTTACAAGGATCGTGGTATTATTTACAAGGGTTTTGGTGTGTGTGTGTGTTTTTGGTGTGTCTTTCTTCTGTGATTAAATATCCAAATATAAATTTTATATAAATGCAGAAGTGTGTGACTTGGCATCCATACACATCGATATTCTATAATATGGAGCTAATGAAAATACCTAAAAAATGAAGTACATATATGGCATATTTTATGGGCTGACACTGGAAAGGACACTAGACCTTGTGAGGACTTAGTTAGGTCTTGAGGTAAGAAGGTGTTGGGTTTCATTCTATTATAATACTTGTTAGGTAGATCAGAGAACTCCAAAGAGCGCGCAAGAGATCATGCTGCAAAGTGATAGGTTCGTGAAGGGATGCGATTAGGCCTTGTGCATCACGGAAGCATGGCATTCGATTCATATCCAATAAAAATCAAGAGTTGTCATACAAGTTGCATTAGTAGTGGAATTTAAAAAAATCGATGAAACCACATAGCTTGAGAATCTTTCCCAATCTATTCATCAAGATCACACGAGTATTAAGATTACCTCTTGAAGCATGATTGTGATCTTATAGTCTCGAATTGAAGAAGCATCATGTCTCAAGTCCAATTCGGCAGAGACAACACTTCCTAACACGGGGATGAACCATGTGACTCCCGCAATCCACGAAGATATTCTAAGTCGTGATGCTCTTAATTTCACCGTACAAAATCCTTTTCCTTCTTCAAGAGCATGGAGAGTCAAATAAGCACAACATCCGTGTGTGATAAATCGAATCGATTCAGCAGCATGATGGCAACATGACGACTGCGTAGACTCCAAAACCCTAGGCCAAGGGGACGGTCAGGGAGAGATGGAGAGAGTGAGAGGATGTGTGGTGGAGAGAGAAAGAGATAGATATGATGTGCAACAATTGCATTCACATTCACATTCCCCACTATGGTTATGGTTAGCATTTCTTTTATAATAAAAATGGATAGTTAGGATACATTCCTAATGCACTCTTAATAAGAACCAATGGTTAAGATTACTTTGTAATCTCTGAGATTACATGTAATCTACATTATTGCAAGATGAGACAATCTCAAACCATTGCAATCAATTATCAACAAGTATAATGGTAAAATGAGTAACCTCCTTCCCATTATCGAGTGGACAACCACCATGGTGGGAGCCACCATGATTGTCCATATGTGATGCAATCTTTAATTTGCACCAAATTAATGCATGTTGCATATTTTCTAATCAATTTACCACTAAAATAATTGAAAATTATTTGACAATTGCAATTAAATAATTGACATTTATGAAACATATTCAGCCATCCAAAATTGAATGTAAATCACGTTCACATTTAATTGTATGATGTGAATCAGATTCACATTTGATATTTTAAATTGTGAATCATATTCATAATTCATTCTCTCTGTGATATTGTAGATCATATCCACATTATCAATAATTATTATTGATAATTTTATCCTCATTAAATTCATCTACGATAATTAAATCTAATTTAATTATCTAAGATGTTTCTCTGCACACCTCTATATAATTTGAATCGCATCCACATTATTTATGGTAATTTAATCTAATTTAATAATCATTATTTCCTTCATTTTATAATGCTAAGATATTATCTAATGGAATTATCTTTGAACTCTTTCGAGGATAATATACTTCTCCTCAGATACTCGGAGATAAGGATAGGGCGATTTATATAAGCCATGTATAGTGATTTGGATAGTGAGATATAGTCTCATATCCAGACTTAGAAGAACTCTCAAAGATGTCTAACCATATCAGACATTATATCCAACCTTTTCATTGTATTTGAATACTATTCAGTTCAATATCCAACACTTGGACTAAGATTGGATAATTACTCTAATAAATGGAGTTATTAAAATCCAAACATGTTTCATCACCACCCTCAAAATGGAAGCATCATGGTATACAATCGACGAAGATCACATCACCTCGGGTATTCCAAATATCGGTACATCCTTAATGTCATGACCCGTCCCACTTAAATTGTAAGACGACTGTGACATAAAACTCATTCTTATCTTGAAATACTTTATTTGACATTTATAGCATAATGCAATATTTAATAAGGAAAGATGGCCTTTTTGAAATACTAGCACTCGTAATAAATATATCATTGTGCACATTTATACAAATAAAAGTGAAATACATATTATTGCATACATGATTTTAAAATTTAACAAAATGATTGAAAATAAAAAATCCAAACACATAGCAGTTGGGAAACATTATAAAATATATACTAGCTATGATGGAACAACCTCTTTC
The DNA here is from genome assembly GCA_037367405.1 of Ottelia alismoides. NCBI lineage: Eukaryota > Viridiplantae > Streptophyta > Magnoliopsida > Alismatales > Hydrocharitaceae > Ottelia > Ottelia alismoides. Next base: position 997,744 of record JAZKJV010006856.1, on the reverse strand, counting down.
ACTAGATGTCTCTTCCATACTTGGTCTTATTAAGGTCCATATGTTCTTTCCTTATAGTGCCTGAAAGAAAACTATATTTGGAGTGGCGATCCTAAACCCAATGACATGAGCTCAGACCTAGCGGATGGGTCATAAACCTCTAGCTAAATAATTGTAAAACTTTATCTATTTAGCATAACTTGAAAATAATGAACATTATACACTTAAACATGGTCATTGCATAACTTAAAAAGAACATTTTTATTAGTATTTCCATAATCAAAACAAAGCTCGATAATAATTGACGACACCTAAAAACAGTATGTGTAACAAAAAATCATAGACTAGTTCTAAATTGGATTTTTTATTTTTTAAAAAAGTACTTTTCCATACTTGGAGATGCAACACTACCCCAACATATCTTAGTAAGTTCATGACCACTTACTTCTAAGGTGAGCCTTAGCCTTACTTCTAGCCTAGGAGAACGAACTCTGCTAGGACCTTATCTTATTGTCATACACACAGACGGCCCTAAAAGGTCAAGGAACACCCCGCATACGACCCAAAGTCTATTGAATACAAAATGTGGACTCAAAGTCCTCTTACTTGTTCATGACTTTCCTAGGATATTTGGCATAGTGTCCATCTTACTTAAAAATCATTTAATCATACAACCTGCATAATCGACATAAGAATCATGTAGAACTTTCTTAACTTAACATAGTTTATTAAACAAGAATCAGGTAGAATATGAAAGTTTTGCACTTTATATCGCATAATTTGCATACTTAAAGCATAAGGATGAGTGGATCATGCATTCATAAGTGAAAAATAAGACTTGCTTAACTTACTCTAAAAGTATACTTAAAAATCTTAAAATGCATAACTATTCGCAATATTAAAAATTGAAGCATAAAAAGCATTTGCATGGAACAAGAATAACAAAAGCTAATAATATAGGCATTTAGCTTATGAACTACTCAGACTTAAATAGGTTGTACCCCTATCTTCTTACCCCTAAATATTTGAACAGACTTAACTGGCAACAAGTGTATATGGAATTTATCATGCATGCTTATGCCTATTTTTAATAACATTATCATAAAGAAACTCGGTGTATACATATCTTGTGCAGATTAGTTTCTTTTGAATTATAATGCATGATATACAACTTAGATGTTTGAAAGTGGGAAATCTTCATTTTCTTCCTTGTTGAAAGGTCCCTACAAGTACATGACCTCGTTTTATTCCTATGTAATAGCATACATGTGTGCATGGAACTTATAAAAAGACATCATGAAAATATGTAATCCATAGGTCATACCTAACTTATGCCAATAAAGATGAAATGAATAATTCAAGAGATAATAAATATTTAAAATAAAATAAAATAAGTTCTCATGATATGATATTTTTTTATATTGTTCCGTATTAATATCAGTTTAGATGAAAGGATTAAACAAGCTTTTTAGGAGGATTTCGATAAGATTTTATAAGGAATCCCATAAAGAGAGATGATTTTCATATGTGGAGATCTTAATGGACATGTGGAAAAAGATGCTTCAGGGTAAGATAGTGTTCATGGAGGACATGATTTTGGGGATAGAAATGAAGAGGGAAAAGTCATTGTAGATTTTGTAACGACATATGATCTTTTCATAGCAAACACTCTCTTTAAGAAGAGGGAGGAGCATTTAATTATTTATAAGAGTGGCCCAACTAGAACACAGATAGATACTTTACGTTGAGGAGAAAAGATCGGCTGTGATGTAAAGACTGCAAAGTAATCCCATGAGAGAGTTTGACAACCCAACATCGCTTGTTACTCTTGGATATGCGAATACAAGAGCTGGTAAAGAAATGGAGGGTTCCTAAGATCATTAGAACTAGATTGTAGAATCTTCCACTAAAGTAATCGAGCTTCAACGAGAAGGTTTTAGAATACTTATATTGGAATTGTGCTGAAAGTGCAAACGATATGTGGGAGATAGTAGCATCTTGTATCCGAAAGGTAGCCAAAAAGATATTAGGAGAGTCAAAGGGAGGAGCTCCAGATCAAAAGAAGGTTTGGTGGTAGAGTGAATGGGTGCAAGAGAAACTAAAAATTAAAAGAGCATGCTTTAAAGCTATGTCTAAGGATAGAACATAAGAAACTATCACAAACTACAAAATAGCGAAGAAGGAAGCAAAGAAGGTTGTATGCGAAGCTAAGTCAAAAGCTTATAAAGTTTTGTATAAAAATCTCGACTCTAAGGAGCGCTAGAAGGATGTATTCAGGTTGATTAAAGCAAGAGAAAGAAAGACTAAAGACCTTTCTCAAGTGAGATGCATTAAGGACGACGAAGGTCGCATGCTTGTTACTCAGAAGGATATAGAGACTAGATGGGAGCAGTACTTACACAAAACTTTTCATTGGGGAAGGAAATAGAGAGACCACTTTAGGTGATCTACCTAGTAGTGAAAGTTACTTGAATCGTGTAAGCTATAAACGAATACAAAGAAAAGAAGTAGAGGAGGCTTTGAAGGTTATGAGACATGGGAAAGGTGTATGACCATATGACATCCCAGTAGAAGTATGGAGAGTTTTAGGTGAGTTTGGTTTAACTTGGCTTACTAATATATTCAATGTTATTTGGCAAAGTAAGAAAATGCCCAAAGATTGGAGGAGGAGTATCGTGGTACCTCTTTATAAGAATAAAGGAGACATTCAAAATTGTTCAAATTACAGAGGTATTAAGCTGATGAGTCACACTATGAAATTTTGGGAATGTATGATCGAAAGAAGGTTGAGGCAAGTCTCCAAAGTAAAAAAAAATCAATTTGGATTCATGCCAGGTCGCTCAATTATTGAAGCCATCCATTTGCTGAGGAGAACAATGGATATTTATAGAGCTAAAAGGAAGAACTTTCATATGATCTTTGTTGATTTGGAGAAGGCTTATGATTTTCTCGCACGAGAGAGATTGTGGAGAGTTTTGGAGAAGAGACAAGTACATGTCATATACATTAACCTCATAAAAGGATGCGTATGATAGTTCTTTATCTTGTGTAAGGACCCCGTCTGGGAAGACTGACTACTTTGACATCAATATTAGTTTACATCAAGGTTTAGCTTTGAGTCCATTTCTTTTTGCTTTGATTATGGATGAGTTGACAAGTCAGATTCAGGATGAGTTATCTTGGTGTATGTTATTTGTTGATGAATTTGTGTTGATTGACGAGACCAGAGATGGAGTAAATGAGAAGCTTGAGGTCTAGATACATGCATTTGAGACTAAAGGATTTCATATAACTAGGGCTAAGACGGAACATATGAAGTGCACCTTTAATGGAAGCAATGGTGAAGGAATCGAGGTGAAGATTGGTGATGATAACATTCGGAGGAGAGATTCTTTTAGATATCTGAGATCTATTTTGCAACATTATGGGTAAATTGATGGAGATGTTACTAATAGAATAAATGCAGACAGACTAAAGTGGAGAGGAGACTCTGTTGTTCTCTATTATAAGAAAATTCCTTTAAAAATTAAAGGGAACTTTTACAAAGCAGCCGTCAGACCTTCAAATGCTCTATTCATCCGAATGTTGGCATGTGAACCATAGACATGTGCAGAGAATGGTTGTAGCAGAAATGAAAATTCTAAGGTGGATGTGTGGATACACACACACACATGTAAAGATCATATTCAGAATGATGCAATCATAAAGAAAGTTGGTGTAGCTCCGATCAAGGATAAGATGTGAGAAAATCACTTAAGATGATTTGGTCCTTTGTAAAGAAGGTCAGCTGATGCACCCGTTAGGAGATGCGAGTGTTGGGATGTTGAGCCGGCTAAGAGAGGCCGAGGACGACACAGGAAGTATTGGAAAGATAATATATGAAGGGATCTTAGTTTTTTGGATATAAGCTCAAGATTGACCCAAGATAGATATGAATGGAGACGAAGAATCTATGTAGCCGACCCTAATTAATTGTGGGAAAAGGCTTTGTTGTTGTTGTGTTTCATATTAATATCAATCTTCTGTACAAGTTGATGTAGAAGGTCAATTTGATCATTATTTCTCCCAAAAGAACAATATTCAATTTAATCACAATAATTTTCTGATTGTTTAATGAATCGTTGGGATCGTTGGGATATAGTGTCTAAGAATAAATCTCTAAAGTTGTTATCCTTTTCAACTTATAGTTACCGAAACAACATCCTATGCTTTTTTCCCCTAAATTACATGTAAAGAAATTCAAGTTCATGCATATTATTATCTTCATTTAACAATATCATTTACGTATATATATCTCCCACTAAAAATATTAACACCTAGAGTGATAGAAAGCAAAAATCATGCTTTATGAGACTATGACTATTGCTTCGTATACTTTATATGGCTAAATTTTAGGGATCTAAAGTATGTAAAAATACAAATATTTCAAATGTTAGATGGTTAATGCCACTTGTATGGCCTTGTGCATGCATGAAGAATCAAAGATGGATACTTTTTCATGCATCGTAACTTCATGTATTCTTTTAAAACAATGATCCTCTTATTCTTCATGTGTAGTATATTGAAATCAAGAACTCCAAATCAAAATTTAAGGAAAATAACATAAATAAACTGGAAAAAAGTTGAACACATGTGCCCAACAAAGGTTTGGCATTCATTGGAGTATGGCGGCTGACTGGAGATGTTCTTACCATCTCAAGGTAGAAAACATCCTTATTTATATCAGCATCCATTTACATAAATATAAGCTTTACTAATTTTGCATGATCCACGTAGAAGGACACATGCCCTACCTCTATCTTGCGTGGCAAGGATCACTTCAACTTCCTTGGCTATCCTTGCGACGGATTTTTATACACTTTTCTATTCATATTTCTAACAAGATATAAACCCACCTATGACTTTACAACTTTTCAACATAACAAAATACTATTTGACCATCTCCTTTTTGACTACATGGGCTGCATGTGAAACAAATCCAATCTAAAGTTGTAAGTTATAATTATCCTATTTACATATCTTAATCTTGCATATTTTACTAATATTGCAATACTCATTCTCCTTAGATTCGTGATAGTTAATGCCCTCTAATCTTAATTTGCATGTGAATGCCAAATGTAATGTATGTATGCAAGTTTATCCTTCCATGTTAATAATGGCATCCATATGTTAATGGAAAAATATGAATTAATTAAGCAACTAGTTGTACACATTATTAACTAATGTTAAATCCTTCTTTTATTTTTATGATCATAGTTTAGATTATTATATATTAATGACTATAAGGTTAAGCAATAAAAAAACAGATGTGCTATACTGCATACTAGAAGAATGTGATTAAACTTGAAGTTTGGATCCTGTTTTGAATTGTCTCTTTCATGGTTTTATTGACAAGTTTCTCATTCAATCATTGGGAGATGGTATCGATCGTATTCTTTCCAAAAGCATATATCATACCTTCAAATCATGTCTTATTTCCAAAATAAAACAACCAACATTGGAATTTGATTTATCTCAATCTCATGAGTGAGCTCATATCTTTTGGTTCAATAGTAAACATATATAATCCCTTCGAGGGATCATATTACTCATGCCCCTCATATGCACACCAGGTCGCTAGTGTATAGACCTTGATTAGGTCATCAACCTAACGATCTGCTTAATGTACATACATAGACATATATTAACGCATTTATTTTCCATCAAAAGATGTGTGCCTGCATCATGACAACCTACGATATAAATCTTGGTTATCTCAATCTCACTAAGTCTATTCTTTAAATTAGCTCATAGGATATATCTGAATCTCTATTCCTATGCAGAGGACATGCATCGAGAGTGTTGGACTCGTAAGTCCTCAATGACCCATTAATGAAATAAAAGTTATCGTTTTATCATGTCTACCTGGAATGAAATGAATACTTGAATAAATGCACTTTATTATTAAGGTCCCTTTATACAATTAAGGCTATGCACGATGGTGATGACTCGAATTTTGTAAGGGTCTAAAATAATATCCTCACGGAAGGAAAGATATATTGTCGCCGAGACGACCACTAACAAAACTCGAGGTCAATCAACAATTAACCCACAATATAAATCAAGCAATGAAAAATAAGATGTGGAGTTAGAATTTATTATAACTATACAAGTGTGTGTGTGTGTGTGTAAGTATGTGTAGAGTGTCGAACACATGGTGCAAACTAGATAGATCAGGCAATAAATGCACAAAAAATTATTTTCTTCTGGTCTAAGTATTTTTGTGTGGGTTTTTTATTTTATATTATATATATATATTATTTTTTATATTTTTTTATTATTTTATATTTTATAAATTTTATTTTCTTTTTATATTTTTTGATTTTTTATTCCTTTTATTTTTAATTTAATAATATAAGAATACATAAGACTATATATACAATATAGATTAATATAATTATAAATACTATTAAAAATAAACAAAAGGTGCAAAATAAATTGCTTTTTATTTTGAATATATTTTAACTTTTTTGTGATTTTTAGATAATTTTGATAATTTTTATATATTTTTAAAAGTAAAAAAATCTCAAAATAGGGAATAAATAAATAGGCCGAATCGATCTGAAGATTAAAAATATCATAAGTATCAAAAAAATTTCAAATCAATTATAATATAAAATAAATAATAAAAAGTAAATTACATAATATAAATATTTTTTTGGATTTTTCGAATTTTTTAGATTTTTATAAAGGATTTTGGATATTTTAAATTTTTAGTCCATTTATTTTTCTATTTTTATTTGTTTTTGTTCTAGACTAACAATATATTAAACTAAACAAAATATATGGGGGGTCAAAAGATTTATAGTTTTTTGGTAATTTTTAATCCAAACAAGGGTAAAAAATGTACTCTTTTGATTTTTAGTAAATATTTAATCACCTAAAGTAAAAAAATATACCATGAATTTACAAGCAAACTGGCACTTAATCATATTTTTTGAGAAATTTTGGAGCATGGATGGAAAAAGTCATGATTTACAATGCAATTTGCCAAAAAAGTTACAATTATATTTAAAATTTATGGATTGAATAAAAATACAAAATCCTGTAGGGGTATAAGTGCAAAATCACCACCTCACGTGGGACCACACATGAGGTGAGATGGACTCAACAAGATGTAATTAGCAAAAGCACAGGGGTTTCAATGTAAATATTACAAAAATGTTATAACAACAGATGGATGTTTATGTATTAAATATTAAAATACAAAAAGGAGTGGATGAAGATTGCAAAATACCCCCTACTGCGCACGATCGGATGTTCTGATGCCTTGACTTACTACACGTCGTCCTCAGATGGTGCAATACCTGTTCGAGATTAACGGATGAGATTAGATCCCACAGATGGAATTAACGGTCGAGATGAGCTTGATCGAACGACAGCTGTAGCTCCTGGAGCGGCTAGAAGATCAGATGACTGGAAGAGCAACAGGAAGAACATGCCACGAACTCGGTTTGGCTGAGTTTCAATCTTCCCTCCCTCACTCCTCCGGCCACTTGGAAGTCCCATGGTAGGGGGAAAATGGATCTAGAGCTCCTTCATGTCATATGGCTATGTCAGGAGTTACCTGGAGCTCCAGTGAAGTTTAATGAGCTTGGGGAAGTAAGAGGGATCCAATTACCTCCGGCGAACTCAAAAATCAACCCTAATGTGTCCTCAGCCTCCAAAACCTACATTAAAAATGCACACAAGCAAAATGGGGGTTCTGGGGGCTTTATTTGTGAAGGTGAATGGTAAATGGTGCGTGGCGGACGTCTCCAGCAAAGTGCTGGAGAGGAGACGCGGATCTCTTGATCCACAAAGGATCAGGGCAAATGGAAGGCCTGGTGATAACTGGGATCTGCAGAGGGTCTAGAAATCTCACAAGGCGAGAGATCCAATAGATGCGTTGACCGGTCGACAGATCCCAATTAATCAACAATTAACCTACTATAAATATCAAGCAATGAATAACAAAAATGTGGAGTTAAAATTTATTATAACTCTACATGTAAGTATGTATAGGTGTAAGCACAAGTAGAGGTCGAACAGTGGGAGCAAACGGTGGGGGGGGGGTATGCACACGACATCATTCAATTCTTTTCTTGTCCATGTTATTGTTTTTGTGGGTTTTTTAATTATTAATTATTTTATTTTATTTTTGATTTTATAGTTTTTATTTTATTTTTAATATTCAGATTTTGTATTTCTTTTTATATTTTATATTTTCTTTTTCTTTTATAAAAATAATATAGCCTATATAAGGCTTATTTTACATAATACATAGAAGTATATTTATAAATATCATTAAATATAGATAACATTCATAAAATAAACTGTTTTTAGGTTTTTAATATTTTTCTAATGTTTTTCTATTTTCCAGAATTTTTTTGCTAATTTTTATGTATTTTTAAGGTCAAAAATATCCCAAATATGGGATTAATACATAATCCAAAACTAATTTGGGTTTTAAAAATAGTAAATAGGTTCCAAAATTACCCAAATTAATTTTAATATATATAATATGATATAGATAATTATAAAAGAGAGAAAACATATTTTTAGTATTTTTGAAGAATTTTTATATTTTTTTAGGATTTTGGAGCTTCTTGAAATTTTTATATTTCCTTTTCTATTTGTTAGGGTTTTTTATTTCTGCACTCAATAAATATCAAAATATACCATATATGATTTTTGGAATTTTTAAAAAGTTTTATATTTTTTTGGAATTTTTATATGTATACATGGACCTTTTTAATTTTAATAAATAGATAAAATGTAAAAAATGCCTATGAAAAATATAGGCGTGAATCTACCGGGCATAAAGCATCTAATCCTATTTTGTGGAGTTTTCAGAGCTTATTAGCTATTTTTAATAATTATATAAAAGTCACAAAAATAAGTCCTCGTAGGGACATTTTTGCAAATAAAATACAATTCAGGGGCATCTGTGCAAAAATACCAAAAGTTCACAATGTTTCTTTAAATTTTCATGACTAAATTCCATTTTCAAAACCTGCTTGGGTGTGCATGCAATTTTACCAACACATGGGACTGCATGTGATTCAAATTAGGAGGGACCAAAATGCAATTACAAGAAATGTTTAGGGCCTCACATTAATTTTTACAAAAATATATAACGTGAATTTCAATTTATTGGACAGAAAAATAATTACAAAAGTTACAAGGGCATAAATGCAATTTTACCACCTCACGTGGGACGGCACATGAGGTGACGTAAAATGCACATGTTTGTAATTATAATAAGTTCCGGGGTCTTTTTACAAAATTTCCACTTTATTTTAAATGCTATATTTAACTTACAGGACTAAACAATAAATACAAAAATGGTAGGGGTATAAGTGTAAATTACCCCAATCTTAGGCATGGGAAGACTGTTGATATCTCTTCACTTATCTACGTATTGTCTATCTGACGCTTGATGACAGTTCGCCGATGACGGGTCCAGATCAGATCTTTCATCTTCATCAACGGTTGAAACGTGGCGAGGATGAACGACCACGATCGAATCTTGGGCTCCTCCCCAGATCGGACGGATGTTTCTCCTAACGAAGAACAGGTAAGAACTCATCTTCCCTGACCTTCGTTCGTTGACTCATCCCTCCGCTGGTTCTTTTCTTCGATCATCAATGGCTCTTTACGACAGACGAGGACGTCCGCAGCTGATGGAGGTCAAAAGGAGCTCCAGGACTTCACGAGGAAGCCAAGCAAGCACCGAGAAGAACAGACCTCCAGGTACCTGTTCTTCATCAAAAATCGACCCTACACGGGTTTTCTAGCGCTCCGAACCCTGCAAAATGACTCAGCACACAAAATGGGGGTTCCGGGGGCCTTCTTGGTGGTGGAATGGATGGTAGGTGGTGGCAAAGGGCGGAGAAGGGAGGGGTTTTCAGATCCAGTGAGGATCTGAGTGAGCGAGGGTACCTGGGGCGAAGGGAAGTGGAAGGGGAAGAAAATGGAGGTGATAGGCACGATGGAGGACAATTGATACATGGTGGAATCGTTCGCCGGAGCGGAGCTCCGACGAACTACGAATGGGCTAACCTAGTCTACATCTAAGGGCTAATGCTTATTCTAAATGCATAATTAAAAAGCAGGAACAAAAGGGCTATCTAAAATCAATAACGTGCGTAACTTGAACCTGGGTGTAAGCCAAGGAGCAGGACCTCGCCGGAGCTCGACCATGTGTGCATCTCCTCCTCCTCGGACCACCGTGGACGCTCAGGGGACTCCCTTGCCACGGGATACACTCTAAACCGAGGTCCAAGGATCCAAGGGTGAAGAAACGACCAAAAAATTTCGGAGGAGGAAATGGAGTTATTTATAAACATGGGTGGCACCCTTATTTGACTGGCCGGTTGCAAAGAATCTGGGCTATATACACTAGATCTAAGGTGGGGGCGGGGATGTAGAATGATCTGGGACTATTTCGTCTGAAGAAAGTGTTCGAGATTGATGGATGGAACTCTCGGGAAAAATGACTGAAGTTGCGGGGTAGAACGCGTCGCATCACTTCAGATGGCTGGAGGTCAAGTTGACCGTGGTCAACAAACGACTCAATCCTATTGGTCCAGCTAGGCTGCTAAGTGATAAAACAGCCTAGTTTATTAAGGAATAATTAATTAAAAATAAAAAATGATTTTGTTATTTTTTAGTATAAAATAAAAATGTTTATTATTTTCTGTAGTATTTTATTATGATTTTTATTTAATTTTTGGCTCTATTTATTAGTAGTTAATTTTTATTGGTGTATTTATAGGTATATTCATCTATGTTTTGTGCATTTTTATTTTTATTTTGTATATTTTATTTTAGTATTTTATTCTTTTATGTTGTATATTTACAACTTATTTTTTAGTATAAATATATTTTTATTTTATTTTTATGATGTTATTTGTACACTTAAATAAATATATAAGTATATTGTGTAGGTATATTCATAGGTATTTTACCTATGTTTTATGTATATTTTTTATTTTAATGTATTTTAATGGGTTTTATTTTAGTTTTATATTTTTAATAGAATATAAATGGCATTTAAAATATTATAAAAATATGAAATAATAAAGAATTAAAGAATGTATTTTCCTTTTATTTATATACATATAGAAACATAGGTATTTTGTTTATGTTTTTACATAAACGTATTTTATTTTCCTTTTTCTTTTGGGTCTTATCTTGATTTTAATGTGCACATGTGTTATATATAATATTTACAATATTATAAAAATATGAATTTGTAAAAATAATGAATAAAGTGAATATTTTAATCGGTAGAATGTAAAATAGGGGCCTAAAACCTAACTTTTGCACAATAACTCCAAAAAAATATAAAACCACCACCATTAAATAGCTCTTGAAAAGTTATATACAATTAGAGTGATTTTGCTATGTTTTAAGTTTTATTGAAAAGGTATGGGTCTGTGAAGTTTGGTCTTTGGCTTTTTATTCTGTGCATAGAATGTAAATTGTGTATTATTTTTGTGCAAACTCAATTTTATATTTTTGTTTACATTATTATCTACAACTTTCATGTTTCAATTGATGAATAACTAATAAAGAATAAAATAGGTGTAAAAATGCATAATTGAAGAATACATAAATGAGGTATTTATTGTATTTTTGGCCCTTATCTCCCCCTACTTTATTCCTTGTCGACCAACTCCATTCTGGACTTGGTCTCGGGGATTGGGTCATAAAATATTTGCAATATTTTATTTCTTTTTCTTTTCTTCTCTTTATTCTATAATTTTGGCATTAAAAATCTTATTTTATATACAAATAATGCAATAAATGATAAATGCTATTATGCACAAATTGATGCTATTTACATGCATTTTCTGGGGTTTTTAAGGCCAAAATGATAGAATTTGAAATGTGAGATTCATGACCCCCCCTATACTTGCCTTTGCTAGTCCCTAGCAAATACTTATGCAAGAAGTACAAAAATAACAAAGCATAAGAAGAAAAGAAAAGGCAAGAATAAAGAATTTAAAGAATAAATTGAATTGATCATGATTATTAAACTTATCTATACAAAATCTAAGTTTAGAGCTCAGGTTAGACCTTGGTGTGAAAATGTGTGTGGAACTTGGTCGGGAACCAAATTTAAAACATTACAACCTTTGAGAGTCACAGAACTCGGTTCAAACCACCTCAATAGCCAGGTCAGAACTAGCCTACATGATACGCAAACCCTTATGACTATGAAGCTGACTTGTACGGTGCAAGTGATAGTGGCTCTCCCCAACTGAAATGACAAAGGAATTGACTTCTCCAGAATGACAACCCAATGATTCCCCAATCCAGCACCCTGTCATCGAGGAGAGAAGTATCCCCTTCTAAGTTCAAGTGGCATCCAACTCAAAAGGAGGAGGTGAAGAAAAGAATGGACGGTAGCCAGTGTAGCTACCTATCCTAGGATGCATGACCAATGTAGTCAAGTCATCCAGCTGCAGGCTCACATGTTATAACTTTGATTTTCAAGCTTGCTTATTTTCTATACAACATATATACGTACTCCTGAAGGCACTTTATTTTTTTTATGTTCAAGCATGTCCATTTTTTTGGAGTTTTTTTGAAATACTATTTACAACAGCATTTACATAAGGAATTTTTCCTCTTGAGCTAGAAGACTATCCCTCTTTTGAAGCTTTATTGCAACCCACACTCTCCTGGATCAGGTTGGTGTGCACTTCCCTCCCTAGACGAGGACGAATGTTTCCATCTGTGTGCATCTCAGACTGGCAAATCCAACCCCCTCATCAATTGAGTTGATCTAAGTGAAAGGTGCAAGTGCCCAGGTTAGGTCACGACCGACAAGAGTCATGCATGTGTATCGAAAAGTTCTAGTTAGTCAGTTGAGGAGGCTTAAACCCAGCCCTGCATCTCAAAGAGTTAAGTCTTAATAGACCTGAGTACCTTAAACCTAGTTTCCATAAGGTTCCAGTGTAGTTAGGTGCAATAAGGTCCAACCAAGCTCCAATCGTCGATTTTATTGGACTAGTTCAATCATCAAGCTCAATCAAAAGAATCTGAATGCTATGCAAAAGCTATTCACAACTATGCAAAGAATGATATAATTTTTTCAAAATAATTTTTCGAAACAAAGAGAAAATTTTTACACAAAGAATTTTGCAAATGAAAGAATTTTTGGCACACAAATTATAAAGTATGTACATCTATTTACACGTGTGTGCCTTTTTTATTTATTTACAAGACATAAGAATTTAAAGATTTTACAGATCTGAAACATTATTTTATAAGTATATATACAATTGCTAAAGATTTTTACGTATTTTATTTATGCTTAATTTTTTTAATGATGCTTTTATTCCTCAAATTTATTTAAAAAACAATTTGAAAACTATAGTACAAAATAATTTTTGCAAATATTTACAATTATTTGAAAGCCATTTTGCAAAGATTTTGCAAATATTTTGTAAATAATATATATACATTTTTCAAAATAATTTTACAAAACATTTTCAAAATCATTTGCAAATAGGTTTTCAAATCCTTTATTTCACCCAAAGAAAAGAAATTTCGCAATCAAAATATTTTTACAAAGGTTGAAAAGATTTCACAAAAAGTTTTTCAAACGGTTCACACCATTTTTCAAATCAGTTTGCAAAACTATTTTTAATCTGATTTATTAATCAGTATATACAAAAAGAATCTGAGGAATAAAAAGCCTTATTAAATGTTTTTTGATATAGTTTAAATAGTAATTTTAGCAATAACGATTATTAAGTATACATAAGTACAAGTTATGGCTAAAGTATGCACAAAGTATATACGACCCCCCTATACTTAGCTTGAGTTATGTCCTTATAGATCGAAAATAGAAAGAGAAGACATAACTCGTACTGAGTATAGAAAAGTGTATACTACAATGACTGAAAGAATAAGAGATGAAAGAATGAAGAGATAAATGAATAAGAAGTTGATCGTCCCTCCTATACTTAGGATCAAATAATCCTAAGCGTAGCAGACTGTACACAATGCAAGGAGGGTCAAGGGCAGGAATAGATTAAAGAATGAAGAAATCAGTAGTGCAACCACCCTATACTTAGGACAAAATGCGTCCTAAGTACAGAAAACTGTCAAAAAGTAGAGACACCTTTTATGCAGATATAGAAAAATAAAAAGGAAAAGAAGAAAAGAAGAAAAGAGATATATATACACACATATATACGAGAAGATCGTGGAGAATATATGCATCACTCCCCCTATACTTAGGGTGAGATATCCCTAAGTATAGGCAACAACAGGAGTGACGAAACTGAACGAGGAAAGAAGAACGCGGTGTGTACCCCCTATACTTAGGACAAGGTACGTCCCACGTATAGTCACAAAGATATGGCGAACGATCTAGGGTACACAAGACATACGGAAGAAAGAAGAAATAGAATACACAACACATATATATAACATGTCAAGAATGTGAAGTACAGGACTGTATCTGGTAAGCGAGTACCGTGCTCTCATCGTCGTCTCCCTGTGAGAACGAGGACATAGTCAGAAGGTGAAAAGACACTCGGGTCTACAATCAAGTGGGTGTCAGCTACCAAGGATAAGAGACCGAAAACTAAAAATGTACCCGATAACGAAAGCAGAATATCAAGTCATAAGGAAAGAATGTGTGAGTTGAGATGATACCGTAAGACCTGGAGGAAGAAAGAGAAGTATATACTCCTTCTAGTCAATCATGGTCTCCGAAAGGTATAAAAAGTAAATGAGCAGGAGAAGACAGTGTGATATCCGGTGAGCATAGAGTCAGAAAGTCGCAAGAATACACCAAACACCCCAGTATATGGCTCAACCCTACGAGGCCCCTCAAGGAGAGCAGACTCATAGATCTCAGAGTAATCACAAGACTCAATTCCGTGCTCCAACAGAGAGGAGACACAACCAGGGAGGAGACCGAGTACCAAAATCAGCAGATCCAACTTTATGCCCCAACAGAAAGGAAGCACCAGAAGTGAAGCCGAGTACCTAGAATATGATGTATCCTCTCATAGATAACCCTCGGAGAGTAATACATGCTAGTCAATGAATAATCAGAACAGGAGCTCACCCTTGCAAGGGTTGTCAAGGCGAGCGGGCTCAAAGGAGCCTGATCCATCAGACAGATCGTAGAAATGGTCTCGGTAGGCGACAGATCAGCTACCAGTAGAAGAGATCGACAAATCAAGAAAGTGTGGCAGCGTCTTGCAGATAACCCTTGGGGTTGTGTACTGTCAACTAATCATCGAATGATCAGAGGAAGATGGCTCATCCTTGCGAGGACCGTCAAGGAGAGCTGACTCAAAGAAGTCCAGTCAGAATGGCCCCAAAATCCCATAAATCAGATAATCATCGAAGCACTGGGGACCAGAAAATCTAAAAGACGACCCAGTGCCGTGTTCCCATAGATAGGAAACACAATCAACAAGGGGAACCGAGCGTAAAGAAAATGTTGTATTTTCCCATAAATAGTCCTCAGGGAACAATGCAAACTAAGCACGGAATAATCAGATCAGATCTCGTCCTTGCGAGGGTCATCAAGGGAAGAGGACTCAAAGGAGTCAATCAGAATGGTCTCTGTAGACGACAGACCGTCTACCAGCAGAAGAGACTGCAAGATCTAGCAAGGTGTCATAGTGTCTCGTAGATAACCCTCGAAGAGCACTATGAACAAAGCAACGAATAATTAGAGAAGTGAAGCTCAATCTTGTGAGGACCGTCAAGGTGATTGGACTCAAAGGAGTCCGAGAAGTTGGCCTCATGCACCGACAAGTTGTGCATACAATCAACAAGGAGGCCGAATAGTCAGATCAGATAATATAGTTTCCAACTCCAGCAAGGTGGAAACAGAGTGAGTGAATGAAACTAATCGTAAAGAATGTGTCGCATCCTCCCGCAGATAGTCCTCAGGGAGTGATGTGAACTAGGTCAATTAAGCCTTGGGATTGCTGGCATCAAATCTCAGGTCCTCAAGAAGCTCTCAATCACTCAATCATCCGGAGGGTATAAAATCATGGAGGGACAAAGTAATCAGGTCAACCGCATAACATCCCTCAGGTCAATCCAATATAGCTGAGATGGCACAAAAGATAATCAGGAGTCCTCAAAGTATCGTAGGTAGATAATAGACGCAGGAGATCGGGGATGGGTCAATCAAGAAGATGTGAGATCATGCGGGTTCCGCACACCTTTTTTGGGAAGTCCAAATCAGAATAATCAGTGAATCCTCAAAATCAAGATAGCAAGAACCTCAAAATAGATATATCAAATAAAGCATCACACCTAATCATCGTGCAACATAAAAGAGAGACTCAATAAGCTTTGATGCGCAGATCTCAACTCAGATCCACCAAAAGTGGGGTATCAATCTCAGTGTCCTCAAAAAGCACTCAACTTACTCCAATAATCAATGTAAGTCAAAATCCTCGATGCGGGCGATACCTACTAGCACAACAATCCTGGGTAATAGAAGAGATGATACGGGGGACACGGAGAGGGTGGGCAAGAAACGAGACAAAAGGATCTGGCGAAGATGATTGAGCTCAAGCACCAATATCACGACTCAACGCAAATGAAGAGATATATGTATAAGAGAGGTAGAGAGACTCAAAGATAAAAAATGCATGACTCACACGGACGGAACTGATAACTCAAAGAGAAAATGCAAATGGACTCCAAGTCACAATCAATACACAAGGCAAACCCTCGATTCACCTACTCAACACAGTGAAGACCGCAATGTGGTCTTTTTATCTTATCGATTTTAGAGTTAGGTGATCATAGAAAGTTGTACACACCAGAATTAGGCTTGGGATTATGGCACTAGTCCTTAGCGTGTACGTAGACATAAAATGCTCAAACAAGGAGGGGGTTGCTCTCCCTAAGATAAGGAATCCATTACATTTTTATTTTAGAGTCCAATAGAGTTAGCAGTCCTGGTTTTATTTTGGTTATCATTTTTTTATTTATTTTTCAATACACGTGTCTATCGGGGTTTTCAATTTCTATTTACATCCTAAGTGAGTAAAATCAGAGGGAGAAGATCGGAAAAGCCATGCAAGTCGGGAAACAATGATGCATCCACAGTAAGAAGACTTACAGTGGTTCCTAATTCTCTCCATATAAGTTGCATAACATAATTGAATACCTATGCTATATGAGATGCGATCCGATGAAATCGCCCTAGGATAGTAACTGCTATTATCGTGAAGCACAAAATGTCAATTATTCAGAATCAAACCCTAGAGTCTGATCTTGGAATGTCTCGGTGCCCGCCACAACAGGTCCTTCCAGCGCTGTATGACATATCTAACGATGCGCGAGTTCGAAGCTAAATAACCAACAATTATTAATTTAACTAAGTCCAGAAGCGCATCCATAGGTACATGCAAATATATTAGGGACTTTGGATCTTAATCTACCGGCAAACAATTCCTAATCTAGGGCTCATTCACATAAAATAATAAAAATAAAATAAAAAGAAAAAGTGTCAAAACCGTTGAGGCCCCTAAGGGAACAATACCTCGAGCAATGGACCTCGGGAAGTTGGAGTGTCTGAGAGTCCTGTATTATTACAATCCAAGGGTCACTCTCTCACATAAATTACATTTTTTTTTGAAATGCAAAATAAAATAAACCTAATTAATTGTCTCAAAAATTTCTTCTCCATATGCCTTGGACGCTCTCTCCTGTCAGCCGGGCAAGAAAGGCTAACCTCGCCTTGCTTGGGTGCAACGGGCTTCCTAGGAAGCCCTCCTTCACATGACGGTCCCTCGCATCAAAGCCAAACAGAGAAGAGGTCAGAACAGTCACAATAATATTAATAATGCAAAAAACAAATAAATATAGACAAGAGTGAAGAATCAAATAAATAATAAATATCTCTAACGACATTGCTCCCCGGCAACAACCCCTTTTGATAACTGGGATCTGCAGAGGGTCTAGAAATGTCACAAGGCGAGAGATCCAGTCGATGCGTTGACCGCTCGACAAATCCCAATTAATCAACAATTAACCTATGATAAATATCAAGCAATGAATAGCAAAAATGTGGAGTTAAAATTTATTATAACTCTACATGTAAGTGTGTATAGGTGTAAGCACAAGTAGAGGTCGAACACTGGGAGCAAATGGTTGAGGGCGAAAATATGCGCACATCATTCAATTCTTTTCTTGTCCATGTTATTATTTTTGTGGGTTTTTAATTTTTAACTTTTTTATTTTATTTTTGGTTTTATAATTTTCATTTGATTTTTAATTTTCAGATTTTGTATTTTCTTTTTATATTTTATATTTTTATATTTCCTTTTTCTTTTATAAAAAATAATATAGCCTATATAAGGCTTTATTTAGATAATACATAGAAGTATATTTATAAATATCATTAAATATAGATAAAATTCATAAAATATTTTTTTTGGGTTTTTAAAATTTTCTAATGTTTTGTATTTTTCCAATTTTTTTTTCTAATTTTTATGTATTTTAAGGTAAAAAATACCCCAAATATGAGATTAATACATAATTTGAAACTAATTTGGGTTTTAAAAATAGTAAATAGGTTCCAAAATTACCCAAATTAATTTTAATATATATATATAATAAAGATAATTACAAAAGAGAGAAAACATATCTTTGGTATTTTGAAGAGTTTTTTATATTTTTTAGGATTTTGGAGCTTCTTGAAATTTTTATATTTTCTTTTTCCATTTTTAGGTTTTTTAAATTTCCGAACTCAATAAATATCAAAATATACCATATATATTTTTTTGGAAATTTCAAAAAGTTTTTATATTTTTTTTGGAATTTTTTAGACTCCTTTTTTATTTTAATAAATATATAAAATGCAAAAAAAATCCAATGAAAAATATGGGCGTGAATCGACCAGGCATAAAGCATTTAATCCTATTTTTTTGGATTTTCGGATCTTATTAGATATTTTTAATAATTAAATAAAAGTCACAAAAATAAAAGTCATGATAGGGGGCATTTTTACAAATAAAATACAATCCAGGAGCATCTATGCAAAAAGACCAAAAGGTTACAATGTTTCTTTAAATTTTCATGACTAAATTCCAATTCAAACCCGCCAGGGTGCGCATGTAATTTTACCAACACGTGGGACTGCATGACCAAAATGCAATTACAAGAAATTTCAGGGGCCTCACAGTAATTTTTACAAAAATATATAATGTAAATTTTAATTTATTGGATGTAAAAAAATTACAAAATTTAAAAGGGCATAAATGTAATTTTACCACCTCACGGGGGACGACACGTGAGGTGACATAGAATGGACCTGCTTGTAATTACAATAAGTTCGGAGGTCTTTTACAAAATTTCCACTTTATTTTAAACGTAATATTTAATTTGCAAGACTAAACAATAAATTGAAAAATGGTAGGGGTAAGTGCAAATTACCCCAATCTTAAACGCGGGCGGACAGTTGATATCTCTTCACTTATCCACACGTCTTCCATCCGATGCTTGATGACGGTTCAATGATGACGGGTCCAGAACAGATCTTTCATCTACATCAATGGCTGAAACATGGAGAGGATGAACGACCACGATCGAGTCTAGGGCTCCTCCCCATATCGTAGGGATGCTTCTCTTCACAAAGAACAAGGAAGAACTCATCTTCCCCGACCTTCGTTCGTTGATTCCTTCCTCTGCTGATGCTTTTCTTCGATCATCAATGGATCTTTACGACCAGCGAGGACGTCCACAGCTGATGGGGGGTCAAAAGGGGCTCCAGGACTTCACAAGGAAGACAGGCGAGCTCCGGGAAGAGCAGACCTCCAGGTACATGTTCTTCATAAAAAATCGACCCTATACAGGTCTTTGGCGCTCCGGACCCTGTAAAATGACTCAACACACAAAATGGGGGTTCTGGGGGCCTTCTTGGTGGTGGAATGGACGGTAGGTGGTGGCGAAGGGTGGAGAATGGAGGTCGCGTTTTCAGATACAGTGAGGATCTGAGTGAGCGAGGGTGCCTGGGGCGAAGGGAAATGGAAGGGGAAGAAAAAGGAAGTGATAGGCGCGGCGGAGGACAACTGATACATGGTGGAATCGTTCGCCGGAGCGAAGCTCCGATGAACTACGAATGGGCAAACCTAGGCTACATCTAAGGGCTAATGGTTATTCTAAATGCATAATTAAAAAGCAGGAACAAAAGGGCTATCTAAAATCAATCATGTGCGCAGCTCAAACCTGGGTGTGAGCCAAGGAGCAGGACCTTGCCGGAGCTCGACCGTGGACGCATCTCCTCCTCCGCGGACCACCGCGGACGCTCAGGGGACTCCCCCTGTCACGGGTATATGCTCTAAACTGAGGTTCAGGGATCCAATGGTGAAGAAATGTCCAAAAATTTTTGGAGGAGGAAATAGAGTTTTTTATAAACATGGGTGGTACCCTTATTTGACTGGTCGGTTGCATAGAATCTGGGCTATATACACTAGATCTACGGTGGGGGCAGGGATGTACAATGATTTGGGAATATTTCGTCTGAAGAAAGTGTTCGAGATTGATGGATGGAACTCACGGGAAAAATGATAGAAGTTGCAGGATAGGACGCGCCAAGTTGACGACGATCAACAAACGACTCAATCCTATTTGTCCATGTAGGCCGATAGGCGACAAAACAACCTAGTTTATTAAAGAATAATTAATTAAAAATAGCAAATGATTTTATTATTTTTTAGTATAAAATAAAATATTTATTATTTTATGTAGTATTTTATTATGATTTTTATTTATTTTTTGGCTTTATTTATTAGTAGTTAATTTTTATTGATGTATTTATAGGTCTATTCATCTACATTTTGTACATTTTTATTTTTTTGTATATTTTATTTTATTATTTTATTCTTTTATGTTATATATTTACAACTTATTTTTATGAGTATAAATATATTTTTATTTTCTTTTTATGATGTTATTTGTACACTAAAATAAATATGTAAGTATATTGTGTAGGTATATTCATAGGTATTTTGCCTATGTTTTATGTATATTATTTTATTTTAATGTATTTTAATGAGTTTTATGTTAGTTTTATATTTTTAATAGAATATACAGGGTAAAAATATGAAAGAATAAAGAATTAAAGAATGTATTTTCCTTTTATTTATATACATATAGAAACATAGTTATTTTGTCTATCTTTTTATATAAACTTATTTTATTTTCCTTTTTCTTTTGGGTCTTATCTTGATTTCAATACGCACATGTGTTACACATAATATTTAAAAAATTACAAAAATATGAATTTGTAAAAATAATGAATAATGAATAAAGTGAATATTTTAATTGGTAGAATGTACAATATGGGCCCAAAACCTATCTTTTGCATAGTAACTCCAAAAAATATAAAACACCACCATTAAATAGCTCGTGAAAAGTTATATACAGTTAGAGTGATTTTGCTATGTTTTAAATTTTTATTGAAAAGATATAGGTCTGTAAAGTTTGGTCTTTGACTTTTTATTTTGTGTATAGAATGCACACTGTGTATTATTTTTGTGCAAACTCAATTTTATATTTTTATTTACATTATTGTCTACAACTTTCATGTACAAATTTTCTTCAATTGATGAATAATAATAAAAAATAAAATAGGTGTCAAAAATGCATAATTAATGAATAAATAAATGAGGTATTTATTATATTTTTGGCCTTTATCTCCCCCTACTTTATTCCTTGTCGACCAACTCCATTATGGACTTGGTTTCGGAGTTTGGGTCATAAAATATTTGCAATATTTTATTCCTTTTTCTTCTCTTCTCTTTATTCAACAAGTTTGGCATTAAAAACCTTATTTTATATACAAACAATACAATAAACGATAAATGCTATTATGCGTAAATTGATGCTATTTACTTGCATTTGCTAGGGTTTTTAAGGTCAAAATGATAGAATAAAGGTGATGAAATGGATATTCATCACCTGGTCGCTGGAGAAGCGTCGGTAAACTAAGAGAAGGCGAAACAATAGTATATCATGGTGGATTCCGCTTCGACGAACTACGAATTTGCAATTTTACACTTACATAATTAAAATGCAAAATGAAGTGAGTGAATTAAAAGTAGAGATAAGATCTATTTATGAAGCAAAGTAAATGGACCTCAAATGCCTAGAGCCATGAGATGAACCTCACAGTGGCGGAGCGTCGTCGAAGATGTAGAACTCGCCTCCATTCCGCCTCCTCAATCAATCTGGATGCTGGGCAAAGAAGCTCTCACCTTCCTCTAGCCGTCGAGCGCACAAGGGTGAGAAAGTCGGGGCAAAATCAATTCAAGTTTAAAAAATGGGGTAGAGCTCAGCTATATACAGGGAGGTGGAAATCGAGGTGAAGTGGGCAATTCAATGATCCAATCCTCGAGGCATCATGGGTGCATGATAGCTAGAAAATCGAGGAGAAAAAGTGAAGAAGAAAGCAACCTGAATCGATGTCTACAACGATCGGGAAAAATGGAGAAGACGGGTCAATTGTACGGTCTGACAGATCTATCACCTGGGTCAGACAGTTAACCCAGGTCAACGGATAACGTGACCTGATTCGTTCGCGTCATCCGCAGAAAGACAAAACTGTAATTAAAAATGAAAATAATCGAAATAATATAGAAAATGATTCATTTAATTTTTTGTTAAAACATAGAAAATTTTAATTATTTTATGTAGTTTTTATTATTTTTATTTATTTTTATGGTTTTATTTATTACAAGTTACTTTTTATGGTTTCATGTATAGGTGTATTTACCTATGTTTTGAGTATTTTATTTTTATTTTGTATTTTGTATTTTTGATTTTATCATTTTATTTTCTTAATTGATATATTTATAACCTTATTTTTATATACATAAAAATTTTTTATTTTATTTTTCTAATGTAATATGTACACTTAAATAAATAGGGGTATATAATATATATGTATAAGTATAGGTATTTTATCTATGTATTTTTATATATTATTTTATTTAATATTTTATTTATGGTTTTATTCTATTCTAAATATGTATGTGTTATAAATAATATTTAAAAAATATAAAAATATAAAACTAATAATGAATAAATAAAATGAATATTTTATTTAGGTATACTATACAATAGGGATCCAAACCATACTTTCACAACTTAACTCCAAACTGAATGAAATCATCTTCATTAAATAGCTTATTAAAAGTTGTATACACAATTAAAGGTGATTTTGGTAAATTTTGAGTTTATATGGCGAATATATGGGTCTGAGAAGTTTAGGTTTTGGCTTTTTATTATGTGTATAAAAAGTACATTGTATATTACTTTTGTATGAAATCAATTTTGTATTTTTCAATATATTTTTATATACAATGTTCATATACAAAGTTTATTGATTTGAGGTATAAATAATAAAGAATAAAGTAGGTCCCAAAAACGAATTATTGATGAATAAAAGAATGGAATTTTTATTGTGTTTTTGACCCTTATCTCCCCCTACTTTATTCTTTGTCGACCTAGTCATCAAGATGCCTAGGTCTCGCGGTTTAGGGTCATAAAAAATCTTTGGTATTTTATTATTTTTCTTTTCGTTTCTTTTCTTTATTATATAATTTTGACATTAACAACTATATTTTATATACAACAAATAGAATAAATAATGAATGTTAAGTTGTACAACATACTGTTATTTACATGCATTTTACTAGGATTTTTAAGGCCAAAATGATAGAATAAAAGTGATGAAATGGAGATTCATCACCCTCCATACTTGCCTTTACTAGTCCCTAACAAACACTTATGCAATAAGTGCAGAAAATGAAATAAAAGAAAAAGAAAGAACTTGGATTGATTATAATTCTTAAACTTGTCTTCACAAAATCAAAGTTTGAATCTTTAGTCGAACCTTTGGATTTTAGGTGCAGTTAGAACCTTATTGGGAATCGAACTTGAAAACACAACAGCCTTTGAGAATCACAAAACTCTGCTCAAGTATCCTCAGTAGTCTGGTCAGAATAAGTCAACTCGTACACAAACCCTTGTAACTATGAATCTATCTTGGACAGTGTGTGTGATAGGTTTCTCTCCTTGGCAGAAGCGGTAAAAGTCAGTCTTCTCCAACCTGGTGACCCTAATTCCCTATCCCAACAACTCTTTCCTCGAGAAGCAGGGTATTCCCTTCTAAGTTCAAGTACAACCGACTCAAAAAGAGGAGGTGGAGAGAAGAATGGATGGTAGCTAGTGTAGCTACCTATCCTAAGATGTTTGGCCAGTATAGCCAAGTTCGGCTGCAAGCTCATAAATATCTGATAATGAAGCTCAAGCTTGCTTATTGACTATACAGATAGATACACTCCGACATGTATTTTATTTTTAGTCAGGCATGTTCACTTTTTTGGAGTTTTTTTTCATTTTTAATACTATATACAACAACATTTACAATAGACTTTTTCTTCTTGAGCCAGTAGACTATCCCTCTTTTAAATCATTATTGCAACCCCACAACTTTTGTCTTTAGACCTTGTCGCCATTGGATCGGGTTGGAGTATAATGGCAACAAATGTGTGACTTCATATATTTCCATTGGCTTGTGTCTCATGCCTGCAAATCCATCCCTCTACCACTTCAACTGAGGTGAGAAAAGTGAAAGGTGCTAGTGTACAAGCTAGGTCATTATGAACAAGAGTCGTGTGTGTTCTTCGAAATACTCTACTTAGGCAGTCAAGACGACATTGAACCAAGACTCGTGATCTCAAAGAATTAAGTCAAATAGATGTAAAGTACCTCAATTCCAGTTCTTGTAAAGTTTCTATGACTAAGTATATTTAAGGTCCAACCAAGCTCCAATCTTCGGATTTTACTTTGACTTGTTCAATTATCAAACTCAATCAGAAAAATGCAAATGCCATGCACAATGCAGAAAATATTTTTGTGATGCAATTCTTCAAATTTGAAATTTTTATGGATATATTTATTATTATTTATTTTGAAAAAAGGTTTTGAAAAACATTATAGATTTTTGAAAGGAAAAAGGCAAAGGATTTTTACAAACATTTTACAAAAGTTTGAAAACTATTTTGCAAATATTTTTTAAATAGTATGTATAGATTTTTCAAAATAATTTTGTAACTATTTTTCAAACCATTTGCAAATAGATTTTCAAAGCACTTTATTTCAAACAAAGAAAAGAAATTGTTATAAACAAAATACTTTTAGACATGTTGAAAACATTTTGCAAAGCATTTTCCAAACAAATTTCAAAATATTTTTCAAAGAGATTTTCAAACCATTTTCAAATATTTTGCAAATATTTTCTACTTGATTTATTAGTAAGTATATATAAAGAATTTTAATGAATTTAATACAATTGTAATTAGTTGTATTTTGTCCATACTTATTGAAAATACGAAAGAATAAAGATATACAAAGTATATACGACCCCCTATAGTTAGCATGAGCTTTGTCCTCATAGATCAGAGAGAAAAAGAGAAGACATAACTCACTGAGTATTGAAGAGTCTAAAGAATAATGAATAAAGAATCATAATGAATAAAGAATCAAAAGAATGAAAGTCAACCGTCCCCCCTATACTTAGGATGAAATAATCCTAAGTACAATAGACTGTACACTAGGCATGGCGGGTCAAGGGTGGGAATGTATGAAAACATCGGCTTGACCTGTCCCCCCATACCTAGGGTAAAATACCCCTAAGTATAGACAAAGTATAAAAAGTTGAGGGGACAGGTGAGGGATTAGAGAATAAACAACTCAGGGTATACAACTCCCCTGTACTTAGGATAAGTATGTCCTAAGTATAGCAATGATGAAAGGGGTGATGCCTTTTTGGAAGAAAAAGAAAATAAAGAACAAAAAAAACAGAATAAAAAGAAGGATCGTTCAACAAAATTTTGTTCTACTCTGTCTGAAACTGCTGCAGTCGTTGCTTTCAACTCATCTTCATATACAAGTTGAATTGAGTCAGTAACATACAAAAATGTATCATTCTCTAAGTAAGGCTTCAGTAGTTGTCTATTGACTACAAAGCCGTGTGTCAGCTAACAATTCAAACATCATCATGTTACCATTATCACGTACATGTTTCACTATAAATTGCTCAGTCCAATAGCTCTTCAATTTTCTTGGAAAGATTTTTAATTTCGTATTAAACAACGAAACTCTCTGACCCAGCTCAAAATCCTTCCCACAGATGTGCTTGTCATGCCACTTCTGGACCTTCTCTTTGTACATCAGGTTGTTGTCGTATGCATAATCTCTAAATTCGAGCAGTTTGTTCACATCTACTTTTCGATTCTTCCCATCTTTCTTGGAGTCCAAATTGCGACCATTTATCGCCCACAAGGATTTATGAATTAGTTTCACGGGCTGATGGCATGGCTTACCGTAGACCAGGCGGTAGAGAGACATTCCCAAAGATGATTTGTAAACAATTCTGTAAGCCCAAAGAATTGAGTCAAGCAACTAAGACCAGTTCTTGCGATCCGGATCACAAGCATCTAAAGAATTGTTTTGATCTCCCTATTTGAGCATTCAACCAAACCATTGGACTATGGGTGATAGTGGTGGTGGGTAAAATTCTGAGGTATGAAACTGTGGCTGAGATGGATATGTACAAAAAAGAAAAATCATGAGCAAAGTCTTCTTGGTAAAATGGAGGTGGACCAGCCAGAGGGTACAAGAGATCCGCAAAGTCCGTAAAAATCACTCCAGTCGACCATCTTTGGAAAAAAAGAAAAGGATAGAGAGAACACGAAGGTCAAATCAAGAGATGGGGAAAAAGGCGTAAATGCGCAGGGAATACCGAGTATGCATAAACACAAACAACTATGCACAAAAAAACCCCTCAATTCACCTACTCAACGCAATGATGACCGTAATGGTTCGGTATATTTATCTTTTGAGTTAGGTGATAACCACAAAGTTGTACAATCACGTAGGAAGTCCTGTGATTGGGGCACTAGTCATTAGTGTATATGTATCAAAATAAAATGCTCCGACAATGAGAGGGTTACTCTCCCCAGGATAAGAATTTTTCTTTTTGACTTTAGGGTCGAGTAATCTTAGCAATCCCATATCGGTTATCATTTTTTGTAGTTTTAATAAAAATGCATGATCCTAATAAGGAGTCAATTACTTTTATCTCCCAAGTGATCAAAATCAGAAGGGGAGAGTCAGAAAAGCAATGTGAGGCGAAATCAATGATGAATGCTAAGTAGAAATGCTCACCTTGCCTCCAGCTCTCTTCATGCAAGGATGCTAAGATGAATTGAATCCTATCTATATACAAATGCAAAGCTGATGAAATCACCCTAGAGTAGAATATACTATTAGCGTGAAGCACCAGATGCTACTTATCTAGAAATGAAAACAAAAGTCCAGTCTTCGATGCCTCTTAGTGCCCATCATAGTGGGTCTTACAAATGCTGTATGAGATCTCTCTCGACATGCGGTTTCAAATCCAAATAATTAACAATTAAATTTGACTAAGTCCAAGCATGATTATATATGTACATATAAGTATAGTTAAGTGTTTGGACCTTAGTCTATCGACAAGCAAATCCTAGAACTAGGGCTCAATCATACAAAAAAATAAAAATAAAAACGAAAAACAAAATAAAAATAAAGAGATAAGAATATGATAAAAATCGATGAGCCCCCCATGGGATCAATCACTCGGGACAGTGGACCTCATGAAGTGTTAGTGTCCAGAGAGTCCAAGTTATTACAATAAATGTGTGTCTCTCTCACTTGAAATTACAAATATAATAAATACAAATAAAAATTCTATTGACTTCAAAATTCCTCCAAGTCCTCCCTTATCACTTCCTCCTGTTGGATAGGTCAGAAAAGTTGGCTCCGCCTCATGTGGGTGCACAAGCGCTCCTAGGAGAGTCTCCCACGATACAAGGTTTCTTGCAACAAAGTCAAACAAAGAGGGTGATTAGACAATTCACAAATAATATCAAATAAAATAGAATAAATAAAAGGGAAAATATAGACAAGAATGCATAAACATAGAAATCCAATATATGTGCATTTGCTCCCTGACAATGACATATTTGATGACTTGGATTTTGCAAGGGTCTAAAATAATATCCTCACGAAAGTGAAGATATATTGTCATTGAGGCGACCACTAACAAAACTCGAGGTCAATCGATAATTAACCCACAATATAATCAAGCAATGAAAATAAGATGTGGAGTTAAAATTTATTATAACTCTACAAATGTATGCATAGGTGTAAGTATGTGTAGAGTGTCGAACACAAGGAGCAAACTAGATAGATCGGGCTATAAAAGCACAAAAATTTGTGTTTTTCTTGTCTAAGTGTTTTTGTTTGAATTTTTTATTTTATATATTTTTTATCTTTTTAATTTTTATATTCTTTTTAATTATTTTGAATTTTATAATTTTTATTTTTTTTATATTTCTGATTTTAATTTCTTTTTCTTTTCAATTTAATAATATAAGAAAATATAACGCTATATATACTAGATTAATATAATTATAAATAATAATAAAATAAGCAAAAAGTGCAAAATAAATTGTTATTAGGGTTTAAATAGTTTTTACTGTTTTTAGATATTTTCCTAATTTTTATGTATTTTTAAGTCAAAAATATAGCAAAATAAAGCATACATATATAGGTCAATTTGATTTGGAGATTAAAAATAATAAAAAGTGTCCAGAATTTTGCAAATCAATTTTAATATATAATAAATAATAAAAAGATAATTTCTAAATAAAAATAAACATTTTTGAAGTTTTTGGAATTTTTGCAGATTTTTATAAATGATTTTGGAGCTTTTTAATTTTTTAGTCTTTTCCTTTTTCTATTTTATTAGTTTTTGATCCAGAGATACAATATACTAAAATAAATCAAATATATTTTTCGGGGGAATTTTTCGAAAGTTTTTATATTTTTTGGTAATTTTGAATTCATATACGGTAAAATAGCTCTTTTAATTTTCAATAAATATTTAAATTATATAAAATCAAAATAAAAAATATAACATGAATCTACAAGCAAGAAGGTACTTAACCCAATTTTTGGAACACATACGGTAATTGTAATAAATAAAAAATAATAAAAAAATACATTCATTAGAAAGGGCATTTATCAATTAAAAAAAGTTAGGGGTTACAATGCAATTTACAAAAAAGTTACAACTAGAATAAAAAATTTATGGACTGAATCAAAATATAAAATCTCGTATGGGCTTAAGTGCAAAATTTCCACCTCACATGTGACCGCACGTGAGTTGACGTAGATTGGATGCAGATGTAATTAGCAATAGCACAGTGGTTCCAATGTATATATTAAGAAAATATTATAACGACAGATGATTTTTTTGTATTAAATATTAAAACACGTAAAGGATGGGGTGAACATTGCAAAATACCCTCTACTATGCATGATCAGACAATTCTGATGCCTTGGGTTGCCACGTGTCATCCTTAGATGGTGTGGAACCAGTTCAATGATCAACGGAGGAGATTAGATCCCACCGATGGAATCAATGGTCAAGGCGATTGATCGAACGACAACTGCAACGCTTAGAGCGACTAGAAGATCGGACGACTGGAAGAGAAGTGGGAAGATCATGCCAAGAACCCAACTGGTTGAGTTTCGATATGCCCTCCTTTGCCCCTCTGACCACCTGGAAATCTCTGGGCAATGGTAAAATGTAGCTAGAGATCCTTCAGGTTAGATGGCTGTGTCAGGATGTTCCCTGGAGCTCCGGAGAAGTCTAATGAGCTTGGGGAAGTAAGGGGGCTCCAGGTACCTCTGAAGAACTCAAACATCGACCATGATGGGTCCTCAACCTCCAGAACTTGCAGGGAAAATACACGCAATCAAAATGGGGGTTCTAGGGTCTTTTATTTGTAGAGGTGAATGGAAGATGGGGCGTGTCGGCATCTCCGATGAAGTAGCAGATAGGAGACGTGGATCTCCTGATCCATGAAGGATCAGAGCAAATGGAAGTGCCTGGGGCACATGAGAAGCGTTGGGAAACTAAGTGAAGGCATAATGCTGGGCAGAACAAAAGTATATCACGGTGGAGGGTTCGTGGAGCGAAGCTCCGACGAACTACGAATTTGAAATTTTACACTAATATACATAATTAAAATGCAAAATGAATCGTGCGAATTAAAACTAGAGCTAAGATCTATCTATGAAGCATAGGAAATGGACCTCCAATGGGCGGAACCATGAGATGAACCTCATGGCGGCGGAGCGTCGCCGCAGATGTGGATCTCACCTCCACTCCGCCTCCTCGATCATTCGGATGCTAGGCGAAGAAGCTGTCACCTTCCTCTAGCCGTGGAGTGCACAAGGAGGAGAGAATGTGGGGAAAAAGTGTTCGAATTTGAAAATTAGGTGGAGCTCGGCTATATATAAGGAGGTGGAAATCAACGTGAAGCGAACGATTCAGTGATCCGATCCTCAGGGCATCATGGTTGCGTGATAACTGGAAGATCAAGGAGAAAAAGTGAAGAAGAAAGCAACCCGAATTGATGTCTACATCGATCGGGGAAAAATAGAGAAGACATGTCAATGCACGATCTGACAAACCTACGACCTGGGTTAGATAGTTGACCCAAGTCAACGGATATTGTGACCTGATTGGTCCATGTCATTTGCAAAAAGACAAAACTATAATTAAAATCGAAAATAATTCAAAATAAAATAGAAAATGATTTATTTTATTTTTGGTTAAAATATAGAAAAAAGTTTTTTTATTTTATATAATATTTTATTATGATTTTTATTTATTTTTACGGGTCTATTTATTACTAGTTACATTTTAGGGTTTCATTTATAGGTGTATTTACATGTGTTTCAAGTATTTCATTTTTGTTATATATTTAGTACTTAGTATTTTATTATTTTATTTTCTTAATTTATATTTTTTATTTATTTTATATACATAAATACATTTTTATTTTATTTTTCTAATATAATATGTAAACTTAAATAAATAGGGGTATATAATATATATGTATAAGTATACGTATTTCATATATGTATTTTTGTATATTATTTTATTTTAATGTTTTATTTATGGTTTTATTCTATTCTAAATATGTACATGTGTGATGAAACGCTAAATGCATATATTAAAATCAATCCATTATAGCACATGCACTTAGCTTCTCGTACATAACCGAGAGAAATCTCAAAGACGAGTTTTTCGTCTTAAATTTATAACCTGGGAAGTCCAGAGTCGAACACAAGGATGCAAGCATTTTAGCGGTTAAATTTAGAGAATAAATAATTTGGACAGTAATTTAGGGATTCGTTACTTCAAGCTGATGCTTAATACACAATCAAGAAAGAATTTTTAACACATTTTTATGCAACTAAATTAAATGCAAACATATATGTATAAACAATACAGATAGAGAGACAACACTTAAAACTCACAACATGTAACTTGGATGAATAAAGAAAATATCCTGAGTTAATTCCTTAGGAAACCATTTCAGTAAGAAGAATCAGTCCCTAAAGGCCTATCTCATGTTTTCTAAATCTTCGCTCCATTATTTTAACCAAAAAGTACATATTTTGATGATCCAAAAACGATTTAATTCAAATAATCATAGATCATTAAGATTAAAATGTTGAAAGGGTCTAAATGTTCACGCAGAGTAATTGGTTCAACTAAATTACATTAATCAATCAAGACCTTTAATCATTAACAATTAATGAATTTTTCAATAAAAACCACCATACAACTTGTTACCAAACAGAGTGTCAAACAAGCTCTCAAACAAGACCAAAATCACATTATTTGGATTTCAGGAATAAAAGATATTCAACAATAACTCCAGGGGTATAATTGTAATGAAAACTTCCAAGTTTTCTTGCAAAGCAGTACAAACACAAACTTAAATGCAATTAAGAAAACCCGCAGGGCTGATGTGCAAATTACAATAAAGCGAGAGGACTTATCTGTAATTATTTAAAACCTCAGGATAGCGCTGCAAATTTTCCACAAGCATGTGCAGATCACGTGATCTTCTAGGCTCGGATAAGATGGCTCGGGACACGTGTCTGCTTCGATGTGCCTCGGAGTTAGGCTCGACAACTGAACCTAAGGCATGAACCGTTGCTTCGAAACGAGACGTGGTTGATCTGGGATAGTTGGATTTCACCCAAATAAGAGCAATCAACGATAGCTGCTTCACGCCTGTTCTTGAAGTCCGCTGTGCGCGATGGAGGCGGTATTGTGCTCCGACGAAGGTATCTTTGCTCCTCCGCGTCTCTCCTGGCTCTCTGAAGGCATGCCTACCTCCGTTGGGTGTCAGCAAAGATGATGGCTATCTTGAGAAGTCGAGAAGATACTAGAAACACTAGGTCGATGAAGCTTCATCGGAGAATAATAGGAGATCGAAGATCATCCAAATTTTCTGATCATTGAAGTTATGAGGACCTGCAATGAGGGTGATCGTAGGGCTATACAGAGGTGGAGGAGTAGCCCTAATGGGGGGTCCTTTACACGGAAGAAGACAATGGGTCTAAGGATTACGGATATGGAGCAATGGATTGATGATGATAGATGACATGCAAGGATAAGGAATAACTGGCGAAAATACACGAGGGTTCATGCGAGTAAAATATTGTATAGATACTTCAGATAAAATCCAAGAACTACGCTGAGAAAAAAAGTGAGAATACACCTGAGATTTGAAGGTGGAAAATGACGTCTTCTCTCAATTTTTTATTTCCCTGTTTTTCCCCATTGCTCTATTTTGCATCGTGCTTCATCGCCATCAAATCCTCAACACCCTCGTTGCTCTACACGTAAGCAGCATCCGCTCCGAGCCATTCTACGCCGACCATCTCTGCCAACCCGTGAGGACCCCTGCTGCTTCAACCGTCTCCATCGACACTCCTCTGTCTTCACCGCCATTAGCAACTCCTAGGCTCCACTGTAGCAGACAACGGCAGCGAGAACACCCTCCATCAGATACGCCCAGAACTTCATCGACTTCCAGGAACTCTGCCATCCCCAAGCTGAGTCGACCGGGCACGCGCCTTCACTAACCTCCAGCACACCCCGCCCAGATTTGCCTGCAGACCGCCAGCCGCAAGCACGCGTCTTTCTCCACGCCCGCCAGCTACAGCCCAGGAGCTATCCCTCCCTTCGTCGGGCGTGTGTCCCTCCTCCGCCAATAGCCGCCCACCTGCGGGACCACCTCGGGCCAGCCATCTCCGCCTCGGACAACTCCTCACCTTTTCCCAAACGCCCCCCACCTTGCTCTGGGACGCGCCTTAGCTTCACGCCTGTGCGCTTTCCAGCCTCCACCCGCCCCACACCAGCAGCCAACCACTGCCGTAGCCTCTAGTCACAGGAGCCGTGACCTCCGCACTCCTCGGCTCCATAAACGAAGAAGGGTGCAATACCTCACGTGCTTCGCACCCCCTCGGGAGAGATTTTATATCCACACCCTTGCAGATTACACAAATAACAGAAGGGCCCCGCATTCAAGCAGGCACGTGCTTTGCATCTGCCCTGATGGACAATGGCAGAAACCCCCAGAGGGTTTAGGTAATTACGTTTACGACCTTCCACTGCATTTTTCTGTTTTAATTAATTATTGTATTTTGCATACACGACCCTCAATTTATTATATCATTTAAACCTCATTTTGGCATCATTTTATCAATTTAAAAATTGCTCATTGTTGAGCTAGTCATTATGAATATTTTATTGAATTTTTATGATACATGATTTATTTAATATAATTATTTTTGTGTAAAATATCATATTTTTCCCTTTGCGTGATATTTAATTGATATTAAATTATCTATTTACATTCTTTAATTAATAAAATATTCATCTTGCATCCAAAAATTCCAAAACAATTACTGTGCATATTTTTCATTTCATTTCACATTCTGATCAAGTTTGACGTTTTTTGGAATTTATTTGATTGAAATTTACAATTTAGCCCCTGAACTTTACCAAAACTGCATTTGCCTCATTTATTGCATGTAAAAATGAAAAAGGCCTCTTTAAATTTGAGATTGACTTTAAACCAACCTAAGGAGACATTTGCCTCCCTGAGTTCGACCTTGGACTTTCTCAAGTAAAAAAAATAAATTGACCGCTTGCTTTAATTGATAAATAATTAAATCGCGGTTTTTGATCAATATGAAATTGCCCGACTTCAACGAACGACCATCTTTTAATCGTAAATTTGACATAAGTAACAAAGGGTATTTCGCGATTCTTCAATGCACATTGCAACCACATACATTATGTGTCCAACTGCAAGTATAATATCTTGATCATGAATCCAATTCATGAGAATTTACTGATCATTATTGAGTATAATATTGAGGGGTTTAATGAAGGATTATTTGAAATAAGAAATTTTCATAAATGTATATATAAAAATATATTTTACTTTGATTTAGGAAATTTTATATCAAAATTGCCTTGTCAACACTAAAAGTTCATCCCTTAATCACTTTCAATGTAAGAGATATACTTATTATTATATCTCAGCAAGATCTGGGATCTCGTTTCTTATCTTTGTCACATACCAATAATATGAAAACCTATAATTCAGATAAAAAGAAGCGGGAAAACATTCCGTGTTGCAAGTCCAACTTGCATTCCCAATTCGGTCTTTAACACCTGGGCCCACCACCCCTAAGATGATGTTGACCCATCATTCATTCAACCAACTATCAACATGATTAGTACTCGCTATGCACAATCCATTATTGCCCCAATAATATGAGGACCCGATGGGGTCACTACGCATATGGCCTTACTCTTTCGAGAAGCAAAGAGCCAGATCCAGATGCGTCTGTATGCAGTAGTTGTCACTTCGGACAAGCGTCTATGACATACAATCCCTGGAGACGGAAGCCTTCGCCTTGACGAGAGACAATGGATGTCACTTATGTGATCCTCCATATGATGTTCAAATTCTAAATAATAATTATGAATCATATTCACTATGATTAATTCTTGGATTCCAATTAATCTAATCTCATTAAATCAATGATCCAAATAATATCCAACAAACATTCTCTATTGTTTCTGGAAATATGGTACTATCTCAAAGTACATATTATTTCGAATTTTAATAACTACAAAAATACATCATGACATCTCTAGCATTATCCCTTCCCTACCCACTGTCATGACCAGTACCGACGGGAGTGGGCACGATGCAACCTGCTACCCCAACACTCCCCAACTAGATACCATATCTGCCTCGAGAAAAGATAATACCAAATTGATAATTTGTACTTGAGAAGATAATCAGTTTTTCAACTGAAGTTTTACCATATAATAATAATGAAAATTTCTTTGATTCTAAGGAAATTTACCAAACAAGTTCCCAATCCTATTCAAGCAACTTTGTTTGTTGAAAAGTAGATTGAACAACCATTTTGTGATCTAGATCATATCTAATCAATTATTGGTCAAGGTAATGCCATCTAAGGAAATAATTATCATAAAATATTTCTCAAATATTTATCCATAGTTATTCCAGGAAATTAACCATTTATTTCACTAATTTCTTAAATGACAACCATAAGGTTCTTGATTAGGAATGTAATTTCCAGCAGTGACCCTCACACACTAAAATTATCATATCTCAATTTGTTTAAATCTAAATCATGCAAAGTAAGTTTCTAAAGTTTAATAATTTGATTTATAACAGAAACCAAGTGATTAGTATGCATTTTTAGGTGTTTAAAAAGCATAATTAACTCTTTAATCACGTCAAGATTATCCATCCTTGAAATAGTGGATATATGTTCATTAAAATGATCATAACTTGAGTTATCAGATTCTAAATCACACAAACTCAAATCCCACGATTTCCATCATTAACGAGGAACATTATACAAGTGATAATTTTGTGTTTAAACATTTTAAATAGGGACGAAAATAATCAGAAAACATGGCCGCGAGAATGAAATTCGATAAAATTTTCACAAGCCCTAATGAACCCAAGCTTTCTAAGGTTTATGGATCATATCCAAAACCTCTGACTTATCACTCTGATACCACTTGAAGGATACGAGAAAATCCTTAAGCGCATCATAGAAGTGTGAGGATCACATCAAATGCGATCGGGAGCGACGAGTCGCACTAGTTGCTCCGGACAGCGGAATTTTTAAAAAATTCCAATGTGATGAAATCACATGATCCAAGAACACTTCTCGAATCAATTCATCTAAACCACAAACACGCATTAGGGTTACCTCTTGAAGCGTGGTTGCGATCGAGTCTCTAAACAAAGAGACCTCCTGTCTCAAGTCCGATTTAACAGAGGAGACGTTTGCGAGCACGTTGATGAGATGTGTGTTCCTCGCAATCCATGTTGATGATACAACTGAAAAATTTCCTAATCTCATCACACAAGATAAACGTCTTGTTAATGCACCGAAGGAGACAGAGATTCAGGAGCAAACAATCCGACAACATAACGACGATGCTGTAGTGATGGCGACTATCTCTATGGCTCCATGGTGGATGACCACGATAAGAGAGAAGGAGAGAGACTTGGCATGTAGAGAGAGAAGGGGAGAGAGCATATGATTTGATGTATTTTGAAGAGCAAGAGGTGCCTCTTCTTATATAGTATTTTGGGATCCATGGATCTCAATCCATGGGCTACCCAAATCAATGGATGAGCTTGATTTGTGTTTCTTTCAATGACCATGATCTTGTTATGAAACACAACAACAACTAATTTAATTTAAATTAATATATATTGATAAATAAATGTAAATTAATTTCAAATTAAATCAATTATCTTTGATATAATTGGAAGGAGATAATCATCCATTAATCAAAGGGGATGGCCACCCAATCTCATTAGGACTTGGTGGCCGTCCACCACCTTTTGGTGGATGACAATCTCTTTTCCAATGGGATTACATTATCTCATTTTCAACATTATCTCATTAGATAATTCTTTAGTATCTTGATAACATTGCAATCATGCTATGGAAATTTGTGAATCACATTCACAACCCCAAAAAATGTAAATTATATTTTCAATTAACTATCCAATATGAATCCAATTCACATAAATAATTAATCAACAAATATAGAATCTCTCTGATATATTATAAATCACATTTATAATATATATGAATAATTGGATATTTCTATAGACATTACTCATATCCATGATAATTAAATCACATTTAATCATCTTGGATATCCATTCTCATGTACTCAAATAATATGAATCACATTCACATCTTTGATAATTAAATCATATTTAATTATTTTAATTAACTCTCCTTATAATATGAATCAAATTCATATTATGCATGATAATTAAATCAGATTTGATTATCAATTTTCTCAATGCTTGGATATATATATATATCAACAGTGAAATTATCCATGAACTCTTTTAAGGATAATGTGCTTTCTCCGCGATATTTGGAGATAAGGATAATGCAATTGTATTGTTCCGTGTATAGTGACTTGGATACTGAGATCACATCTAAAATCTAGATCTTGTGGACCTCTCATAGATGATTAATTAAATCAAGACTGCAAATTTAAATTACATCTGAATCACATTCAGATGAATGCCCAATATTTGAACCAAGATCCGATCACTTCTCTACTGAGAAGTCACTAAAATCCGTACCCGTTTCATCACTTCCTAGTAATGGATGCATCATGGTTATACAATCATTTATGATCACATAACCCTCAGGTATTCTTAATACCTGTACATCTTACATACTAGAAGACCAAGATTAAACCCGAAGTTTTAGATCTATTTAAACTATCTTCTTTAGGGTTTTATCATTAGATTTCTCATTTGACTATTCAGAGTTGGTATCGATCATATACTTTCCAAAAGCATATATTACACCGAGGTTCTAATAATATACTTTCCAAAGGCATATATCAGATGTACAAATTCGGTCAAACTTCCAAAGCGAGAGACCGTGCACGGAATTTGATTCTTTCCAATATCTCATGAGTGAGCTCATGTCTTCCAGTTCAGTAAATGAACCTGTATGATCCCTTTAAGAGATCATATTACTCACATGCCCTTGCATGTACACCAACGCGCCGGTATATGGAACTTGGTTAGGTCATCAACCTATTGATTTGCTAAATGTACATAGTCAGACATATAGTAACACATTTGTCTCCAGTCAGAGGATGTGTTTCTATATCGTAACAGCATACAGCATAGGACTTTGGTTATCTCAACCTCGTTAAGTCAACTCTTTGACCTAACTAATCTGAGACCTCTGAATCTCTATTCCTATGTAGAGGACCTGCATCAAGAGGTCGGCCATATATCGACCTTTAGAGAAAAGATTGCCATCTCCTTCTCAGGCCGGAGATCCCTCTTAATAATTATTTGACGGTTCTTGATGAGTCCTCAAACTAGCTCTTTAGATATACATCCAAGCACCAGCCTCTATGATTCAACAATTGAATCAACAGTTGTATGATCATTAAGATGGTCATGGTACATAACCCTAATTGTACTAAGAGACCTTTTATGTAAATTAGTTAATCTTCATTTCAGATCAAGGAATGATATTTGCAATAACATTTATTGCATAATGGCTCGCCATGGGCTCGCATATCCAACACTCCTTTCTTAGCTCCAAATAGTTTGGACTATGATTATAAATGGTAAAGGAAGCTGGATTCAACTCATCAACTTTTTCTCCAGCTCATGGAGAGTGTGATTCATTTTGTTGAGCTCACTGAGAGTGTAAAATGTTACAACTCGAGCTCAACATTCGCAGGTGATAGATTTTTGCAAAAAATAGTATAGACCCTGAAATTGGATACTTATCCACATTTCAAGTCACTATACATAGATAATATGATCTACCCAACATTATCTCAAGTACATGCATTCCTATCTCATGAGTTCTAATTAGATTAGGACTCATACATGTTAATGGCAATATTGTACTAATTATGATTATTACATATTATTGATAAGGGCAATTTTATGAATATGATTCATAAGTATAACTCATTAACTAAGGTAAATAGTGATTCATAATAACTAATATTTATATGGATGTGATTCATATAAATATTTATGTAAATATGATTTACATAAATTTTCCAAAGGATGAGATTTTTGTATTTTATTCATAATAATTTTGTAGATGTAAATTGGATTTTTATTTAATTTTGGGCCCATTAATATGATTAATAAGATTTAATGATTAACTCCATAATTTCGTCAATATTGAAAATATGATTATCAAGTGAATTAGTTAATAAAATTTGCAACAACAACTTCCATATATGGAAGGTGATGTGGTGTGTATATATGATGCAAGAATGGCTCCATATGATTGAGTTCTAATTGAATTAGGACTCTAAAGTTTTTACTTATTTTATTTAATTAATATTGATTGGAGATAATAAGGAGATGATCCTTATTGAATTAGGACTTAGTCTTAGCCCTTGATTTAAAATCCAAGGGCTACCAAGGAACATGTAGGATTCATGCTTTAAGTATAAAAGGGGGGCAATGCCTTCTATTTTTTACAACAATTCTAAGAGCAAGTAAGCTTCTAAATTTTGTGCCACCTT
This sequence comes from Ottelia alismoides, assembly GCA_037367405.1. Taxonomy (NCBI): domain Eukaryota; kingdom Viridiplantae; phylum Streptophyta; class Magnoliopsida; order Alismatales; family Hydrocharitaceae; genus Ottelia; species Ottelia alismoides. Next base: position 958,137 of record JAZKJV010006856.1, on the reverse strand, counting down.
AGAGAGAGAGAGAGAGAGTCTTGAGAGTCTACAACTCTCACAACTCTATTCTTGTTATCCTAGTCGACATCTGGGTGTGTGGGAATCACACAACTTTTCTCCGCATCTATGAGAGAGAAGTCTGTAGATCAGACTTGATTCGAGAGATTTCGTATTTTAGAAATTCATGCTTCAAAGGTAAACCCTGATCTATCTCAATTATTCATAAATATTAGAAATCATAAAGGAAATAATTTCCTTATTTTTTTGATTTTTGCACAAATTGTTGTGGTAAATTTTCTAGTTTATACGATGAACTAACATTGTTTTGGCAAATTGTTTTCGAAATATTTTGCATTTTCCGTGATGTGTAGTAAATATTTTTTATTTATTTCATTCGAAGAGGTCAGTCGGATGTCAACCTTTGAAGAAAAAATTGACATCTCATCCTCAAGCTGGAGATCCCTTATTTGTAATCACTTGAGTGGTTGAGTCCTCAATCTAAATCTGTAGATAATCATCCATGTACCACCCTCTATGATCCAACATTTTGGATCAACATTTGTATGATAAGATGGTCGTGGTACACAACCCTAATTCTAATAAAGGACCTAATATGCAAATTAGTTACTCATTTCATATTAAGAGGTGATTTGCAATAACTTTGATTGCATAATGGCTTGTCGTGGGTTCACATGTTCAACAACTTGGTAAGGTAAAAGACATGAAGATCATAGACGGAGCCGCAGACAGGAAATATAAAACACTTATATTTATTTAGTTGTAGAGCTTGCTGAGAGAAAAAGTGAGATGACATACATTTCCTAGTAGAGATCAAAGACAATGAGAAAGAGATAGTGCTTGCAGCTAGTGGGACTTGGAGAGATAAAAATTGATAAGTTAGCCAGACTAATGTATGTATGTGTGTAATTGTGTGTGCGTGTGCGTGTGACTAGAGATTTTCCATCCTCAACTTAGATATTGAAGACATGGCTGGAGGAGCTTAGAACAAGGGAGTAGTAAATGATGATGCGATGACAAGGATGCTTGATACTGAGCAGCATCTGACCAAGCAGCTGAGTACAGACGTATCTAAGAAGAGTTGGAATGTGGAATGGAACATTTGAAAGAGGAGAGAGAAGGATTTAACTTCAACTTCAAGTGTGCATAGTCACAATGTGTGCTTGTATATAACCCCATAGTTAGAGTCACAATGAACTATGTTAGATGACCTTCGATCCAAGGTGCCTTTGAGTTAAAAACATCATTCACAGTCCTCTTGCCCAAGTTTTATGGCAAAGATACATAGCAACATTTCTGTAAAAATTACAAATGGATATGATAAGGTCTTCTCAAGCATACATTACTGTAATTCTTTTATTGTATTCATAATAAAATAGACAAATGAGAGCATTGGATTTTGTTAACTGCTCGAGTTCAATCATTAATGAAGTTGGAGACTTGGAGTTACCTCACTCATCGTTAGGAGTGTGCATGTTTTTTGGATCTCACGGATACCCAATCTGATCCATGTTGGATGACCCGCACCACATGGTTATCCATTGTAATCTTATGAACTGAGTATCCGAAACCAATTGATCCGTTCACATGGGTGATCCGATCTAGTATCCAATAGATACCCATCTGTCATCCATCCCTGATCCATTGGCAACACGTTGTGATCCCCCAATGCCCTCGTGCAGTTCAAACTACATTGTTTCCGGAAAAAGGCTAAATAACAAAATTGTAACACCTAAGAGTCTAGGAAGATAGATACGGGCCACCACAGGACTAATGCAAGCTCATCAATAATCAATGAGATATTACCAGATGCAACATCGACGCAACGGTTACGACACAATAATGAATAGATATAAAATCGATTTAATTTAGATGTAATCACATATGATGATCTCCTACATATCGCTTGTCGGAATGTGTCGATTGTCGTGCAATTTAGTAAGGGATACAACGTCGAATACAAATATAGGTATTTTAGTTGTGGAGGGGATTGGATTCGTCCCTTGGTAATGGCGGCGTGTGGATTTGCTCAACAACAAGCGGGGGATGGTTTATGTCGCTTGTTAGATGGCAGAAGGGGACTAATGAGGCTAAACTACCTGATGTTGTGACTGCCTCCTCCTCTCTCACAACTCTCTGGTCGAAGGGACCTTACCAGCTCCGCACAGTACTGCTCGCGAGCATCGTCTGTTCTCTAATTGTTACTAAACACCAAGAAGATGACATAGCAATAAACATATCATGCAATAACTCTTCTTGTTGTGATAGGGGTTATAATAAAATCTAAGAAATTACATTCTTATAATAATATTCAAAAAGTTACGTACGGAAATACCTACTGACATGCATATATATACATGAACGAATCAATTTTCTTTTAAAAAAGATTAAATCAATTTTTGACATCAAATTCTCAAGTTTATAGTAGAATTGTCTTACTTAAATTTTAATTGAACTAATTAACTCCAAGGTTTAATTTTCATTTAGCGATGAAATAACACATGTCTCTTGTATAAAAGTTATCACAACTAGATACAATCAACCGTTATCGTAATGCATCGGCTTCTGCTTGTGGTAGTATTGAGGATCTATTTGTTGCCGGAATCAAACCATAACACACTAGCATATGCTTCTTCTTTTTTCTTTGTAGTCTCCATCCATAGTAAAAATTATATTGATCCACACAGGAATACAAAAATTATATTGATCAATTTTTTATTGTTTTATTTTTCTTAGTTATATATAGATTGTAATATTACTTTAATATCCATGGATACCCGCGGGTAATCCATTATCCATTTTGAACAATGGGTATCCACTCCAATGGATAACCACTTAAAATGGAGCGGGGCGACCCGTTGACCCTGTGTCATGGTTTGGATCGGGTTAGGAGCAAATGGGATGGGTTTTCGACCCATGAACACCCTCATCGTTGCATATATTATGCATCATAATCCCTACGCATTAGCAAATGAATCTCTAGTGTATTAAGCAGAATAAAAAGTAGCGGTGGTTTCTAAAAAGAATGGGATAGCTTTTTTTAATATTGACGAAGCCAAAGTTTTTAAATTTATAATGAATAAACAGTGCTCGTGTGAAACATAACAAAATGGCATCAACAGTAATGATCAAAGTAAAAACAATGAACTGTAGGTATATTTATCATCTTAGGAATTTGAGAATATAATCCCATTTCAACTGCACCAGAGATCTGTCAGCACGAGGTCAATTAGGGAGCAACCTTTTTACCAGAGTTCAAAACAAAATTCGTTTACTTATTTCAGTGGATTTTTTTGCGATGGCAATGCGAGCAGGGCGTTATGGAGATGCGCTGACTGCCTGTGACGGTCATGATGTACCTGAGACTAGATTTTAAAGGACCTCCACTCGAGGGTGTCTATGAAATGAATGCACCATTCATATTTCTCATGCCTTGGTTGACAATATGGATGTAGAGGAACCATTTCCTTTCCTTCAGCAATTTGAATTTGTTTCTAGTACCTTGAGTTACCCAATGCAACTCAAGAATCTATTACACTAGCCTTCCATTTCTTGTTATTTATCAAAGACATCTGCTGTTTTAACCATCTAGGAAGGGAGACCACCACTTGAATCATCTTACGATCTATATTCCTCCAGAAGTTATTTTCGTTGGACAAACAAATTAGATATGATCGTTGTCCTCGATCCATTCTTTTAATTGTCCTATGAGCCTTCCATATATGTGTGGGAAGATTCAAGGATCTCCTAAATAAGTGTACACATCCTGAGATCCCTAAGATGATTCTTATTTTAAACTTCTCTAATTGATTGACTAGGGATACCTAAGGATCGGTTAGCCTACATGTGGCAGCAACTATCCAAACAAAGGTACCCGGACAGTATATACCATCTTCGAGGAGACGGTCAAAAATTTAAGAGCAATCTGTGTAATCTGGACATATCATAAGAGTGTGCTCCACCATTAACTGCAAATCAATTCCCATGTAGATGACGAGCCCGAATAGGACACTGCAATCCAACATGTGCATTATTTACGATCAACTAACTAAAGTAGACATGATCATAATACAACTATAGTTCTTGTATAAACTACATAAAGTGGAGAGTCTCTATTCTTCACAAAACAAGTAGAATACCTTGTTGCAAAGACTGACAAGTTCAATTCACTAAACCCAAACACTACCTCCCCTTGTGTTGTCACAGAAGTTTCCGATTGCTTCTTTGACTCATCTTGTACATTTTGTTTAGCAGGAGATGAAAGGGTATTTTTAATAGTAGGAATCGCACAGTTGTAATGGACTAATGATACCCCAACTATGATTCTCCACCCCAAGCTTTAACAAAACTAGGCATCAAACAACACTACAAGAAAAATGAGTTGTGGCCACGGAATGTGGCTACAGAAACTTGTGGCTACGATAATTCCGTGGCCACTAGTTTCTCGTAGCCACAATCCATGGCGAAAGTCATCATATAAGAATTGTGGTCACGATAAGTTCTGTAGTCACTTGTAGTGGTCACGGCATATTCGTGGCTAGAGAACTCTCGCGACGAGACTTGTAGCTACGGCTACTGGCCACGATGTGTTGTGGCCAGAGCCCAATTCTGTGGTCACAAACCCCATATCTGTGGGCATAGTTCCGTAGCCACAACTTGTTTTCATTGTAGTGCAACTACAATTGTGTATGGAGCAACCATCCTTGTTACTACTATTCCTCATTCGATGTCAACTTAGAGTCACACCAGTAAGGTTTGTAGAAGTTGGTGGATACCACTATCTATCCAACCTCAACAAGACAGAGAACTGCAAGCAAAATTAGTATCACTAGCATACATAGAACCACCACCAAAAACAGTAATAATAACAACACAACGTCACTATAGCAATAGAACTCCTTCAGCCAACATCCTTGATATCAGAACCGGAGGCAGTTTACCTCCGACCATTATTGATCGTCATCCCATGTTGAAGCCCTTAGGTCTTCGGACCTGATCATCGCTCTTGTAAACACAGTGTATGTCACTCATAAGACCATGATGGAGAGAGTTCATCAGCGTCTAGATGAGATAATAGCTCCAACAAACACCATGCATGTTCAGAATTATCTCAATAGAAAGAATGCAAAATTGAAGTAGGTGATGGATATGTGATTCACCACACTAATTTGCTGAAAACAGAGCTTTGTCCAGAGTAATTAGGTGCATTCACATGTTTATATCTCATAATTAACATTCATGCACTTGTAAATAATTTGAATAAATTAACATTTCATTCTGCATTCATATTCACTTGTAAAATTTCACCTAACTTAACCTATTTTAATTAATTCATACTAACTTCAATTGACATGAAATTAACTCCATTGTGCACATATAACTAAAATCAATCAATGAAAATCCTAAAAATACTAACTTCTACACACATGAAATAAACCTAAACCCTAATTTCAGGAAAAAATCGTAAATGTTGATATCTCTCACATAAATGTCCTATTTCACTCTATTCCCTTTTGAATTAATGTGCATTCAATTATATACAAATGAAGATCAAATTTAGAAGAATCATAGTTCATATGTGAAACTTGGATTTTGAGACTTAATAGTATTTTGTGCATATCCATTGACTTTAACTTGTTATTTCATATACATATTTGACTCTTATAGATTTTTCCCTTTTGAATTCTTTATTCATTGCACATTTTAACAAATTACATAAAAATAAAAATCAGAAAAGCAAAGAAAATGATAAAGTCTAACTTGAGCACATTAGCCTAATTTACAGGTACATAATCCACTTCGCTAATTTATTCTGACTTTTGTTAATTCATAAAAATAAAAAAACCATATTTGTGTTCATTGGATTATTCTATATCATGTTTAATTTTTGCATACATTATTCACCGATCGAAAACTAAATAAAAACTACCAAACTAAAAAAATCGTATTTTATATACACATTGGATTTCTTTATTCATTGCACATTTTAACAAATTACATAAAAATAAAATAAAAAATCAGAAAAAAAGAAAAAAGATAAATTCTAACTTGAGCGCATTGTCCTGATTCACATGTACATAATCAAATTCACTAATTTAATTTTTCTTTTATTAACTAATAAAAATCCAAAAAAACTACATTTATGTCCATTGGATCATTCTATATCATGTTTAATTATTGCATACATTATTCATCTATCGAAAACTAAATAAAAACTACCAAGCTAAAAAAATGATATTTTATATACATAGAATATCACCAAAAATTTCTAAGTTGCACAACAGAGTTCTTTTCTCAATTAAATCCTTCGCAAACATTGTATAAGGTATTTAGAGCTACATTTTTCATTTTGATCATTTTTGCATCGGAGTTTGATTTCTATTTAATATCTATTTTCCTTTATTTTCCGTGCATAGTCAACATGTCAACCTCTACGTGTCACATCCCTATTCTCTACTTCATGCGACCTCATCATCTAGGTCAAACCTGCTCAAACCCAGTCAACCCCCTCGCTTGTCTCTTAGCACCCTTGATCTGGGCCGTTGGATCAAACTTTATCCAACGACCTCTATCATTTTCCCCTTCTCCCCAACTTCCGCACGTGCATATCATGTGCTATCTCCCAGCCGTTGGATCGATTGCAGTCCAACGGCTACTTCTTGTCATCCTCTTCCTCCAACCAGCACCACCTGACCCTTCTCTTCTCTGCCGATCCCCTTTTGCTCCATCCTTGCCTTTTCCACATGTGCACCGCTTCTCCTTGGTCGAGCTCTAGATGCCTATACCTCACCGCGACCGATCTCAGGTCATGTCTTCATTATCCCTTTTCTTCTAGTAATTGAACTCCATCACCGGATCCCCTACACAATCCTCTATGGCCTTAACCACCATCATCTTATCCCCTTCCAACCACCTGCAGCAGACGACCCCTACCTTTATCCTTAGAAATGAAACCACTCATTATCCTCTTCTCCCTCCAACCAAATCGATCATATCTACAACCTTCTTCTTCCCCAACAATCTTATCCTTTTTGAGGAACCCATCTCCCTTCGTCTCTACACCTCTTCACCTTATCTTCTCCAACGACATAGATGTTGACATGCACCCAGCTTATTGTATCTAACAAGCTCTCTAAGTAATCGTTGTGGTGATCGAGCACGAAATCAAATAACAATCAACATATAATATGACGAACAATCTAAGTGTGAATGTGAGCCAAACTTTATTATAACTCTACATAATTATGTATAGGCATAATATTATAGAGCGTCAAACACTGAGAAACAAATATGTTAGCGAATTACTATTAATTATTGTTAATTAATAATAATTATTTTTAATATTTTTAATATTTTCTTATTTTTATGTGGGTTTTCAATTATATATTTTATTTTAATTTTGCAAATATTAATTTATTTTTTAAAATAAAATAAATAACAATAATTAATATATTATATAAATTTATTATATCTTATAGATAGGTAATATAAGATATAGATAATATATCCTTTTGTATTTTAAATAAGTGAAAATAAAGTCAAAATAAAGAAAATATAATGTTTTTGTATTTTTTACATTTTCTCTATTTTTGGTAATTTTTATGTTATTTTTATTTTTATGGATTTTCAAGTGATAAAATATACAAAATAATGGACATATTAAATTTGTGAGCTTTTTTAAGGTTTAATAAATATTTATTGGTCCAAAATTAACCTTAAATTATTTTAATATATCTTATACATAATAAAGACGAAGAAAAAACATAAATATATATTTTTGGATTTTTATATAATTTTGCTAATTTTCATCTGATTTTTAGGATTTTCTGATTTTTATGTTTTATATTTTGTAATTTTTTAGTGAATTTTGGATATGTTCTAGAATATATTATCATATAGCTAATATGTTTTTTTTTAATTTTTATGGATTTTTAATTGCTAAATGTGAGAAAAATGCATGTTTTATATTTTTAAAAATAATAAAATATAATTAAATGCCATATAAAATTTTTGCTCGAAAGAGCATGGTTGCAGCCATATATCATATTTTCCCTATAATTTTCGGCACAAAAGAAATACTTAATATAAATAAAATATAAGGAAATAAATATACAACACTGTAGGGATCTGATTGCAATTAAAATAAACTATGCGTTCACTTTATAATAGGTCCTAAAAAGTTAGGATAACATATGTAAGATACCCAAACGCCTTACGTGGGAGACCATGCGAGGTGATCTGGTAATGGATCTAAATGTAACTATAATATAGTTTAGGTGTCCACATGTAATTTAACATAAAGTTTCACACAATAAATAATATTTACAATATTAAAACTAAATTACAAAGGTGGGAGGTTACAGATGAAGTTTACCCTCCACGTGTGCTATCAGACGGTTAGTGGTACTTCACTTAAACTTGAACGGTCTGGATTAGATGGTACCGATTCGTAGATGAACAACTGATACTCCATATTGGCTACATCAAGCATTGAGGAGGCTCATTATCCAATGGCCCTCATAAAAACTGGAGAGCCTTCAAGATATGATAGCTATTGTTGCTCTAGAAATAGGGAAGAACTCCGTTCTTCCCAAGCTTCGATCGATGATTTCTCTATCGTCCGATCACCTCTCTCGATGCTGGTGGGCTCAAAATACTCCTGTAAGTCCTTCGCAGCTATATATGCCTTAAGAATGGTCTAGACCTCTTCGCAAGAGGCTTGGAAGTTCGTGAGAAAACTGGGCACCTATGGTGGTCCTAGCTTCAATCTTCTTCTTGGGGTTCTACTCCTCAAATCTACCTAAAACATTACTGGGATTGAGAAGGGGCACTCTTGACCTGCAAAAAAGGGTACAAAAACATAAGGGTGATGTGAGCGTGATGTCTCCAACAATGTATGGTGGAAGGAGATTATTTCCTTGATATGTATGAGATCAAGATGATAAGATGGGTTGGGAAGACGGAGAAGGTGATGAGGGCGCTGATAAGATGATCGGGTACGTCGAAACAATGATGAATCATAGTTAAAATGATGGACGGAGCCTAGAGCTCCAGCATACAGAATATATTGGAAATCCGACAAATACTACTGCTAAGCTTGGAAATAAAAGTTATGACTAAACTAAGAACTTAAAAATGACACTAAATCTATCTTAGCACTATGCCTCAATCAGAAAAGGACTAGGGAGAAGAACCACACCTAAGAAGAGCCTCTTCAGTGGTGGGGAGTCTCAGATTGCCTCCCTTCTCCTAGACGACACTCGGAGGGTCTACCTATCATCACCAAGAGTCACACCCACTTGAAAGGTTCGGGGTTACAGGATGCAATCGATATCAAAATTGGAATTGAAGGTGAAGGAGGTTTTTTATAGAAGTGATCTAGAGCTGAGTTTGGATCGAGATTGCATGTAACACGATGGAGATTGGTGAAGGCTACGTGCATAGCAAGATGGAGGAAGGTGTGTCTACAATTTTGCTGAAGAAATCGGGGTGAAAACAGGAGTGGAGCATGGCGTAAAAAATCTTTGAAGAGAGGAGGGTTGGCGTTTTGACAGTTATAGGAGGCCTAAGCCGTGCGAGGGAGGTGTTAACCGAGCAAGTCAACACTCCCCCGATTCCTTTGGTCCACGTGGGCCATGATAAGATAACATAGAAAATAAAAGAAAGAAATTTCTAAATAAAATAATAAATGATTTTATTAAAACTTAAAACATGAAAAATGTTTCTTATTTTATAAACTATTTTATGATTATTTTTATTTTTATAACCTTATTTATTAGATGTTAATATTTATGTGTGTTGTAGTCCCTTCGATTTTAAATAAAGGGCTTAGAGAAAGTCCTAATTTAATAAGGATTATATCCTTTTTATCTTCAATTAATGCTGATTAACATCAAATAAGCAACACCTTAGCTTAATTGAAATTACTTAAAGTTATTGTCTTTTTATATGTTAATTAATTAACTTGATAATCAGAATATCAAAATAAAAAATTATGGAATTAATCTTCAAGGCTTATGAATCATATTCATGAGTCTGAAATTAATTGTAAATCCAATTTACATCTATAAAATTGATGTTACTCAAATTCACAAAATTCCATGCCTTGGAATTATTATGTACATCATATTTACATAAATATGTATGTGAATCATACACATACAGATATTAATTGTTGTTAATCGCTATTCACATTAATTAATGAGATATATCTCCCCTTACAAAAATATTACAATAATAACTATTATTATTATGTTATTCAAATCAATAGGCATGGGTCCTAATCCAATAAGGATTCATGAGATACAAATGCAAATAATTGGAGATGATGTTGGGGAGATCATTATATCCATGTATAGTGACTTGAAATTTGGATATAAATCCAATTTCATGGTTTATACCATTTTTGTAAAAATCTGTCACCTATAAATGTCGAGCTCGAAGCTGTAACACTATACACTCTCAGTGAGCTTAATGAAATGCATCACACTCTCCATGAGCTACACAAGGTGTTGGTGAGTTGAATCTAGATTCCTCGATCATTTCTAGTCATAGTACAAACCAGTTGGAGCTAAGAAATGAGCTCAATGAGCTTTTATATTTTCATTTCTATGATCATTTATGTTTCCAATGTTTGGACATTGAAATTGAATTTGGAATTGGAAATTGGATTCAAATGAATTATGGTTTAATACAATTAAATCACAAATCATCTATCTAAATAAAGACATTAAAACCATCCTATTTCATCACTCCGTCGGAATGGAAGTGCTATGGTAGATGATCCATTACAATAGATGTAACCCCGAGTCAATACTCATTCATCCTTCATACTGGAAGACTTTGATAAATCCGGAGTTCAAACCCTGGTTTGATTGTCTTCTTCGAAATATATCAATAGATTTCTCATTTGATAATTGGGCGATAATATTAATCATATACTTTCTAAAAGCTTATATTAATATCTCATATTCGTTTCTTATTTCGTAAACAAGCCTACCGTGCATGGAATTCATTTTCACCACAAATTATCTAATGAGTGAGCTCTGTCTCCTTGTCCATCAACTATGAACATGTATGATTCCTTCAAGAGATCATACATTTCATATGACTTCGTATGCACACCAAGCACCGGTATATGGACCTTGGTTAGGTCACCAACATATTGGTCTGTAAAATGTGCATAATTAGGCACATAGATGCATATCCGTCTCAAGTAGAAGTATGCTTGCTTGATCGTGATAGTTACAATTCAAATCTTATTTTATCTTGACCTCATTAAGTCAACTCTTTGACTTGATTATTCCAACACTTCTAAAATCCATAGCCATGCAGAGGACCTACATCAAGAAATCAGATGGAAATCATTCTTTTGAGCAAGATAACCATCTCTTTCTTGGACTAGAGATTTGTATTGAATATCAAATGTTTGAAGTCAGTTGTGTCCTCCTAGCTGCATGGTATTCAACATGGCCACGATACATAACTCTCATTGTAGAAGGTTCCTTAATAGTAAAGTGCATTCACATTTATTCATTTTATTTCAGATGAACATGATAAAACAATAACTTTTATTGCATTAATGATTCTCAAAGGGCTTACAAGTCTAACCGTCTATTCCCAATCTAATATCTGATAGAAAAACAATTGGTGGTTCGTTCCTTAAAAAATCATCATATCTTGATTTGTGATACCCATGATTATGATTTTAGATGGATATAGGCACTTCATTAGAGGATTTGTAAATAAAACAATCAAGAAGTGCATTATTAATCATCATGTCGCAAATCCATACCACCCACAAACCAATGGTATGGTTGAGGTTTAAACCAAGAAATGAAGGCAACACTTCAAAAGTTAATTCAACTAGATAAGAAGAACTAATCTAATCTATTAAACCAAGTTATATGGTCTGACCAAACTCCTTACAAGACTCCAGTAGGCACTTGCCCCTTTCAACTTGTTTATAAGAAGCCATGCCATTTTCCTGTAGAAACATGAACAAATTAAATAGGTAATGAAAGAAATACACTACAATCTTCTAGAAATCAAGGACAAGAGGAATGCACTGAGTGAGTTGTTAGAAATCCAAAATTTAGCTTATGAAAATGATGTAATCTATAATGAAAAGGTTAAGACATGGTATGATAAACACATCTATCACAAGACCTTCGAATTGGGGTAGGAAATTTGGATGTTCACAGGAGGTTATGGATTTTTATATGCAAGTGAAATAGCAAATGAGAAGGACCATATGCAGTGAGAACAATGCATAACAACATAATTATAGAGATAACGGAGTTGTCATATTGCGTGGATCTAAATCTAATCAATGGGCATATATTGATGTCATAAATTGAAAGTGTCGTTTTATATCACTCAATTGAAAAGATCTATTTAAACAAGACCTATGATATCTCATCCAAAGGCCTTGTAGTTGTCTTTGTTCCTTCGGGATCTTGGTCATATTTTGTTCTTTTGTTCATTTTCTTTTCTATATTCCCTTTTTTTGCTTTATTCTATTTTATGTATTCTGTATACTTCTTCCATGCTTTGTATTTCTTTATTTTTCTCTATACTTAAGATGATTAAATCGTAGGTATTGGGGGGGGGGGATAACCTGTGTGTCTATATTCATTAAATTGATATCTTGATTCTTGCTAACAACTTTCTTCTATACTCAGGCTTTCCAAACCTCAAGTGTAAGGGGGTTGTTACCCTTTGTTCATTCATTCAAAATTCTTCGCTCTTTTCACCCAATCTATTCTAGTATGAGTTATGTCATCTCTCTCTGCAACCTATGAAGATGTAAATAATTCTATGTGATACACAATATACGTATTTTACCATAATTCGTAGTTTACATTATTTTATTTTATATACAAACTTATAAAAATATAAAAATTAATAAGACTTCTTTGCGAGTAAATAAGGGGGTTTGAAATTAAATTTAATCAATTAAAAAGAATTCCGTACTTGTACACGAATACATTATAAATAAACATGAATAAACTATATATGTATACATATGTGTCTATAAAATTTTTTAATACAGATAATATATTTAAATTACTTATAAAACCCATAAAAGTTGATACATACCTAAATATATAAAAAGCAAAAAAGTAATAAAATTTATAAAGTCCTTATAAAGTTGATATAAAAGATTAAAACTCAGAAAAAAATCTCACAAAATATTTGCATTTGCATTTTTCAGAATAAATATGATTTTTGAGCCCAAACTTGTAATAATCTACTGAAAGAGCATGGTCTTGACCTTAAAATTATTAAATCCATGTGAACTTTATTAGAAACTAGAATTCCAACTCACTAGTTCATCTAACTTATTTATTTGGATTCCATTAAATCATGTTCAAAATTCTACTTTATGTTGACATAGATTGTCTCATATCATTCATATAACTCTTAAAAGATGAACTACTTTGCACTTTTGCACGTAATACTTAGCTCATCCTAAAAAATAGAAAAAAACCATCAAGGTAATTTTGGTGTGTATATACATGCTTCATCAGTAGGTAGCTAGTAAAAAGACAAGGACGACATATGGTATGCTCCAACTTAACTTAGTGACTAGGAAGTGTAAAGGTGGGGGGTCTAGAGGACATAAATGTGCTCTAAAGAGGAATGATTTGTTGGCCATCAACCCTAAAAAGGAATTTAGAATCACGATTACACTATTTTTTTCTCACATCCATGTCTTAGGACGACATTGAGCCATATTCATAGATGGGAAAATGGTATTTTACTATACATAAAAGATGTAGTGCAAAAAAAAAAAATGCAAGTAAAATCAATGACCACAATCTTTGGCATATACATACAAATAAAGAAGATATTACACCGAGCAAACTTCAAATTTCCTATTCATTATCTGGAAATTTGAACTTAGAAAGAAATACTCGGACTCCAAGAGGACTAAGTTTCCAGATGATGGGAATCTAGGGGTTCCATATGGAATTGTTCAATTCTTTTATCTCTTTAAGTAGATAGACAGAACAAGCATCCTACTCAGTTAGTGTCAATGCAAAATGAAAGTGGGTAATGATCAGTTTGATCCAAATTGATCTTTAGGCATAACATGGATAAAGATTTGTTAATCTTTGAGGTCGTTGAGTGTTAAATCCTAATTCTAACGAAGTTCTGAGAAACAATTAATCTAAAGGTTTGATAAAATCTCTATGCTTGCATCTATTTATAAATTGGTTTGAAACAAAAATCTAAGTATGTTTCATGTATTCTTCAAATAATTTTTTCTAAAAGACCAGCAAAGTATATGATGTTGAAAAATACGAGATTTATCCACTTTATTCTTGCATCTTGAGATAAAAGATTTAATAAATACTTATGAATACATGCTAATACCACATTCTTATAAAATAGACTACATGAAACAACAACACCATATTAACACTTAAAATATGTAAAAATAAGAAGAGATTTTTATCCGGCAGATCCTATAAACTTTCAAAATGACCTCTACGACCTTTGAAACATCGATATTCCTCCCTCGACTCATAAACTTGCTCCGTCTTATCCCATAGACCCTCCTGTTAGTTTTAACTTTATTTGAATCAATTGCTTGGGTTATCCTTGAGTTAATCTATCCAATGGAAATCCAACGGTGGATATTCCACATCCATGTTCTTTCCAAAAGGCCATCCAACAGTGGAAATCCAACAGGGGCAGGACTTGGAGGAGGCGGTTAGAGGCATAACAAGGTTGGGGGGTGGGCGACGACTTGAAAGAGGTCAGGGAGGGGAGGAGGCAGATGTTGGGGAAGTGAGCGGTGACCTGGAGGAGGTCGGGGAGGGGAGGAGGTGGCGGTCTGGAAGAGATCGGGGAGGTGGGCGATGACCTGGAGGAGGTCAGAGCGGGGAGGAGGCGGCGCTTGGAGGAGGTCGGGGAGGTGGGCGATGGTCTGGAGGAGGTCGAGGAGGGTATGAGGCGGGGGTTAGAGATGTGGGCGGTGGCCTGGAGGAGGTCGGGGAGGGGAGGAGGACACGTCCTGGAGTAGGTCGGGGAGGGGAGGAGGGGGTGCAGGTCGATGGTGGCCTGAAGGAGGTGTGGGTTGATGACAGCCTGAAGGAGGTGCAGGTCGACGATAGTGCGGAGGTCGAGGGCCGCGCAGGGGTGGTCAAGGATGATGCATGGGAGGTGGAAGAGGAGGGATGCCATCTTTTGTAAATTTGTTAAACAGCGAGGGTAATATGCACCTCTTTTTAACGTAATCTAGTTACATTTAACAGGCAAATGGATGCGGGTTAACCAGAGGGTCTGTGGAGTAAGGGTTAGCAAGTTTACGGGGTCGAAGGTGGAATTAGGTTGTTTAAAAGGACATGGATGTAATTGGCAAAGATTATAGGGCCTGCAAGATAAAAATCCCAAATAAGAAATGAGAAAATCAAATAGAAAAGAACTAAAGAAAGACTTTTTTATATGCATATATATACATATTAATAAAAAAAGGAATAAATAAAATTGAAAATATTATATTTATTTCCTCTTTTGTATTAAAATAAATATACAACATACTAAAATTTGTACCGTGGATAACCACAAAGTAAACACAAACCTTGATTTATCTACATGAAAAATTTCCTGACATGTATCAATTTATGTATAATTGTATCAATTTATGTATATCTCCAAATTTGCTGCAGTAACATTCTAATTTCATTATATAATAAATATTAATTTATAAAAATACTTTATAAATATCAGGGTTAAAGAAATGATTTTCAACTTGTGAACTTCTTTGTATAATTTACTTATGTATATATATTGAAACTTAAAATATTTCTACACTTCTTATTTTACATCCTTAGTACTTATATCCTTTAGTAACATATTAATACAAATGTATAGAAAAATAAAAATAATCCAGAGATATCAACTTGTGTCGATACAAATACAATGCAAACCCTAGATTTTAATATGTTTATATTATATAGCTTGTATCTGATTTATATAAAGTCTATTTTCATTCAAATCACATGTAGAATTCATGTACAAAAATACTTCACATCTTAAAAATAATTCTAGGATTAATAGGGTTTGTGTTTGAAACATAGGATTTGGAACCCTTTTCTATATAAGTACAATTGTATTTCAAAATTTAATAAATTATACAAGTTACACTTTAGCTCTTTTCGCTTGCTTTTAAGCTTGTACATATCTCAAGATCGTGTATGTTCTCTAAAATATAAAATAAACCAATATATTTCAAAATCTAAATATATAAAAATATTTTGTGTTCCCAATACTTTAGAGTTATAATTAATGTGGTGGAAATTTTATAATATGTATATTATAAATTTAAAATTTTAAAAATATAATTTAGTTCTAATATATGTTGTACTTATAAAAGTATATATGATGTTAAAAATAAAACAAAAACAAAAATTGCAGAAGACAAAAACATGTAAATTATACATATAAAAATGAATTTAAGTTTCTACTTTACTCAAATGGATAAAGTTTTGACAACCGCTACATATCCTTTATTAATTTGACTTTTTATTATAGCAAAATAATTCAATGATTGATCAAAATCAAACTTAAAATGTATTAACCAATTTAATTATGTTGTTAATTTTTTATTAGGGAAAGCCCAAGGTTGATCACATGGAGATCCTTATAAACCTATGGATAATTTCATGTATTGAAGTGCATCTGATTTGCAATAAGATATTTTTTCTAGGTTTTTAAATTCAATGTCTATGGGGATGCAACTGCAGGCAAAGTTAAGGTTTATTTTGTATTTTTTCAATCAAAACAACTCAAACAATTACGAAAATTGGCTAGAGTGTAAACTAATGTAAAAATAAGCTATTGTTAATTTTCGAGATTTTTTATTGAAAAATGAATTTTTAATGAATTAAAGAATGCAAACATGGTGACTAAGAGTACTTATATTATCAATATCAAGGGCAAATATTTTTTAGAATACAAATTATCTGAGGCATCTCTAATGAAACAAATCATGAAAAACTTTAATTTCTAAAAAAACATGTGAGGAGACTATTAAAAATCTTTTATAGAAATCATGAAATAATTTATTTAAGCACTTAGTTCTTACAAATGAGTTCATTTTTCACACTATAGTGTTCAATTAATTCTAAACAATCATATTTTATCAGAATATTTAGAGGTCATGATTTTTTACTATGCAATAATCAACACGAAACGGGAAAAATGCATATAGTTCTTCCATATTAACTGTTATAAGTCCACGCTAGCTCAGAAAATACAAACAAGTAATCAAAATGTAGAGAATTAAATGTACCGCAATGTTCAATTATTAATTATTAAAATGGTATTAAAATAGTTTAAAATGATGTTTAAACAGAAGATTCTAAATGCAATATAGAAAATAAAAGGAATCAAGAAAAATAGTGTACAAGGGTACTAATTGCATTACTCGAACTTGCAGGATATGGGTGCAAGCTATCCCGCCATATGTGAGCATCACGTGGTGCATTCAGGCTGGACTAGAGGTCTAGCAAGAGCTCAGTATGATGTGATGTAGGTGCTTCAGGAGGGTGTGGTGATTGGCTCGGATTAAGTGAGGAAGAAGGCTCGTGACCATTTAATGAGGAGGGTAAGAGGGTGTTATTGAGAAATGTTTGAGCCCCCCTCGCTTCTTATTGTTGAAGCTGACACAAGAACTAACAACAAAGGGCATTCATGTCTTGTGCACCCAATGGCCTATGATGGTTGTCATTATACTCAAAGGTCACTAGAGTTCTGACGCGATGACCCTAAGGTATGTCGACACACGACTAGCCAAAGGGGATGTATTGTAGATCTGACAATCTGCTCGGTCTTGGATGTTACTTTGGGTCTGAGGTTGAAGAGATGTTGATGGACGACTGATGCTCTAAATGCATGCGGTGAGGTCAAAGCCAGGGGTAGACTCTTGTTCATCTCATGGGGGGCACGCGCCCCCCAAAGTTTGTAAATTTATGATATTCCCATTTTTTGTTTCATTCTTTGAATAAAATCCTAGCCATTATGCACTCGCCAAAAGTTGGAATTCAAACCATGTATCCGTGCCTTTTGTTCCTCGTCACCTCTTCTCTTGCATTCCCTCTTTATGCCCACACAAGCTGCTATGGTCGTGCTTCTCCTCCCCACGATGTCAGCTCCCGGTCTAGCAATATCTACGGACTCTAGATCCCACGCATAGTGGCAATCCATGCCCAACATCCCTCACTTTAATAATATCATCTCCTCTCTTGCATTTATTTTGGATACCCAAATCGAGCCGATGTGCCTGATGAATCTCAGATTCATCACTCTAAATCTCATTAATTAAGCTCAAATCCCTCAAAATCATAGCATTTACTCATTTATTATGCATAATTATCATTCATGCATATTTTTAATAAGAATTACATTTTATCACTCATTTCTGCACAAAATAAGAAGCCAAAAATCCCAGCTAAAATTGACCTGTAAATGGCCTAACTTCCCCGATTTTTAATTAATTCATGCTAACTCCGAATGACCCAAAATCACCTTCACTGTGTACATATCACTAATAAGAATAAATGAAAAATGTAAAAAAATCACTAACCCAAATAAGTGGACCAAAAACCCAAACCCTAGTTCTAGGATTTTCAGACGAAAACCCTCATGTCTTCCTCATCCAGTGTCCGTTTTAATCCTACTCACTTTTGAATTAATGTACATTCAATTACCTTCAATACAAGACCTAGTTAAGTGAATCGGAGCTCATATGTGAAATTTGGGTTTTGGGCCTCTTTTGTACATTTTGTATTTTAGCGAATTTTGACCTATTATTTTATGTACATAATTAACATATTTTCTTTTACTTATTTTTCATGTGTCTTCTTCGATGAAAGTTTTATTAAAATGCACAAAAATCCAAATCCAAACTGAGTTTGAAATCAAAGAAACTAACCGAGTCCAAGTCTTCACTAAATTGTCTGTATAAAATCGTTCTTTTCATAAATTATTTTATTTCTTCTTTTTTTAATTCATAAAAATAATAAAAATAAGATTAATGTGTAAATATTTATCTTTTTTTTTAATATATTTTTTTACGGATTTTTATCTTGTTTAAAAATGACAAAAAATATAAACCCAAAAATCATGGTATGCTATATACATGGGATACCCCTAAAATATCTCTTTGTGCAAATTATTGATTTTGGTTTTGACGTCTTCATGAAAGTTGTAGATCTTATTGAGACGAGAAATGTTTGTGAATAAACCTTTTCGATCCGAGGTCGTTTGCTATTTCTTTTATATTTTTCTTTGCATTTATTTTCTGATTTTTGTGGGGCTGACACGTGGCAGCTCCTGGAGCTGCCACATGTCACCCAATTTTGGATTAATTTTTATTTCATTTTTATAAAAAAATAAAAATAAAAATAAAAAATATATAAAGGCACGTACGTGCATCGCACGTGTCTCCCGCGCACATGCCGCGCACGTGCGTCGCCGGTCCCCTACTGCTGCCACGTGGCTAGATCACGACTGTCCGATCTCGGCCGATTGAACGGCCGCTGTCCTTCGTCCATCATACTCGCCTTTCCCAATCTGGGAGCCTTCGACACCTGTCGCCCCGCGAAATCTCCGCCGCCTTCCCTTAACTGCTGCGCCGCCTTCCCTCCGTATCTCGTCCGCATCAATCCCCGCCCATCTCGGGATCGGCCACCATCCCACCTCCATTGAATCTCACCAATTCTCATCCGATCTCCATCATAAAAATTTTCCATCGCCGGCCGGTCTTCCTCTCCTATAAAAGCTCTCCACCGTCCCCTTTTGAAACCCATCCGCCGTTCAACCCCAAGGTCTCGCTCCAGGAGTGACAGTCCGACTAGCACCCTTCACAGCGTGATTCGGGGTCTCGTGCCTCATCGCAACTCCGTCGTTATGCTGTTGCTCCACTTCGGCTTGCTTTCCGCTGAGCCCCCTCCTCCAGGTACATCTCCGCCTGCTGCGCCTCATCTCTCTCTCTCTCCCGATAATCACCTCTGTATACTTTGCCATTCATCTAAATCGAGTCCCCTTCTACTCATCATCATCAACCTTCAAACCACCATCTCCGTTATGCATCATCACCTTCGTGCCTACACCGAGAACTCCGACGACCAACACAAGCAAGCCTTCGAAGCTCCGGCCTGATTGTCATCGATAAAACTTCTTCGCCATCAAGTCGGGTGTCACAGAGCTCCCCACTCCCAGGGATACTGCATCGACCGTCAACGCCCATGTGTCAACCAATCCCAGCCGTCAAATCAACGCGGTGATGATCCGACCATCCAAAGCTTGCGACCTTAGGCATCGGATCAAAGTGAATCAACGGTCCAGAACCTACTTCAGCCTCGGATCGAAACCTCTTGCCTCGGGCCACACTGAAGCACGAGAGCACGTCACGTGGAGGCCTGCGCCGATCCTCCAATCGAGCCTGCCACTGCACGTGGGCGTCACGTGCTTGGCAACTAAGCCTTCAGTCGTTCCCCTAATTGCACATCAACCCCCACTGACCAGGTCACATGCTTGGCACGTGACATCCAGGGAATTATACACTCGACCTGCCAGGAGTTCTGGTAATTACAATTTAGTCCCTTATATGCGGATTTTATTTCCTTTTGTTTATTGTAATCGCATAAATACCCCTGTGTTTCCCCCTTTATTTTGACGGCTACATTGCATTATTTTATTATCCAAAAAGAGCATTTTGTTCCTCACTTAATTCTCTACATCCTTATATATTGTGGACACTTTTGTGATAAGTGGTTAATTAATAATTAATCTTTTTGTGGAAAATTGCATATTTTTCCCATTTTGTACTTTGTTTTTTATAATTGATTAACTGTTGCTTTAAAAATGACCGAAAAATCAGTGATTATAGAATTAATTGTGTTTATCATTGTGACCAAAAAGAATTGCATTTGCATGCATAGTTTGCCTTATAAAAATCATTTTGCATATTTCAATATTTGATTTTTATTAGGTATTAAATCTCACATTTTTTAGGTTTAGGATTTTTCTGAGATTGAACCCTAGTCATAGATCTTGGATAATTTTATGCCTTAATAATAATTAGGTTTAATATTTATTATAATTAACTATTGAAATTCACTTTGGTTGCATTTAAAAATTCATAAAAAAATTCATCTTGGATCCAAAAATTTCTAAAAAATTACGGTGCATTCATTTCATCGTAATCATTATCTTGGCCAAGTTTCATATTTTTTGGACATCGTTTGATTGATATTTACATTTTAGTCCCTAAAATAGGCCAAAAATTGCATTTTGCATCTCAAATTACATAAAAAATACAAAAAAGAAGACCGCCTCGAAAAACCGTGCATGAATTTTGATAGACAAAATTCTAGGTTGTTCCTTTGCCTCTTTGTCTTCGACCTTGGTACTTGCCCAAGTAAAATAAACAAAAAACCGCATTGATTAAAATTGACAAAAAAATTCTGTGTGGTTATTTCTTGACCGATTCTGATTACCCACCTACAACAAAATGACACATATTTTTAAGCAAACGATAATCCACACATTTTAACTAGTACAATTTCGGATTCGTCTGATGGCACCATTACCGGGGAGACAAACAACTTAGTTTTTTTGTCTAAATCTTTTATTCGATTTTTTGCATTCTAGTAGTCTGACCCCCGAAGTTTATCACTGTAAATTCCATTTTTTCATGAATTTATTTTATTTTATTTTCAGCATTTATTTTTCTTATTTTATTTTTGATTTATTTTTAGGTCACTCTCTTAGACCATCTCTCTTATTTTTCTTGCGAGGTACCCAACGTACGTGAAGCTGTTTTTTTCAAGAACCGACACATCTTCATTGACGTCTGAAAAATCACAATTAATTTAAGATTGAGTCGAGCCGTGAGAGAGCGTAGAGTCTAGGATTTTATTTTATGCATTTTTATATTTCTGTAATTAATTGCTCATTTATAGCGGTGTTCGTTTGGACTCTCGTGTGTGTAAAAATCCCTTGAACTTTTTCTGTGGTATGTTTTGGCCTGTTTCACTCTCCGGTGAGGATGGGGCCCGAATAGAGTCATGCTTAGGATAGACCTGCACAAACGACTCTTAATCTTTTAAAATTTCGATTATGCTCGTAGGAACTAAGGCCACACTTTACTTTAAATGAGACACACATTAGATCGTTCAATTTAGCCAAATTCAACTCAATTCTTCCCCGTTAATAGAACGTACTTCTAGGTGTGGTTTTTCATCGGTTTGCATTCATTTATAATAATCTTTAAAATTTTGTATTGCATCCCAAATGGAGATTGCGAGGATTCACTGTAAGTCTTCTAACTGAGCATGCATCATAGTTTTTCACGTGCATCGGCTTTTCCCGAATTTCTCCCTCTTGTTTTGTCACATAATTTTAAAGGAAATTGAGACTGGATGGTAGATGTGCATTTGTGCTCATTTAATTCTTCAGTGATCACCTAATTAAAATTGAGACTGTTAAATATAGCCGATTTTAATAACCCTTAAAATCAAGAATTCTTACGGGAGAGCAACCCTGACATTGTATGCTTTTATCTTGAAGCGAGGAGAGAGACACACACTAGGATAGAGCCAAGCCAAGATTTTCATATTGACTACTGATTCTACCAAAAACGATTAGCTACTTCTTAGTGAGGATCTAACGGGTAGCCGGTAAACGGTCCGGATTTCCTTAGCAGAGTGGGTGGTTTAGAGGACACTGCGTAAGGCTCCGTCCTCAAGTAATACGGGTAGCTGTTTTACTGTCCGTACTTACTCCCATACTTGCTGAAAGTAGGTGCAACTAGTCATAAGAATTCGGAACAGTCGGTAGGGAAATACATGCACCTAACAGCTCATTTAAATAGTTTGCATGATTTGAATTCTCACCAATTAAAAATTGACAACATAACAGGTCGAATCCTCACGGCCTTTACTGAGTGAGTTGGTGAAACAAGGCTCTGTATTGTGTTTGAGTTGTATGTAGAAAGTAGATAATCATCGAATACCGCACACTTGTGCCTAGATCATGAATCGTAAACCTCTTGTTGATCTTTTGAAATCGAGAATGGAAAATTGTGGTGATTTTTGTTCAGACTCCGCGAACTCTTCTCTTACCGCCACAAACTTACCAATCTCAAAAGTTCGGAGACACTCTTTCTCTGGACCTCCTTGAGCTCGGAGATACCTTTCCAATGAACCCTATTCCTACAATTCCTTCTTCTTTCTTGAGGAAGGACAAACACACACTATTTCTCTCTCCAAAACACATCGAGGAAAACTCCTACCTCGATGATGCTTGTTCAAATTCTTTCCACTCTATTAACTCGAATCCATTATATTCTGAAGGTGAAGAAGAAGAGAAGAACTCACAAAAGATGCCTCCCAAGATGTCTTCCAAGAAATATCATGAAGATGAACCCAATGTAGATCCGATGCAGATATTTTTTACAAGATTAGCCGCGTCTGAACAGCAAGAAATTCTACCGAGAGAACAACTAGAGCAGTTGAATGCTGGGGGAGAACCGTCAATGGAAGCACCATACAATCCTGGGCAGTACAGAGTGAGAAATTACTTGCAGCCACCTCAGCCAGAAATCAACTATGAACTGATACCACACTTTTTGAGTCAATTACCACAATTCCATGGTAATGCAACTAAAGAACTATATTAATTTTTACGAGACTTGGAACTGATATGTTCTAATCTGAGGCACCCACAAGTCAACCAGGATTACATTCGTTTGACTGCAATCCCTTTCACCTTGAAAGGGAAGGCATATTACTGGGTAAAGAATTTAGGAGTGATTGTAACCACTTATGATAGGTTCAAAAACCTATTCTTGAAAAAATTCTACCTGTTGAGTCAGACCAACCAGATGAGGACACGCATCACCAGTTTCTCTCAGATGCCTAATGAACCACTCTTTGATGCTTGGGATAGATTTAAAAATCTACTACAGAAATGCCCATGCCATGACCTGGATAACAACATCCTAGTGCAGTCACTCAACTCTGGCCTCAACTATGAGACTCAAGGGTTGGTGAGCGCTGCCTGCGGTGGCAACTACACATCACGAGGGGCTGAAATCGTCTGGAAAGTACTAAAGAAAACGGCTGAGACAAGCCGCTCACAGATTGCCAGTAGAGCATACACCGATTCTCTGAATACATTTCAATCCAAAGGGGGAAAGCAATCCGATCATGAACATCATCGTTGATAAATTGACGGTTGTGGATCAGATTTATAAGAGGATGAATGACATCGATAATAGGATCTCCCATTTTCCGAAGCAAATGGAAGAGCTGACTGAGAAGGTATCCAAGATGGGGATACCCACTGCACATACGGTCCCGATCTATTGTATACATCACGTCCAAGAGCAGTCAGGATTAGGACAACAACAACCATGGATTTATGACCAATTCTATACCCAACCTTCCCAGTAGTCACCTTCACCAGCCGAGATTGTTAAAGAAGCCCCGCCTCCGACGTTCGAAGTGAACGGCATTTGGTACACTCAGGACACTACCTGATAGGGTAATATGGAGGACCATCGGCCTTACCAACGTCCACCCACTTTCTATAATGTAGCATTCCCACCAGCTCCACAACACACTCAGAACACTGCATCATTCCAACATCCGAAGCAGCAGCAACAACCATACAACCGCTAGAACTAGCCTCAGGAATACCGTCAACAATATCAAGCTCCACCAAGTCACACTGAAAACAACCATCTCAACCATCCAACTTTCAAGAAGAACCCGTAGATTTCCAGAGACATATGCTCGAGGAGATTCGCAACTTCCGAAATGAACTACACGATCTACGAGTTGATGTTAATCGTTTGTCCCGTTGGAGAGATGAACAGACACCCCTGCTACAACCATTCCCGCTCAAGTTCAAGCTAACCCTAATAACTTGAACAAATCTCAATCTTCCCAACACAATGGCCAGGTATACTATTCAGATTTTTCCACATATGAACACGAGATTCTTTCGTTTGACAATATCAATGCTATGTCACTTAGGAGTGGAAGGACCGTGGACGTACCTGATCGGACACGTGAATCGGATCATGAAGACTCGAAAGATCAACCGGAGGATGCTTCCGAAAATGAAGAAGAAGGACACCTGAACTCAGAGCGTGTGAAGATCCCATCACACGAGAAACGAAAAGCATCTATGGAGTCTACAGAGGACCTTGCACCTCTAGTTGCTGCAGAAATACCTTTGTCACCTTTTCAGTAACCCGATTTTGATTATTATCAGAAAAACAATGATTGTAATAAGAACTCCATTTCTAATAAAGATGCTCTCATTTATGACTATGGTTCCCTATCTCCTGTCTCAAATGCTTCCATTCCTTTCCCCCATGCTCTTAAGAAAGGAAAACCAAAGAAAAAAAATTCAAGATGACCCAGAATTAAAGAGATTCTGGCAGGAAAATATCACAGTCAAAGTACCCTTTGATTAATATGTGGCCAGTAATCCAGTATTTTGAAAGTACTTGAAAGTAAAATGCACGCCCACCAGGACTCGCACAAAGAAACCGAGTCAATTTGTGGAGACTCGTATCTTGACTGTTGCCACTACCAGTTGTGTCAGAAATCAGCATTTACCAAGAAAGAAAAGGGATATGGGTGCTCATTATGTGAACAGTCGCATTGGCGGCATTGCATTCGTACGCACATTACTCGATAATGGTTCTTCGATCAACCTTCTCCCCTTAGACTTATATTACAAATTAAATTTAGGTTCTCTCAGAAAACCATCATCTCTGCTCCAATTTGCTGATAAATCTACTAAGAGATCTAGGGGAGAAGTAAAAATTGTAGTCATCTTGATTGAGGGTACTGATAACGGGCGTTTTCCACGAGGGTCACCATGAATAATATTCACAAGTTGTCACCGAGGCGACCGCTTGCAGAAAACCCGAGTTATACAGCAGTTAACCCACAACCAAAGAATAAAACAATCAAGCTCAAAAAGGAGTGTGAATTAATCTTTATTTACTCTACCATAAAATGTACAATGACAAGCATGTAGAGGTCGAACCACAGAGAGCAATACAAAAATGCAGTAGCCTGCTTGCATCTCAGAGTCATCCAAGTGTGAAATCTATTTTTGTGGGTTTTTGAATTTTTTTATATATATTTTTTATATTTTAGGATTAATAAATCTATATATATACATATAAGTAGTAATATATAGATATATATTTTCTCTCTTTTTTTTGTTTTAGGGGGTACATGTATATATATATATAGGGATACCTTAATATTTACAAAAATAGTCAAAAATTAAGGAATAAAGTCTTTTTAGGATTTTCATGACTTTTTACTATTTTTGTGAATTTTGGCATTTTTGGAAACATTTTTTTTCAATAGAAAAATAGGAGCAAACAGTGGAATAGGGTCTGGCTGTGCTAAAAATAGACATTTAAATAGCAATTACCCTTAAAAATTTTCCACCCTATTTTTGTGATAAAGATAATAAAACCTAGCATGAATAGAAACTGAGCTCATATTTTTCTGATTTTTCTTTGATTTTATACATTTTTTTGAAGTTTTTGGGTCTTTTTGGATTTTTAAGGTTTTCTTTTTGAGATTTTTAGGGCTTTTTGGACTGACACTAAAATATGTTAAAATGCACCATAGGGAAATTTTTTTGGAGTTTTTCGAGGCATTTTCATATTTTTTTAGGATTTTGTAAGTTAGACAGTGAATAAAAGACATATTGTTGATTTTTAATAAATGCAAAAATGCGAAAAATTAAAAACTAAAAAGATAGCTTTCAAGCACAACCAATAAGGAGCTTAAGTCTATTTTTGCAAGAATTTTCAAGTTAATATGGAACACAAAATAAATAGACAAAGCATTTAAAAATAAATGGCCTGGCAGGGGTATTTTTGCAAATAAAGTAGTTCGCAGGGGCATACATGCAAAAATCACAATAAAATTACACGTTAACTTTTATTTTCAGGACCATTCAGGAATTACAGAAACACGGCAGGGTTTACTTGCAATTTTCACGCGCCTCACGTGGTGCTGCACGTGAGGCGCAGAGGGACTAAAGTGTAAATATGAAAATATCAGGGGGTCTTCTACAAATTATACAATTTATATACACAGTAACTTTTTTATTTTTGGGTTAAACTTTAAATACAAAACAACGAGGGTTAGATATGAAATTTACCCCCAAAATCGCGCGCGATCCAACGACATCGAGCGCGCCACTTATCCACGTGTCGAGCACTCAGCGCTCGATACCCCTTCGATGATCTGCGGCCAGGATTGCCTCTGAGGTCTGATCGCACGGCCCAGGCTGGTGCTAGATGGACGGCCCTGATTAGAACTGGTGCCGCCCCCTTCATCCGACGGTGACTGCTGTTCGCGAAGAACAGGGAAGAACAGCGGGCTTCCCTGGCTTCGATCGGTGATCTCTCCGCCTCCAGGCGCTCCATGTTGCTGCTGATGGGTCCCAGGCATCAGGCGAGGCGGTGCGCACCGTCCGAGGTACTCCAGAAGGTCCAGGACCCCCTAGATCGGTTGAACGAGCTTGGAGAAGAAAGGGGGGTCCTGGAACCGAGCAGGAGGTAGGATCGAGCCCCAGGGGGCTCCTTTCAGCTTCCAACCTGCAACAAATGAACGAGGGGCTCGAGGAGGTCTTCCTCGACCCGGGGTTTAGGGTAAAAGAAAGGGGAGCGGCGGAGGGAGGTGAGGTCCGGCGAAGCGGAGGAGATGGCCCTCGATTCGCAGAGCTGGGCGAGCTCTGGATGATCTGAAGCGTGGGCTGAGTGTAGAATGCGTAGGGGAAGGAGATGAGGTGGATCGAAGGGTCAAATAGCGTGCCGATCAGGGTAGAGAGGTTCGCCGGAGCTGAACTCCGGCGAACTTCGATCTGGTTCTAATCGAACACCTACAGTCCTACAACCTACTCTAAAGGCTATTTTAAGGATTAACAACTAAAACTAAGCTAAAAACGAAACGCTTATACCTGGTTGGCGACCAGGGAGCAGGACCTCCGGTGAGCGGCGGCCGTGGGCACTCCTCTCGACTCCTTCGACCGTCTGAAACTTCCAGGAGAACCCTCCTGTCACAAGGATCCTCAAAGGACTGGAAAAGATGGTGGAAAACAACCGAAGGGAGACCAAAGGGCGGAAGGAAGTCGAAGGTCTTATTTATAAACAAAGTATGCACCTTTATTGGCCGGCGAATCTTGACGAATCTGGGCTATGTACAAGGGAGCATGGGATAGGGCGTGAGTCTCAGATGTACTAGGAACAATCTTCATGAAGGGTCTAATCGTTCTCGAGCTACCAAAATCACGTGAAAATTTGGAGAAAAGGGACCCCCATGACTTGTCAGAGGTGTAGGGCTAGGGTATGAAGAGTTGACCCGAGGTCAACCCTTGGCGGCCTGCGATTGGTCCACGCAGGCCGCTAGAGGACAAAACAGGCTGGAAAATTAAAGAATGAATTATTTAGAGTAGTAAATGATTTTATTATTTTTCGAGTATAAAATAAAAAATGTTTATTATTTTATGTATTATTTTAATATGATTTTTATTTATTTTTATAAATTATTTTATTATGGTTTTATTAAAATAATGTGTATATGTATGTATTAACATGTATCTTTGTGTATTTTATTTTTAATTTGTTTATTTTATTTTATTGTTTTATTTTCTTATTTTATAAATTTATGACTTATTTTTGTGAGTATAAATATATTTTTATTTCATTTTTAAGAGTTTATTTACATTTTTAAATAAATGTGTATATGTATATGTAGGGATACTTATAGGTATTTTACCTATGAATGAATTATATATTTATTTATTTAATGTATTTTATTTGTTTTTTCTTGGATTTGTATTTTTAATAAGTTTTATATAATGTATACATTGTTATAAAAATATAACTAAATAAAGAATAAAAGAGTAAAAATCTCTTTTTATTTATATACATATAGGTAACATAGGTATTTTGTCTATGTGATACATAGACTTATTTTATTTTACAAATTCTTTTTAGTTTTCTTTTTAATTTTAATAATTACATGTTTTATATACATTATTTACAAGATTCTAAAAATATAATTTATAAAAATAATGAATATTGAATAGAAAGAATATTTTAATCAGGTTCTATATACAAGGTGGGCCAAAAACCTAACTTCCACAGATGGACTCCAAAAATTATGGAACCAATTTTATAAAATAGTTCATGGAATGCTATATACAATTAAAGGTGAGTTTGGGTGATTTGGAGTTTTTATTTGCAAGATATGGGTCTGTGAAGTTTGAGATTTTTGCTTTTTATTTTGTGTATAGAATGTACACTGAGTATTATTTTTACACAAACTCAATTTTGGATTTTGATTTACATTATTCCTTACAACTTTCATGAACAAAGTTTCCTTATTTGAGGAATAAATAATTGTGTACAAAATAGGTATCAACAATGCCTAAACAAATGAATGAATAAATGGGGTATTTATTGTACACTGGCCCTTATCTCCCCCTACTTTATTCCTTGTCGACCAATACCATTCTGGCCTTGGTCTCGGGGTTTGGGTCATAAAATATTTGCAATATTTTATTCCTTTTTCTTTTCTTTCTTTTATTCTATAATTTTGGCATTAAAACCTTATTTTATGTACACTTAACACAATGAATGCTGAATGCTATTATATACAAATTAATGCTATTTCTCTGCATTTGCTGAGGTTTTTGAGGCCAAATGATAGAATAAAGGTGATGAAATGGAGATTCATCATCCCCCTATACTTGCCTTTGCTAGTCCCTAGCAAACACTTATGCAATAAGTACAAAAAAGAGTAAAGAAAAGAAAAAGGAGAATGAAAAAGGTAGAGTGATAGGAATGCTTTCAGTGCAATAGATGTTCTTACCAAATCAGAATTTGGAGCTTCTGCTAGACCTTAGGTGTGGTTGTGTGTAGAACCTAGTCGGGAACCAACTTTAAAGCACAACAGCCTTCGAGAGTCACAGAACTCGGTTCAGCCCACCTCAATAGCCTGGTCAGAACTAGCCTACATCATACGCAAACTCTTACAACTATGAATCTGACTTGTACAGTGTAAGTGATATGTAGCTCCCCACCTAAGAAATAACAAAGAAACAACCTCCCCCAACCTGGTAACTCTAATGCCTCGATCTAGCAACTCTTTCCTCGAGAAGCGGGGTATTCCCTTCTAAGTTCAAGTACAACCGGCTCAAGAAGAGGGGGAATAAGAGGTATAGACTTTTGGGAGCTCAACCAGTGTAGCTAAGTCTCCCGCTGCAAGCTTCATGAGATGTAACATGGATAACATAAGCTTTTGCTTTATTAGACTATATACACTCCGGTGGGGTTATTAAATTTTCAATCCGACCCACCACTTTTTTTGGAGTTCTTTTTGCAAATTTTTTTTTCAATTGCGTCTGTACAACATATCTACATGATGCATCATATATACAAGAACTTTTCCTTTTGAGCTAGTAGACTATCCCTCTTTTGAAGCTTTATTGCAACCCACGGCTTCTGTCTTTAGCCTTCATCACCACTAGACCAAGTTGAGGTGCACTTCCTTCACTAAAAGAAGAAGAGAGGTTCCGCCTAGAAGTACTACCCTCATATGCTACCCCAAGCCAAAGGAAACTGCCTCCTCACCACCTCATCCGTGGAGAGATATGTGAAAGGTGCAGGTGTCCAAGTTAGGTCACGGTCGGCAAGAGTCGTGCGTGTGTCCCGAAAAGTTCTAGTTAGTCCATTGAGGTGACTTGAACCCAGCCCTGATTTCTCAAAGAATTAAGTCTGTATAGACCTGAAGTACCTCAAATCTAATTCCCGTAAGGTTCCGGTGTAGTTAGGTGCAGTAAGGTCTAACCGAGCTCCAATTTGAGACTTCATTAGACTGATTCAATCATCAAGCTCACTCAAAAAGAATATGAATGGTATGCTTATGCTATGCACGATGAATGATGCAATTTTTCACAAAGAATTTAAAAGAATCAAAGAATCTTTGCACAAAGAGTTTTTGCAAACGAAATACGAACTTGACACATACAAAGCATACATACAATTATTTACACGGCTTGCCACTTTATTTACAAAATGTATGAATTTATAAAGACTTTACAGGTTTGAATGAAGTAGTTTATTTAGAATTGTACAAAAAGAATTTTGTGTGTCTTATTTATGATTTACAAGTGTTGTAATGGTGCTCTTCTTAGTTTTTGGAAATAATTTTGCAAACGATAGTACACGATAATTTCTGCAATCTTTTTCACACATTTGAAAACTATTTTTACACAGATTTTTCACACTATATGTATACAAATTTCACTATAATTTTGACAAACATTTTTCAAAACCTTTGCACATAGGTTTTTCCAATCATTTATTTCACACAAAGAAAAATTTTGCAATCCACACAATTTTACACAAGTTGAAATCATTTCACAACAAATTTTTCAAACAGTTCGTACTAGTTTTCAAATCATACTGTATAGGTATCTGATTTATTATTCAGTATATACAAAAGATGAGAAACTGTATTTGATGTATAATATGTTTTTTTAAGTTTTATTAGGGATTACTGCTTTTTATTATATGAGAGATTTTTGTGCAGACTCCTCAGACTCCTTCAAATATTCTTTTCACAAGAGTTTTGAAAACTATAGTCCAAAATAATTTGACAAAGACGTTCACGCATTTGAAAATGATTTTACAAAGGTTTTTCTCACAAGATCAATAGATTTTTCAAAACAATTTGACAAGCAAATTTTTCAATCATTTGCACACTGATTTTCACACATTTTGATTTCACTCAAAGAAAATAATTTTGTCAAACAAAACTGATTTTTCAAAGGTTGAATACTTGTACACACTATTTTCAAACAATTATCACAAGATTTTTCAAAGAAATCTTTCTCTCACAAAAACATTTTTCCTGACTTAATAATCAGTACAAGTACAACGAGTCTAAGGATCTGACAATCATCTTTTATTATTATAGAATTACTTATTGCTTTTTAGATTGAGTTGATGTTTTATTTTTCAGTATGAGTTATGGCTTATAGTATATACACAGTATATACGACCCCCTATACTTAGCTTGAGCTATGTCCTCATAGATCGAAGAGAAAAACAGAGACATAACTCGTACTGAGTATAGATAGATCGAAAGAATAAATATGAATGAAATGAAGGAATGAGAAGTTGACCGTCCCCCCTATACTTAGGATCAAGTAATCCTAAGTATAGCAGTCTGTACATAAAGCAGGGAGGATCAAGGGTGGGAATACATAGATCGTACTCAGACTGTCTCCCCCTATACTTAGGGTAAGATATCCCTAAGTGTAGACAAGGAGAGGAGACAATGGAGAGGATCAAAGAATGGAAATACTCGGGGTGCACACCCCCTATACTTAGGACAAGGTACGTCCTAAGTATATAAAAAAAACTGTCTACAAGGGTTGCACCTTTTAGATACAAAGAGAAAATAGAAAAGGAAAAGAAGAAAAGAAGAAAAGCAAAGAAAATCATATAAACAGTTGTTGGATTGCATAGTCTGAATCTTTCGATGCCGCAGGTGCTGAGGAGATGTCATCATGGTGCATGAGCTGAACAGAGTCCACAACGGCCAGGAATGTGTCGGGTTTGAGGTACGGCTTCAGGAGTTGACCGTTGACGACGAATGGCTGTGCGTTAGGAGACAGTTCTGATATAGCAATGCTTCCATTGTCACGTACTTCACAAACTCGAAAGGGCCCTGTCCACTTACTCTTTAATTTGCCCGGGAATATCCGCAACTTTGCATCAAATAACCACACTTTCTGTCCAACGTCAAAGGTCTTTTGTCTGATGTGCCGGTCGTGCCAGCGTTTCACCTTCTCTTTGTACATCAAGGTGTTATCGTATGCATAGTCTCGGAATTCCAAGAGCTTGTTCAGATCATCTTTTCTTTTCTGACCACTTTTGCGTGAGTCCAAATTGCACTTGGTAACTGCCCATAAAGACTTATGAATTAATTCAACTGGCAGGTGGCACGGCTTTCCATATACAAGACGATAGGGCGACATGCCCAAAGGAGACTTGTAGGTAGTTCGGTAAGCCCATAGGACCGAGTCCAAGAGTTGAGACCAGTCCTTTCTGTTTGGCCTAACAAGTTTCTGCAAGATAGTCTTGATTTCTCTGTTTGATAATTCCGCCATGCCATTGGTCTGAGGGTGATAAGGAGACGCAACACGATGGTCGATGCCGTACTCCTTCGTTAACTTCTTGACCTCTTTGTTAATGAAGTGGCTACCCCCGTCTGATATAAGGATTTTTGGTGTCTCGAACCGCGAAATGATGTTCTTCTTCAGGAACTGGCAAACTGTTTTGCTGTCGGTGGCTCGAGCAGGGATAGCTTCAACCCAACGACTTACGTAATCGACGGCGAGAAGGATGTGCTCAAATCCTTGACTGTTAGGGAAAGGTCCCATGAAATCAATGCCCCATGCATCAAAAACATCTGCTATCTGGATGATTTTCAGGGGCATTGAATCTTTGGCAGTGAGTGTACCTTTCATTCTCTGACAGTCAGGGCATCGTTTAACAAATTCAGCTGCATCCTTGAATAAAGTGGGCCACCAGAAGCCACACTGAAGTACTTTGGCTGCCATCCGATCTCCAGAGTGGTGTCCACCAGATTCGAGAGAGTGACAATGCTCGAGGACACTTGATTGCTCTGTCTGAGGGATGCACCTGCGCCAAATACAATCTGCTCCTTCTCTGAATAAAAGAGGATCTTCCCAGTGGTAGAAACGGATGGTCGACATGAATTTGTTCTTTTGGTTCTTCGTCCAATCCGACGGTATTACCCCAGAGACGAGGTAATTGACTATATCAGCATACCAAGGAAGAGAATCCACAGCTAAAATGGCTTCGTCAGGGAAGGTTTCTGTGATAGGTGCATTGCTCAGAGGAGGATCATGCTGCTCTATTCTGGAGAGATGATCCGCTACCACATTCTGGATTCCAGGCTTATCCTTGATTTCCAAATCAAATTCCTGGAGGAGAAGGATCCAACGAATCAGTCTTGGCTTGGCATCCTTCTTCTGTTGTAGGTACCGGATAGCAGAGTGGTCTGTAAAGATGGTGACTTTTGATCCCAACAAATAGGATCTGAACTTCTCTAAGGCGAAAACCACAGCCAGCAGTTCTTTCTCTATCACTGTATAATTTCTCTGTGCTTCGTCTAATGTTCTGCTGGCATAGTGAATGGCATAGGGCGCTCTGTCTTTTCTCTGCCCAAGAACAGCTCTGACTGCAAAGTCTGACGCATCGGTCATTATTTCAAAAGGAAGAGTCCAGTCGGGGGGCTGTAAGATTGGAGCCTGAGTGATAAGCTCCTTCAATTGATTGAAAGCAAGGAGAACCGGCTGATCAACAATGAACTCAGTCTCCTTGCACAAGAGTTCTGTCAGAGGTCGGGCAATGCGGCTGAAATCCTTGATGAATCGCCTGTAGAATCCCACATGCCCCAGGAATGACCTCACATTCTTAACTGACTGAGGTGGCTGAAGATTTGAAATAACATCCACCTTTGCCGGGTCGACTTCCATGCCACATTTGGAAACGACGTGGCCTAGCACAATACCTTCGGTGACCATAAAGTGGCTCTTTTCCCATGAAAGCACTAAATTGACTTCTCGGCATTTCTGAAGCACTCTGTCTAGGTACTGAAGACATGAATCGAAACTATCACCATAAACAGAGAAGTCATCCATGAACACCTCGAGAAAACTGCCTACCATCTCGGCAAAGACTGCTAACATGCATCTTTGGAAGGTTGCAGGTGCATTGCACAAACCAAAGGGCATTCTCTTGAAGGCATAGGTGCCGAACGGGCAAGTGAAGGTAGTCTTTTCTTGATCTTCAGGAGCGATCGCCACTTGGTTGTACCCGGAGTACCCATCCAGAAAGCAGAAGAACTCCTTGCCTGCTAATCTTTCCAGAACTTGATCAATGAATGGCAAGGGAAAGTGGTCCTTCTTCGTTGCTGTATTGAGACGGCGGTAGTCAACACACACCCGCCAGGATGTCGGTACCCGAGTTGAAATTTCCTCTCCTTTTTCATTTATGACCACGGTAAGCCCTGACTTCTTGGGAACTACATGCAAGGGGCTTACCCATTTTGAGTCGGAGATGGGATAAATGAAGCCTGCATCACACCATTTCGTGATTTCTTTCATGACTACGTCCCGAAGGTTAGGGTTCAGCCTTCTTTGAAATTCGCGGGACGGCTTGGCATCTTCTTCTAGGTAAATATGGTGTGAACACAAGGCGGGATTCATCCCTCGAAGGTCTGATACGCTCCAACCAAGTGCCTTGCGGTTCTTTTCTAGAACCTCGAGAAGTCGAGATTCCTGATCTGGTGTCAGCCTGCTGCTGATGATGACCGGATACATTTGTTCTTCACCCGCAAGGAAAGCATACTTCAGGCCTACAGGAAGTGGCTTGAGTTCTGGTTTTGATCTGTCCACTTTATCTGTCACTTCTAATACCATGCTGGTGGTGGGATGTGCTTCCTTGCGATACTCACCATCCTCATCATCCTGTTGAGATCCCGATGATACACCGAACGGTTCTGCGCTAAGTTGATCATGTTCGGTCTGGAGTGAATGCTCAAAAAGATGCGCCTGCATCTGGGAATCCATCTCCCAAAAATATGCAGAGCATAAGCTGAGTGCACTTTCCAAGTCCTCCTCACGAAAGAGGATTTCTTGGGTCCATGAGTCATCCCATGATAGAGCTGAGTCTCTGATTTCCGCAATAAAGTCACAATTTGTTTCAGACAGTGCCTGCCTTTCATTAGTTGTGTCAGTTGGTTCTTTGTTCATTTTTATCGTGATTTGCTGGCCATTCGAGCTGAAAGTAATCTTCCCAGACCCGTAATCAACCACGGCGCCTGAAGTACGAAGGAATGGTCTGCCAAGGATGATAGGGGTCTGGAGCAAGGGTGCAGGCGAGTCCATCTCAAGGACTACAAAGTCAGCTGGGAATTTCATTTCCTGCACTTTAACTATCACGTCTTCCAAGAGACCTCGGGGCCGCTTGACGGATCAGTCAGCAAACTGAAGGATCATGCGTGTCTGCTTTAGCGGTCCCAAACCGAGTTCTTGCATTATGGACGAGGGCAGAAGGTTGATGGAAGAACCACTATCCAAGAGAGTGCGCTCGAAGACCTGGTCAAAAATCTCACAACAGATCAGCGGTGCTCCGGTGTCTTATTTCTTCTGTGGGAGATTACTGATAGCTGCTACCGTGGCCAAGGTTAGGACATGCTTCTCAACTTGCTGGCGTCTGTTCTTTCTTGATGGGCGACGCTTGGTGGTACATACCTCCTTCAGTCCTTTCTTTACAGCTGGCATGTACTCCACGGCTTTCAACAAGGGAATCTCAACAGTCAACTTATCCAAAATATCCACAACACCTGGATCAGACAATGCATTTTTTCGTTTTGCAGTTTTTTTGGATTTTTGTATTGCATGAGGAAAAGGAATATGTACATCACTAGCAGGAAAGTCAAAGTTCTTATTTACATCAAACTCATCGCCCACAGGATGTCGTTCATCCGGACTACAAAAAGGAATACAATCTGGATCTTGGCATGCTGTTGGTGTTAGGCGATCAAAAAGGGTAGCGTCTGCTCCATCGGCTGGCAAGGGATCGACGGCTGCTGGCGGCTCCTCCAATGCTGGCACGGCTTCGCTTCTGCTACGAGCTTCTTTTTGTTGTTTTTGTTTTTGCTGATTTTTTTGTATTTTCGGCTGAGGCTGTTGCTGGCATGGCACGACGGCTGGACTGGCTTCTCCTTCTTCTTCCTCCTCACCCGCCTCGGTGGCTGGCACGGCTGATACGGAAGATGACGATCCACCTGTTTCTTTATTCACCCCACTTGTAGTAGCAGGCAGAGGCAAGGCCCTACCGGTCCTGAGAGTAACACCATTAGAATAAACAGTAGTATCCTTACCAGATACGGACAGGGCATCACATTCTACCTGCTCTTTTTTCTTGAAATTATTGGGATTTGCTTCGACCTGAGCCGGGATGGTGGTTTGGGTGGAAGTTAGGTCATCAAGCCGCTTGGTCATTTCTGCTAGCCCTTTGACAAGGTGAGCTAGGCAATCCATGGAGGGGTTCACTGGAGGTGCCTCGGTGGTGTCAGCGTGCAGACCACGCTGCTGTTGCATCTGCTGGTGCTGAGGCTTTTGCTGGTGATGCTGAGGTGGTGCAGGAAGTTGAAGTTGCTGATAAGACGGAGGAGGATACTACTGGTACTGCTGAGGCGGGGCAGCTGCATACTGGTGAAACGGCTGTGGATGACGGTACTGCGGCTGCTGCTGATGTGGAAAATTCTGCCTCCACTGGTTTGCATACTGGGGGGACTGATGGTACTGCTGTTGAGGCTGAGAGGACTGCCTAAAGCGACCACCCTGAGGTTGGTGGTACTGCCGGTTGGCAAATGGCTGACCATGTGGTTGTCCCATAGGACGGGTCGGCTGTGCGTCATGAGTCCAAACCCCATTAACTTCCTGGACCAGGGGTGGTGGTGGAAACACTGAATCGGATTCTGAGATAAACTCTGGTTGATACACAACCATCTGCTACTGCGGCTGGCTCTGATCAGGTGCCTGCACGTAGTACACGTGCTGAACTGCCGGTGGTTGCTGGCTCGGCTGAGGCTGGTGTAGCGGTGGTTG
Organism: Ottelia alismoides; assembly: GCA_037367405.1. NCBI lineage: Eukaryota > Viridiplantae > Streptophyta > Magnoliopsida > Alismatales > Hydrocharitaceae > Ottelia > Ottelia alismoides. Next base: position 920,352 of record JAZKJV010006856.1, on the reverse strand, counting down.
CTCGTCCTTTCTCTCAGCTGGAGCTTCGAGCGGTGCTGCCGACTGAACAGAATTGATGGTACCTACCAGCAGTTCCAACTGCTTGGTGATGTGATCCAGCTTGTCCAAACTTTGGGTCCTCTTCTCGATAATAACGAGTTTTTCGAGATCCTGTGATCGTTTCTCGATGATGTCAACTTTAGAGAGATGGCCCCTGATGATGCTGAGGTTGGAGCTCTCATCTCTCTCTGTTTCCTTGGACGCTGCCATGTGCACTTGTTTTTGAAGGATCTGGGGCTGCTTCTGATATGCCTTGGATGAAGAGAGGGCGGCCTCTCCCTCGGCCATTTCTTCAAATATCTGCCAGACTACATCTTCATACTTTTTGAAGTGGGAGCCCCCACATGATGCGTCTAAGCCTTTGGCTTTCAATGTTCAGTCCCCCAAAGAAATGCTGGACCAAGCTGGTCTTCGGAATATCATGATGGGGACACTTCTCCTGCAGGTCAGTGAATCTCTCCCATGCTTCATGTATCGACTCATGGGGTCCTTGGGAGAAATTACTTATATGGGCTCGCATCTGGTTGAGCCAACCTAGAGGGTAATATTTGTGCAAGAAGGCGGACTTTAGCTCCTCCCAGGTCGTTACAACCTTCCCCATATGATTGACCCAATATAGGGCCTTGTCCTGTAGGCTGAAGGGGAAAGCCGTCATCTTGACAATGTCCAGAGGGACATTGGGATAGTAAGTAGTACGACAGATGCGGGAGAACTGCTGCAGGTGGATGTACGGCTCTTCGCTGGTGTTTCCATGGAATGCAGGGAGAAGGGCTATGAACTGGGGCTTTAGCTCAAAGTGAGCGTGTATCGGTGGAATGAGAATCCACTCGGTCATCTGGCTGTCTCCCGGATTATATGTTTCTTTAAGGGTAGGTTTTGGTGGTGGTAATTCAAGATCATCATTGTGGTCATCACCTCCTCCATCTTCACCTCCTCCTCCCCTGCCTCTACCTCCTCCTCCATCGTTACGGTTCATCATATCATTCAACATGTCCTGAAAAGCTGTCTGTGTGAGGGCCTGCTCGGTCAGCTGCTGCTGGATGGCTTGGATAGACGCCAGTAATTGTGTATTGACCTGATTCTGATCTGGCGCCTGTCCCTCTGGTGTGGGTGGCTGCTGACCCTTGCCCTTTCCTCCTGGAGCCATGTCAGGGTCTGAGTCGGAAGAGATGAACTCCGGAGTAGTCTCCAGGGCTCGCACTGTCTTCTATCTGCATGAGGAGATAGTCCTGATCAGACTGCTTGTAATTAATGTTCAGCTGCCGAGATGAAGCTGGAATTCAGGTCAACCCCAGCATGTTGTGAATGGAAAAGGATGTAGACTGTAATCGACTTCCATTCACAACGACGAAAGTGGGACAAAGGTGATCCCAGTTTATTGGGTGGCCAAGAGAAAGGTAGAAAAACGAGGAGTCTAGAGATCGATCCGCAAAGTCCGGATCGGGTTCTCGTGAATTGCCTCGAAGTTATTGGCGGAGTTGAGTCCATGGAATCGATGTGGGTGTCGGCATGGTCCCGACGGAAACCATCCATGGATCAACTTCGCGAAGTACAAGAGAAGATAGGATGTTGCATGAAAGATACGATGGTCAACGAGGAATAAAAAGGAGTGCAAAACAGTAGAAAAGGCTCAAACTGAGCGGGGGTCAAAGAGGAGTGACACAACAAAATTTTGCGCAAAGGCGCGTGACTTGATTTTTGAACCTTAATCTAGATCCATACAAACACAATACAAAATCGGGTTCACCAACTCACGCCATGTGAAGCCGTAAAGGTTCGGCTATTTATTATCTTTTCATTTTTTAGAGTTGTTATTTCAGGCATATCTTATAACAAGTCCTTAGTACGCTACCCTATAGGAGAGAGAGTACTGCCGGAAGGGTATCCCGTACTTGTCCTCCTCCTGTGTAACCTGTAGTCTGTACTTTTTGGAGTCCTCGTAACCCTTCCTGGATCCCTACTCAGCCAAAGAAATAGAGAGAGGAAGCCGATAGGCGAAACCGCTACTTCGGTCCTCGCTCGCAACGGAATCACCCGTGAGCGTACAAGAACCTACTCAGACGCAGGACAATGAGACAGACACCCCCGTGAAGGTGTGGCCTATGCTCGATACTTCGGACAGGGTCGATGCTCATCACAACAGAGAGTCATCATTGGTGACCAAGCCCTACTCGCCTACGTACGATATAAGCGCCATTACTTCGGAAATCCAGGCGATACACAAGGCAGTTGCAGACTGGGTTTTTGGCTCTAATCCTTAGGGGGTCGCACTCGCTCAAGGGAGTAGGGTTTTGGTCCCCATCCAAGGTACCTGAAAATAATGAGGGCTTTATGAACCCGGTACAATGATAGTCCATTACGGATTTTAATTGAGGTCAAAGTTTATTTAGCAGTCCCCTAGTTTTAATTTTTTGGGTTTTCACTTTTTTTAGATCTGTTTCATACCAGCGCCTAACATTTTGGTAGATTTTCATTTAAGTCCTAGGTGCTCAAAATCAGAGGGAGATAGCGGAAAAGCCGTGCAAGTGGTTCTATGATGGAAATCTCACCATTGAACCGAATGATGCATGCTGAGTTAGAAGACTTACAGTGCATCCCAGCTCTCTCCATGTGGTATGCAAAACAGAATTTTTAAACCTATCTACATGGCGGTGTGCATTCGTCAAAATCGCCCTAAACATTAGCTGCTATTGACGTGAAGAACCACAAGCTGGTCATTTATCTTTAATCTAAGGGTCCGATCTTGGCTCACCCCTCCTCTTCTCGACACACTCGAGTTCAGGAGTAGCGCTTGATGGGGCTCGCTCACGGCACATGGGTTAAGAGATAAATGACTTAGCTGTTTAAGTTTAACTAGATCCATACGAAGTAGACTATAGGAACATGCATTCTTATTAATGTTTGGACCTAGCTACCGAGTCAAGCAACCTATATCTAGGGGCTCCAAGCACACAAAACAAAGTAAAATAAAGGCGGAAATCACAAAACAGCGGAAAACAAAGAAAAGAAGGCGGTAGAAATCGCGGAAAACAGCGATGAGGCCCCCAGGTGAACAGACACCCGGGCACTGGACCTCATTGTGAAGAGTAGAGTCCTGTTAATTATTACATGCCAAAATTGTCTCTCTCTCACCAAAAATTACAGAAATAATCCTAAGTGTTCTAAGCCTATCTAATCCACGTCTCCTTGCTTTCTTGATACTCTCTCCTGATGGTCGTGAGAAGAGAAAACCATCCTCCTCCAAGCTTGGATGTATTGGCCTCCTAAGAAGCCATCCTTGCGTGGCGGACCCTCGCATCAAAGTCACAAAAAGAGTGTCTTAGAATAGCTCAATCAATCAATCATAGAGCACATAAAATAATCACAAGAAATGAATCAATGAAGCATAGTGATTAATGGCAATAAAATAGCTGCTCACAAAATAACATTAATTATGAATCAAAAATGTACACAAGAATGACAAAAATAAAGTAGGCTATGCTCATTGCTCCCCGGCAATGGCGCCATCTGATAACGGGCGTTTTCCACGAGGGTCACCATGAATAATATTCACAAGTTGTCGCCGAGGCGACCGCTCGCAGAAAACCCGAGTTATACAGCAGTTAACCCACAACCAAAGAATAAAACAATCAAGCTCAAAAAGGAGTGTGAATTAATCTTTATTTACTCTACCATAAAATGTACAGTGACAAGCATGTAGAGGTCGAACCACAGAGAGCAATACAAAAATGCAGTAGCCTGCTTGCATCTCAGAGTCATCCAAGTGTGAAATCTATTTTTGTGGGTTTTTGAATTTTTTTTATATTTTAGGATTAATAAATCTATATATATATATAAATACATATAAGTAGTAATATATAGATATATATTTTCTCTCTTTTTTTTGTTTTAGGGGGTACATGTATATATATAGGGATACCTTAATATTTACAAAAATACTCGAAAATAGTCAAAAATTAAGGAATAAAGTCTTTTTAGGATTTTCATGACTTTTTACTGTTTTTGTGAATTTTGGCATTTTTGGAAACATTTTTTTCAATAGCAAAATAGGAGAAAACAGTGGAATAGGGTCTGGCTCTGATAAAAATAGACATTTAAATAGCAATTACCCTTAAAATTTTCCACCCTATTTTTCTGATAAAGATAATAAAACCTAGCATGAATAGAAACTGAGCTCATATTTTTCTGATTTTTCATTGATTTTATACATTTTTTTTGAAGTTTTTGGGTCTTTTTGGATTTTTAAGGTTTTCTTTTTGAGATTTTTAGGGCTTTTTGGACTGACACTAAAATAGGTTAAAATGCACCATAGGGAATTTTTTTGGAGTTTTTCGAGGCATTTTCATATTTTTTAGGATTTTGTAAGTTAGACAGTGAATAAAAGACATGTTGTTGATTTTTAATAAATGCAAAAATGCGAAAAATTAAAAACTAAAAAGATAGCTTTCAAGCACAACCAATCAGGAGCTTAAGTCTATTTTTGCAAGAATTTTCAAGTTAATATGGAACACAAAATAAATAGACAAAGCATTTAAAAATAAATGGCCTTGCAGGGGTATTTTTGCAAATAAAGTAGTTCGCAGGGGCATACATGTAAAAATCACAATAAAATTACACGTTAACCTTTATTTTCAGGACCATTCAGGAATTACAGAAACACGGCAGGGTTTACTTGCAATTTTCACGCGCCTCACGTGGTGCTGCACGTGAGGCGCAGAGGGACTAAAGTGTAAATATGAAAACATCAGGGGGTCTTCTACAAATTATATATATACACAGTAACTTTTTATTTTTGGGTTAAACTTTAAATACAAAACAACGAGGGTTAGATATGAAATTTACCCCCAAAATCGCGCGCGATCCAACGGCATCGAGCGCGCCACTTATCCACGTGTCGAGCACTCAGCGCTCGATACCCCTTCGACGATCTGCGGCCAGGATTGCATCTGAGGTCTGATCGCACGGCCCAGGCTGGTGCTAGATGGATGACCCTAATTAGAATTGGTGCCGCCCCCTTCATCCGTCGGTGACTGCTGTTCGCGAAGAACAGGGAAGAACTGCGGGCTTCCCTGGCTTCGATCGGTGATCTCTCCGCCTCCAGGCGCTCCATGTTGCTGCTGATGGGTCCCAAGCGTCCGGCGAGGCAGTGCGCACCGTCCGAGGTACTCCAGAAGGTCCAGGACCCCCTAGATCGGTTGAACGAGCTTGGAGAAGAAAGGGGGGGTCCTAGAACCGAGCAGGAGGTAGGATCAAGCCCCAGGGGGCTCCTTTCAGCTTCCAACCAGCACCAAATGAACGAGGGGCTCGAGGAGGTCTTCCTCGACCCGGGGTTTAGGGTAAAAGAAAGGGGAGTGGCGGAGGGCGGCGAGGTCCGGCGAAGCGGAGGAGATGGCCCTCGATTCGCAGAGCTAGGCGAGCTCTGGATGATCTGAAGCATGGGCTGAGTGTAGAATGCGTAGGGGAAGGAGATGAGGTGGAGCGAAGGGTCGAATAGCGTGCCGATCAGGGTAGAGAGGTTCACCGGAGCTGAACTCCGGCGAACTTCGATCTGGTTCTAATCGAACACCTACAGTCCTACAACCTACTCTAAAGGCTATTTTAAGGATTAACAACTAAAACTAAGCTAAAAACGAAACGAAAACAGCTCTTATATCTGGTTGGCGACCAGGGAGCAGGACCTCCGGCGAGCGGCGGCCGTGGGCACTCCTCTCGACTCCTTCGACCGTCTGAAACTTCCAGGAGAACCCTCCTGTCACAAGGATCCTCAAAGGACTGGAAAAGATGGTGGAAAACAACCGAAGGGAGACCAAAGGGCGGAAGGAAGTCGAAGGTCTTATTTATAAACAAAGTATGCACCCTTATTGGCCGGCGAATCTTGACGAATCTGGGCTATGTACAAGGGAGCATGGGATAGGGCGTGAGTCTCAGATGTACAAGGAACAATCTTCATGAAGGGTCTAATCGTTCTCGAGCTACCAAAATCGCGTGAAAATTTGGAGAAAAGGGACCCCCGTGACTTGTCAGAGGGGTAGGGCTAGGGTATGAAGAGTTGACCCGAGGTCAACCCTTGGCGGCCTGCGATTGCTCCACGCAGGCCGCTAGAGGACAAAACAGGCTGGAAAATTAAAGAATGAATTATTTAGAGTAGTAAATGATTTTATTATTTTTTGAGTATAAAATAAAAAATGTTTATTATTTTATGTATTATTTTAATATTATTTTTATTTATTTTTAAAAATTATTTTATTATGGTTTTATTAAAATAATGTGTATATGTATGTATTAACATGTATCTTTGTGTATTTTATTTCTAATTTGTTTATTTTATTTTATTGTTTTATTTTCTTATTTTATAAATTTATGACTTATTTTTGTGAGTATAAATATATTTTTATTTCATTTTTAAGAGTTTATTTACATTTTTAAATAAATGTGTATATGTATATGTAGGTATACTTATAGGTATTTTACCTATGAATGAATTATATATTTATTTATTTAATGTATTTTATTTGTTTTTATCTTGGATTTGTATTTTTAATAAGTTTTATATAATGTATACATTGTTATAAAAATATAACTAAATAAAGAATAAAAGAGTAAAAATCTCTTTTTATTTATATACATATAGGTAACATAGGTATTTTGTCTATGTGATACATAGACTTATTTTATTTTACAAATTCTTTTTAGTTTTCTTTTTAATTTAATAAGTACATGTTTTATATACATTATTTACAAGATTCTAAAAATATAATTTATAAAAATAATGAATATTGAATAGAAAGAATATTTTAATCAGGTTCTATATACAAGGTGGGCCAAAAACCTAACTTCCACAGATGGACTCCAAAAATTATGAAACCAATTTTATAAAATAGTTCATGGAATGCTATATACAATTAAAGGTGAGTTTGGGTGATATGGAGTTTTTATTTGCAAGATATGGATCTGTGAAGTTTGAGATTTTTGCTTTTTATTTTGTGTATAGAATGTACACTGAGTATTATTTTTACACAAACTCAATTTTGGATTTTGATTTACATTATTCCTTACAACTTTCATGAACAAAGTTTCCTTATTTGAGGAATAAATAATTGTGTACAAAATAGGTATCAACAATGCCTAAACAAATGAATGAATAAATGGGGTATTTATTGTACACTGGCCCTTATCTCCCCCTACTTTATTCCTTGTCGACCAATACCATTCTGGCCTTGGTCTCGGGGTTTGGGTCATAAAATATTTGCAATATTTTATTCCTTTTTCTTTTCTTTCTTTTATTCTATAATTTTGGCATTAAAACCTTATTTTATGTACACTTAACACAATGAATGCTGAATGCTATTATATACAAATTAATGCTATTTCTCTGCATTTGCTGGGGTTTTTGAGGCCAAAATGATAGAATAAAGGTGATGAAATGGAGATTCATCAGGTACAGAATAGAAAGCGGACTTCACTGTCCTTGATATGGAGACCCCGAACCATTGGAAGGAATCCCAAATCATTCTTGGAAGACCATTCTTACGGACGCCAAAGCAATATTAGATTATGGTACAGGAATGATGAAATTCCACCCTCCAGGCGGAGAGGTGGACTTGGAGATGAAGCAAACGAAGTAGCAAAGAACAGACTCTAAATCTACCACTGAATATTCAGAGACGTCAGAATGCAATCTCGTCAACACTACTGGGCCGTGGGATCAACTTCGGATATTCAAAGTGAAAGCACCTCATCAAAAGAAGAAACAATGCACAATGCAGTTTGCAAGATGTTACCAAACCTATCTAGACACCCAGATACCTATAACCTTGATGACTTAGAAATCCTTTCGGATTTGTCAGTTCCATCTTTTTCGGGACAGTCAAGAAATATTGATGACGAGTCGAATGCATCTTTGGCCAAATTACCGCACTACTTTTGCGATCAGACTCATCTTTCTTCAGAATTGTTAGCTTGCACATCACAGAGTGATTCACCTCCAACCAACACAGAGCCAGATTCAAAAGTCATTCAGCCAGACCTAATTGATGATTCAGATTTGCCAGAGTTGAAACCACTTCCTCCCACACTCAAGTATGCATTTCTCACTGGACCCAAAAAGGAATTTCCTGTGATCATTAGCTCATCATTGATCATAGATCAGGAATCTAGATTACTCGAAGTCCTTGAGCGAAATCGAAAAGCCATTGGTTGGACTGCGTCAGATCTTATAGGAATCAATCCCGCTCTCTGCTCGCACCAAATCTATGTTGAGGATAATGCAAGGCCTTCCTGTGAATTCTAGAGAATATTAAATCCAATCTTCAGGAAGTAGTTAAGAAAGAGATAGAGAAATGGTGTAAAGTAGGGTTTATATACCCCATTTCTGACTCCAAGTGGGTGCCCCCCCTTCATGTTGTCCCGAAGAAGTTGGGAATTTAGATGGTCACCAATGAGGAGGTTGTAGAGATCACAACCCAAGTACCCACGTCGTGACGTGTCTATGTCGATTACAAGTACATGAATGCTACGACAAGGAAAGATGACTTTCCACTGCCATTTATTTATCAAATCTTGGAGAGACTTGCAAGGAAAGAATTATTCTGTTTTCTTGATGGGTACTATGGCTACAATCAAGTAGCCATCGCTCCCGAGGTCAGTAAAAGACCACATTGACATGTCCTTTTAGCACTTACGCATTCAAGTGCATGCCATTCGGGCTTTGTAAAGCCCCAAGCATATTTTAGCGGTGCATGATTGCCGTATTTGCCAAAATGGTTGGTGATTTCCTAGAAGTCTTCATGTATGACGTCTCGGTCCATGGTGATTCATTTGATTCATGTTTAGCACACTTGGACTGAGTCCTCCAGAAATGCAGGGAGGTTAACTTGGTACTCTCTTGAGAGAAAAGTCACTTTATGGTGACAGAGGGTATCATGTTGAGGAACGTCATCTCCAAAAAGGGAACGGAGGTCAATCCTGCCAAGGTGGATGTGATCAAGAAACTTGAGCCACCAACCAATGTCAAGTCAATGAGATCTTTCATAGGGCATGTTGGATTTTATCGAAGGTTTATTCCTGATTTTTCAAAGATCGCCCGCCCACTAACTGAGCTCTTAGGAAAATACATCGAGTTTATTGTCAATCATAAGGGTCTAGAGGCCTTCGAGCTCTTAAAAAAGAAAATATGTGAATCGCCTATATTACAAGCTCTCGATTAGTCTCTTCCCTTTGAGATTATGACTTATGCATCGGATTTTGCAGTTGGAGCTGTGCTTGGATAAAGACGAGATGGAATTCCTTATGCGATTCATTACGCGAGAAAAGTGTTGGATCCTGCATAGAGAAATTATATAGTAACTGAAATTGAAATGCTCACGGTCATTTGGGCCCTTGAAAAATTCAGATCATACATATTGGGCTCCAAGGTGACGATTTTCATTGATCATACGTCAATTAGATATCTAATGGATAAGAAGGATTCCAAAGCACGATTTTTGAGATGGATCTTATTAATCCAGGAATTTAATTTGGAGATCAAGGATAAACCTGGAATAAAGATTGTTGTTGCTGATCACCTTTCCCGAATTGAGCAAAATGATTATCCTAACATTGGACCAATTAAGGAGACTTTACCAAACGAGTCAGTTTGCGTTACTGATTCGGTCCCATGCTATTCCCACATAGTGAACTATCTTGTCTCTAAGAAGGTTCCCTTTGGTTCAACCAAGAGAATGATTGATCGATTAAAGTAGGATTCGAGAAAATACCATTGGGACGATCCTTTCCTATTCTATGAAGGACTGGATTGCATCTGGCGAAGATGTATTCCTCAGGAGGAATACTAGAGTGTCCTCACACATTGTCATTCTCTTGAGGCTGGAGGACATCATTCAGGAAAGAGAACCGCGCACAAGGTAGTCCAATGTGGATTTTACTGGCAAAACTTATTTCGAGATGCTAATGATTTTGTACGGTCGTACCCGATTTGTCAAAGAATGGGAGGGATTGTTGGTTATAGAGATGAAATGCCCATGCAACCAATGATTTTCTGTGATGTTTCCGATGCATGGGGGATTGATTTTATGGGTCCTTTTCGTAATAGCAATGGATTTGAGTACATCCTGTTAGCGGCTGATTATTTATCGAGATGGGTAGAGGCTATTCCAACCAGAACCGCAGATAGCAAAATCGTCGGTAAGTTTATCAAGGATAATATCATTGCAAGGTTAGGAGTTCCATAAGTCTTGATTTCGGATGGGGGTAGCCACTTTGTGAATAAGGAAATGAGATCTTTGGCTAAGGAATATAAATTTGAGCATAGAATAACCAACCCATATCACCAACAATCTAATGGCATGGTAGAGGTTTCTAATAGAGAGGTGAAGGGTATTCTTCAAAAGTTGGTTTGTCCATATAGGAAGAACTGGTCAAAACTATTGGACCAGGTTCTGTGGGCCTACAGGACAACCTACAAGACTCCACTCGGTACTTTACCTTTTAGGATGATCTATGGCAAGACATGCCATTTACCCGCAGAGCTAATTTACAAATCAGAATGGGGGGTCAAAAAGCTGAATTGGAGTTGTCACCTTGGGAAATTATGCCTAGACTTAAATATGAATGAGCTAATTGAAATCCGAAATCGGGCATATGACAATAGTGTGATCTATAAGGACAAGGTCAAGAGATGGCATGACAGACACATTAGACATAAAACCTTTGTCCCTGGGCAGAAAGTGTAGTTGTTCAATGCTCGGTTGAAGATTTTTCACGAGAAACTCAAATCAAAATGGACGGGTCACTACATTGTCATCAATGTGCATACCAATGGAAGTGTGGATATTGCCGAACTTAAAGATGATTTACGAACTTTCTCAGTGAATAGACAACTGCTGAAGCCATATATAGAATCATCCAAAGAGCAGACAAGTCAAGTTGAGGTCATCTACTTCATGCAGAGCGAGCACATTGAAAACTCATCAGCTCACCCTCCCTACCGACCCCATCAGTCTCCTTGTACATCTTCTTCCTCTACTTAGGCCAAGGCCTAAGTATAGGGGGGACCGATGCCATCTATATATACCATTTCCCTCATCTCCTTCTCACGATCACCTCATTTCCACCCTTCTTCCTGACTTAGGCTGACCAGAGCCTAGGTATAGGGGAACTGATGCTCATCTATATATACTCTCCTCATTCACATATCCCGATCGCTTCATTTTCGCTCTTCTTCTATACTTAGACCGTTCACAACCTAAGTATGGGGGGGACCGATGTATATATCTTTTTCTTTTTCACTCTCTTACTCTTAGCCCGAGCTATGTCTTCTTTACGCTTCTGGTGCTCAGAGGATATAACACTCGTTAAGTATAGGGGAATCTGTATATATACTGTGTATATATTTTACCCATATCTCGTACTTTCGCATAAGTCTATATGTATTTACGGGGTGGGTAACTACCTTGAAAAAAATTAAAAAAAGAGTTTTGCTACTAGCACTGACTGTGTCTAGCCCAAAATTTCTGAAAAAATGGCTTCTTATTCATTTTTGCATAAAACCTAAAACAAATCCCTTGCATAAAAAAAATAAAAAAATGTGTGTCTGCATATCACACACCTGCACTTCATCCAGCATTTCATTGGATCTGTGAAAAGTCTTTGGGTTTTGAACTGAGTTATGAGCAGAAATTGAGAGTGGTCTATACTTGACCTTAATCCACCTAATTTTCAGAGGAACTTCACCGGGAAATAGGATTTTGGAAGCTTTAGGACTTTGACTTAATTCTTTGAGTTCCATATGACAATGTGCAGCGTTTGACTCTTAGTGTCTAACCTGGTCTCTTCATTCTGGTTACGACTCTGGAATAGGGAATTAATTTGTACTCTCGCACTATGCACTTAGCTCAACTCAGACGGGGTGTTGGAAAACTGTGTGAGTTTCTTTTCTGGTAGTGTGGAAATCCAAAGAGCGAAGTACGGGTTGAAATAAAGCTTCAGAAAAGGGATGGACGGCTGGACACAATTTTTTCTAAGACCCCAAAACATGTACGGAAAAAAAGATTCAATATCCGTAGGGGCACAACAAGATCCAAGCAGAACCACTAAAAATCCAAATACAAAGAAGCATTCTACCAAATAAATATTTGACCAAAAAGGTCCAAGCTTCAAAGAAAACCTCCAAATCTTGGTGAAGACTCGGCTACACTGGCCAGCTTCACAAGGAAAGGTGACTACACTGGCCACCCTCCGGTTATTTTCTTCTTCTAACTTCTCCCTCATTTCGATTGTGAACACAATGCGACAGACCTTAGAAGGAAATAACTGACTCCCCGAGGATGAGTTATTGGCGAGGAGGTTTTCATGGTAGTATATCATTCTGGATGGGAAGAGCTAAAACCTTTCACACACATGAGTCTATTATTCAATGTTCATAGGGTATGCTTTGGGAAGAGGATTGGTCTAAGATGACTTCTGTGCCGAAACTGTGAAAATGATATGTAGAACTTGAAGGCTGTTGATTTTAAAATTCTAAGTCTCAAGGAAGTTCCGTCAAATTAATAATCCAAAGGTCGAGTCTAGTTTCATTTTCACCTTTAACTCATGGTCTTGGTATGAAACCCAATATCATTTCACCTCATGGCATTTCTTTTGATGTTCAGGGACGATCATGTTTTAAGTATAGGGGGATGATGAATCTCCGATTCATCACTCTAAATCTCAATAATTAAGATCAAATCCCTCAAAATCAGTACCATTTCCTCATTTATTCTGCTAATTATCATTCATGCATGTTTTAATAAGAATTACATTTTATCACTCATTTCTCACAAAATAAGAAGCCAAAAATCCCAGCTAAAACTGACCTGTAAATAGCCTACCTTCCCTAATTTTTAACTAACTCATGCTAACTCCGAATGACCCAAAACTACCTCCACTTTGTACATATCACTAACAAGAATAAATGGAAATACAAAAAATCACTAACCCGAATAAGTGGACCAAAAATCCAAACCCAAATTCTAGAATTTTCGGACTAAAACTCTCAAATCTTTCTCATCCAGTGTCTGTTTTGATCCTACTCACTTTTGAACTAATGTACATTCAATTACCTTCAAAATAAGACCAATTTCAAGTGAATCAGAGCTCATATGTGAAAGTTGGGTTTTGGGCCTCTTTTCTACATTTTGTATTTTAGCTGATTTTGACCTATTATTTTATGTACATAAATAACCTATTTTATTTTACTTCTTTTCATGTGTCTTATTTGATGAAAGTTTTATTGAATTGCGTAAAAATCCAAATCCAAACTGAGCACGAAATCAAAGAAACTAATCGAGTCCAAGTCTTTACTAAACTGTCTGTACAAAATTGGTCTTTTTCTTGTTTTATTTTATTTCTTCTTTTTCTTAATTAATAAAAATTCAAAAAATTAGATTAATGTGTAAATATTTATCTTGATTTTAATATATTTTTACTAATTTTTATCTTGTTTAAAAATGACAAAAAAATAGAAAACCCGAAAATCATGGTATTCTATATACATGGGATACCACTAAAATATCACTTTGCACAAATGATCAAATTTGGTTTCGATGTCTTCATAAAAGTCGTAGGTCTCATCGAGACAAGAAATTTTCATAAAGAAATGTTTTCGATCCGAGGTCGTTTACTATTTTTTTCTATTTTTCTTTGCATTTATTTTCTGATTTTTGTGGGGCTGACGTGTGGCAGCTCCAGGAGCCACCACGTGTCACCATTTTTGGATAAATTATTAGTTCATTTTTATAAAAAATAAAAATAAACATAAATAAATAAATAAATAAATAAAGGCACGCATGTGCACCGCACGTGCCTCCCGCGCACATGCCACGCACGTGCGTCGCCGGTCCCCTACTGCCGCCACGTGGCTAGATCACGGCCGTCCGAGCTCGGCCGATCGGACGGCCGCTGGCCTTCATCAATTCTAGTCATCTTTCCCAATCTGGGAACCTCTGCCACCCGCTGCCCCGTGAAATCTATGCCGCCTTCCCTTAACTGTTGCGTCGCCTTCCCTCCGTATCTCATCCGCATCAATCCACGCCCATCTCACGATCGGACACCATCCCACCTCCATCGAATCTCACCCCATCTCATCTGATCTCCATCACAAAAACCTTCCATCACCGGCCGATCTTCCTCTCCTATAAAAGCTCTCCGCCGCTCCCTTTCAAACCCATCCGCCGTTCAACCCCAAGGTCTCGCTCGATGAGTGACAGTCCGACTAGCACCCTTCACAGCATGATCCGGGGTCTCGTGTCTCATCGCAGCTCCGCCGTTGCGCTAATGCTCCTCTCTGGCTTGCTCTTCGTTGAGCCCCCTCCTCCAGGTTTATCTCCGCCTGCTACGCCTCATCTCTCTCTCTCTCTCTCGGTGATCACCTCCGTATACTTCGCCATTCATCTCAATCGAATCCCTTTCCACTCATCATCGTCAGCCTTCGAACCACCGTCTCCGTTATGCGTCGTCACCTTCGCGCCTACGCTGAGAACTCCGATGACCAACGCAAGCAACGCCTTCGAAGCTCTAGCCTCATTGTCATCGACAAAACTTTCTCGCCATCAAGTCGGGTGTCACAGAGCTCCCCACTCCTAGGGATACTGCATGGGCCGTCAACGCCAACTCCCAGGGCCACCATCAACCTTTAGCGTCGTCGCTGGATGACAAGCAACACCATACATAGCCCTGACGCCAGCCGGCCGTGTGTTGACCAATGCCGTCAGATCAATACGGTGAAGATCCGACCGTCCAAAGCTCGCGACCTCGGGCATCAGATCAAAGCAAATCAACGGTCCAGAACCTACTTCAACCTCGGATCCAATCCTCTTGCCTCAGGCCACACCGAAGCACAAGAGCATGACACGTGGAGGCCTAGCCGAACCTCCAACCGAGCCTGCCACTGCATGTAGACGTCACGTGTTTCGCATGAAGAATTGTAACTAAGCCCCCGGTCGTTCCCCTAATTGCGCATCAGCCCCCACCGACTAGGTCACGTGCTTGGTACATGACATCCAGGGAATTTTACACTCAACCCACTAGGAGTTCTGGTAATTACAATTTATTCCAATATATGCAGATTTTATTTTCTTTTGTTTATTGTAACTGCAGAAATACCCATGTGTTTCCCCCATTATTTTGACAGCTACATTGCATTATTTTATTATCCAAAAATTGCATTTATTCCTCATTTAATTCTCTACATTCTGATATATTGTAGACATTTTTGTGATCAACGGTTAATTAATAATTAATATTTTTGTGAAAAATTTCATATTTTGCCCATTTTATGCTTTGTTTTTTTATAATTGATTAACCATTGCTCTAAAAATTGCCGAAAAATTATGATAGTAGAATTAATTGTGTTTAACATTGTCACAAAAAAGAATTGCATTTGCATGCATAGTTTGCCTTATAAAAATCATTTTGCATATTTCAATATTTGATTTTTAATAGGTAATTAAATCTCACATTTTCTATGTTTAGGATTTTTCTGAGATCGATCACCTAGGCATAGATCATGGATAATTTTATCCCTTAAAAATAATTATGTTTAATATTTATTATGATTAAATATTTAAATTCACTTTATTTGCATTTAAAAATTCATAAAAAATTCATCTTGCATCCAAAAATTCCTAAAAAATTACATTGCATTCATTTCATTGTAATCATCATCTTGGCCAAGTTTTATATTTTTTTGGATATCGTTTGATTGATATTTACATTTTAGTTTCTAAAATAGGCCAAAAATTGCATTTTGCATCTCAAATTGCATAAAAAAGAAGACCGCCTCGAAAACCGTGCACAAACTTTGATAGGCAAAATTTTAGGTTGTTCCTTTGGTTCCTTGTGTTCGACCTTAGGACTTATCCAAGTAAAATAAGCAAAAAAATGCATTAATTGAAATTGACAAAAAAATTTCTTATGGTTATTTCTTGACCGATTCTGATTGCCCGCCTACAACGAAACGACTCATATTTTTAAGCGAACGATAATCCACGCATTTTAACTAGTGTAATTTCGGATTTGTCTATGCCCCCCGACAATGCTGGCTCCCTGCCCAACAACATCCTTAGTTCCTCACACATCAACAATGTGTGTATAACTCACCTACTCATCGGGTCACCCATACTTCTCACTTAGGCAAGCTAGGCCCTAGGCTTTTCACGGACGCACCATGGTTGCACCTTGTTATTGCCTCTCCCTCATACTTATCACATATCGATCTCCCTGACGAACCCTTTGTTTGTAACATATACATGCAATTTTCATTTATGCGATACTAATATCTTCAATACATTTTTCACAATTCATGTTATTGGATTTTTTGTGTATGTAGAATTGGATTTTAAATTACTAATAAATTATGTGGATTCCAAATTTAGATTTTGTGTAATATGTATAGTTTGATTTCAAATTTCAATTTTGTGGACCACCATCAACAAAGTGAATTGTCAATTTGTCATCATGATTAATTTATCAAGTAGAGTGAAATACCAAATTCATATGTATAATTAAAAATATAAGGAAGTAGTTATGATTCTTCATGTGTAGCTTAACAATCCTGATACGTTATAGGAGTGCAAGGGTTCAAATTGCATAAATATATTTTTATTTTGATTACAACAGGCATGAGAGCACAAAGTATTCATTGGTTTATTTTCAATTGTTTACATCAAATTACTGTACACATATTCCAAATCGTGGATTTAGATCACTGGGAATTCTAACTCACTCAAATTAGATTGAATTTTATAATTTCCCTAAAATTGCAGGAATGTGATCCACAAAGTATCACATTCTATTCAGTGTATCAACTCTTATATATATATATATGTGTTTGTGTGTGTGTGTGTGTGTGTGTGTGTGTGTGTGTGCGTGTGTGTGTTTATAGATGTTAATGTATATTTTTTAATATTGCATGCTCATTTTATATTATTATTATTATTATTATTATTATAGTTTGTCAGTGTACCCCCCCAGTCTGAAATAATCTCTTGTAGGGTCCATTTGCCAAGGATGCTGGGAGAATCCAACAATGGCAGAGGATGATTGTCGACGGTGAAAGTCTCCAGGAGGTGGCTCAATGAGGTTCAACTGATAAACGATCAGGAACCGCCTAGGATGAATCTGATAGCAGTTTGATGCTCAACAGAAAGTGATTCACAATGGAGCTTCTCCCCCTTCTTCTGTACTCCACAATTGAGGAGGAAGGTTGTAGCAAGGAGACCAGGTTGTCTTCTTTAACAACAGATTCATGGTGGAGGAGGTTCCAGCTGGGAATTCCGGTGGTGGATGAAGGTGCTTTGAAGTTCGGTTCCTCTTTGATGTAATAATATGGCTAAGGGTTGGTGAAGCTCAATATTGAGGCTCCTTCGCAAATACATTGACCTGCAAGTGTGGTGCGGAGAAGACTCGACTGAAGCTTGCTTTAGCTTGAACTGTGAGGGAAAGATGATTGGAGGTCCATGGCTGGCATGGAATGCTTGGAAAGGGGAAGTGAGTTCCTCTAGGAATGACTCGAGACGAACATACCTCTGATTCAAGAAAATCAAGGGTAGAATAGATCGTGTGAGAAGAAATGGGAAACAATGACATAAGAAGAATGTCGATGGTAATGGTCATTCTTCAGAGGGAGTGATGAGTTTCAACCGAAGAAGATGAGGGTTTGGGGACAGTAATGAGAGGTTGAGGAGCCAGAGATTTTGGAGAAGACAAACGTAAGGAAATAGATCGAAAAACAAGGAACAAGGGTATATGATACTACCTGAAGATGGATTGATTTTCCTGTGGAAGAAACTCTACAGAGAGTTTCATATCTTCTCCCAAGACCTCTGCTAGGTTAAGCTCGAGCACGATGCCATAGGAATTTTTTATTTCTGGATTCGCTTCCCTCCTTCCTCCCCTAACGTGATGCAACTTTCCGTTCAGAGCGTCCATGTCCTCGTCTCTGTACCACATCCCCAGGGATCTGGCATGCCTCAGAGTGGTGGTACCCTCTCTCAAAGTAGTGTAAATCCCCACTTCTTTCATGGGGCCGTCAAGCTTCGATCTGCAACTATATATTCAGATTCTAGGGTTGATAAGTCCTCGATTATCTGAAGCAGAGACAGAGCGAGGGAACAGTTGAAACTGAGGATGGTTCTCTATGGGGCCAACGATTGAGCTATTGTGGCAAGAGCTGATACCATTGGATCTTGCTTGAGAAGAAGATGTCTTTCGCTCGAGCTTTCGCATGTGATGTTGTCAGTGAAAGGTGGAGGCGAGCTCTCTTTCCCTCTAGATCATGGGAATGGCGAATGATCCAAGAAAGGAGGCAGAAATGGGGGTTTGTTGAGAGGAGGTTAGGATTTTGCAGTGGTTGTAGAGTGGATTAGGGTGGAGTTTGGTCGTCGAAAGGAGACAAGGCTTGTAGAGGGTGTAAGCCAATGGTTGTTGGAGTAGTGGACGGGAAGATGTGGCCTTCACTCATTGGTGGTGTCCGGGAAGATCGGGAGGTTGGCGACAAAGCCACCACTGTCCTATTAGAGCTAATCAAAGGTTGGGGGAGTAGGCACATGGAGTAGGCTTCTTAATGGGGGATTAATTTGTAGCCATTGGATGAAAGTTAATCCAACAACCAGATGATGGAGTGCTTAATGAAAAAGGCAAGAGTGATATGGGTTGTTGGATCAACCAAATCCAATGATGGAGTATGCAGGCGGCTTAAGAGTGAGGTGTGGCGGCGTGTAGCTGCTCCAGGAGCAGCCACATGTCGCCACAGGATAAATTGAGATATAAATTAAAATAAAATCCAAATAAAATAGAAAGCGACCTTCAATCAAAAAGTTTTCTTCATAAAAGTTGTGTGTATCGATGATGTATATAAATTTTATGAAGAGGCTCAGAATAAAAACATCATCCTTATAAACTTGAATTTTTGGTGATATTTTAAGTAAATAAAATACTAGGATTATGAGTTTTTCAATTTTTATGACTTTTAGTTAAAGATAATAAATAAAATCAAATAACATATAAAGAATGTATTTACAAATTATCTAATTCTTTTCGGATTTTTAAATATTAAATAAATAAAGAAATAAAACACAAAAGACGTATGTACATATTGTATATATAGATGCTCAACACTTTGTTTTCTTTTATTAATATAAATTTTTTAGTTTTGATTTTTACACATCCTATTAGAAATAAAATTTAAAGATAAATGCAAAATGAAGAAAATAAAACGAGTTAATTATCTATATAAAATGACAAGTCAAATTTAGTTTATTATTACAATACACAATTAGGTTCCAAAACTCAAGTTCTGCATATAAACCTTGATTCTTTTAAATTTGATCTTGATTTGTAGTTATTTGAATGCATATTAATTTAAAAGTGAATATACGTTCATAGGAGTTTATATATTAGAGATATTTGCATTTACGATCTTTTATCTCTGAATTAGGGTTTGGTTTTTTTTCACATGTACAAGCACCAGAACAAAACAACCTTGCAGGGGTAGAATGCTAGCCGAATGTGGACCTTCTCAGCTTGACCTTTCCTAATTATATATGTATATATATATATATGTATTTATACACACACACATATGGGGGGGGGAATGGACCTAGGGAAAAAGAGGCAGGTCACCTAGCCCTTGCCCTCTGATACTGCCAGGGAATCTGAGTCTTCGCGCTTTGCTTCACCGACTGATCGATTAGGGATGTCTGAGGCCATTCAACCTTCCTATCCTATCTGGCTTTGCCTTCGGCGACGAAGCCCCATGGGCAAGCCGGTCGCAGCCTCCATTTCCGCTTTCTATGTCAGCCCCTCTAACACATTATACACAATAGGGCCCTCACTTTGAAGCCTGGACGATGTGTCCTATCTTTCCTCTCATCTTACGGTTGAGAATGTCCGATCTCGCTTCATCAACTAGGCTTGCTCGCTCTATGAAAGATAGTTGAGTTCTGCCCAATCCCTTAACTTGAGCTTTCCGGATGGTAGACAGATTGCAACATTAGTTATATGTACATAATGAAGTTGATTTTATTTAACTTTGAGTTAGTATAAATAAATATAAAGATAGGTGAAGTTGGATCTCTAATTATACACATTTAAGAGGTTTATTGATTGAATTATCTTGGGAATGGAGCTACCATCAAAGAACAAGGTAGATGAATTGTGTATTCATCCCTCCTATACTTAGTCATTCGTCTCCCAGAACAATTAATTATTTAAGAGCATAGCTTCAACTAAATTACCAACTGTGTAAGTGAAAGAACAAGACTCAATGATCAAACCATTAGTTTCAGGTGACTCTTTTAACATGTATGACAATAAGTGTTGATCATAACTTCAAATGTATAATCTTTATTTTGCCCATGGTCCTAATCTAAGAGGCTAGTTCAACAATCTAATTCTCGGCTCTAGTTTCACATGCGGGTTTCACCTCAATCCACCGTCCCATTAGTTGTCAGACTCAAAAATGTGAATACGGAAGGCCGGTTATGGATCAAGTAGGATTGTGTATTATTCTTATCTCCTTTTGACGATAGAGATTTTGACAGAGGATCCTAACACCTGGTCTTCAAGGGTCTACGATGCCCAACAAGTCAGGTCTGCCAATTGTTCTGTCGACCGCTCTGGCAGTACTCGGATTGTATCTCAATCTCTCATCAATATTAACATACAATGATACTCAAACAATAAGTACAATGAGTTAAAATTTATTACACCCGATAAAATGATATGTATAATATGCAAGTGTAGGGGTCGAACCACAAAGGAGCAACATGTATTTTAATGACAAAGCAATAAATAAATGTCTTTGTATTTTTATATAGATTTTAAATTTTTATGGGTTTTAAATTTATATATTTTTGTTTTTAAATTTATAATTTTAGCTTTCTTTATTTTTTTAGTTTTTTTATTTTTAGTTTTCTTTTTAATATACATGTAATAATTATATATATAATTATATACATATAATATATAATGTAATATAAATATGTATAGTATATAGAAAATCAGAAAAACACCCTAAAGAACATTCCATTTTATTTATATGGATTTTTTAAATATTTTTAGTTATTTTTAATATTAATATTAATAATATGATTGTATATAGTTATATATAATAGGGAGTTGGGAGCCTGCACCCTAAAGAACAGTCCGTTTTATTTCTTTTTCATTATTTTTGATTTTTTTGAAAGAAATCTTAGGTAGATTTTCTTAATATATTTAGGGTAATATGTGTTTCAAGTTTCATTCAAAACAATCATTCCTAACACGTTGATCTAGAAGTAATTAATTTCAGTTATTTTGAGATCATTAAAATTTGGCAGTCCTGATGGAGATGATATAAGTCATAAATTAAGTTGAATTTGGAATAACATCATGACGATATATGGTGATCTAATTCACCAAAAGCTTCATTTCAAAAAATCAAAAATTATTGGAAAAAATGATTGTAGGTAATTACCGACTCCCCCATGTCATGCTCCCTTTTTTCTATATAATATAGGTTTTTATATTTATAAATATAGCTATAAATAATAAAAATAAGTAAAATAAAATATTTTTGTATTTTTATATTTTTCTCTATTTTTGGAATTTTTCTTAATTTTTTTATGTATTTTTTAGTTTTAAATGAGTAAAAAATTCAAAACAATGAGTAATAATAATACGAATTGTTTTGGAATATAAAAATATAAAAATATCTCAAAAACTTCAAAAACTATCTTTAATATATAATATATAATATATAATATAGGTAATAATTAGAAATAAAAACTAATATTTTTTATTTTATGATAACTTTTAATAATTTTTATAAGGTTTTTAGCATTTTTATATTTTTGGTTTTTTCTTTTATAATTTTAAGTGATTTTTTGTCTGGAGTTGCAAATTAAATTAATAAAGATATTACATTTTAGAATTTTTCAAAATATTTTTATATTTTATGTATTTTAAAATGAAAAAAGGGAATATATGTACTATTTTTATTTTTTAAATTTAGGAAAATATTTTGAATAGACTTATGAAAAATATATGTGATTTGATATAGGTTCAAGCACTTAAAATAAATTTCCTCTAATTTTTGGATGAAAAGTGATATTTTAATAATATAAATACATAAAATAAAAATACTTATTTTGGTGGAGACCTAAATACAAATTAAACAAACATAACATGCATTTGAGAACACATTTCAAAATTCCAAGGGACTTCATCCAAAAATCTCAGAGATATTTAACATTAATGTACCGATAGAGGTGTATTTACAATATCCAAGAAAGTCTAGAGCCTACTTGCAATTGAACCAAAAAGTTATACACTTAAATACAAACTTTAAGAACTGAATAATAACAAAAACCTATGAGGGGTTTCCTTTTAAAATGTCCAGACCCCTTACATGTATGGACACGTGAGGTGGTGTAGGTTGGGCCAAATAGCAAATTCCTTGTGTTTCTTCTATTTATCCCGTCGCCTTCCATCACTCTCACCCTCACCTAACCATCCTCGCACCTCCACCATACATCCTTCATCTACGTCGATCCCCTTCCCCTTCTCCAGAACCACACCCACTCCGACCCACCTTATTCCCTGTTCAGCTAGGAATGAAGCTCCTGGCCACCACTCCCGCTGCCTCCACAGCCACTAGCTTATCCCACTTTACTCGCACATCACACACATCGCTTCGGTTATTTATCTAACGATTGCAGGTACTCCAAGCTTCAATGGTCGGACATTCGCACCCATCTCCGATCTGCTACTCCGCCACTAGTCACGCGTCATCGGTGACCATATATAGCTAGCCAAGACACTTATTCTCTGTTTGACCACCTTCGCTAGATGGTTAGGGTGCTTCGCCACCCTTCTAAGATGATGAAGGAGCCCGGTGGGGCTCTGGCGAGCTCGCTATAGCTCCATCTATGTCACATTTCCTCCGAGGAGAACGAAGCTCAGGAGTCATTGGATGGCGCCATTCGACAGCCATCCAATGGCCCATATGTTGCCACTTCGATCAGCACCAAAGCGAGAGGCTCAAGTCACCCAAGCCACCCTTGAGCCACCAGATCCAGACACGTGCCTTCCAAAGTTGTGCTACCCTCGAGCCTGGCCTCGCGCGTGCCATGCACGTGCATAGGCTGAGTAAATTGCAGGCCTACCCCCAGGGCCTTTCAGAATGATAAGGAGATCCAGGTGCGCGTGCCTCTTGTGTGCACCTGGAGAAATTACTATCGTGCCTCCCCGAATATCCAAAATTACAAAATGGTCCCCGCACTTCAAGAAAAATTGTAATGGACTCCGGTGATTTTGCTTTATTGCAAATAGGTCCCTTTAGGGACCTATTTGTTATTATTTATCCTTTTAATCTCTTCTTTTTATTACATTTATGCCCTTGCATTCTATTTAGCATAATTTGAGCATCGTATGTCCAATTTACTTGATTTCAATGTCATTTTGTTCCTTATTTCCTCATCTATTTAATGTTATATTTAATTTTCTCATCTAACACCATTCTAATTGTGATGCATTTTGATTTTTATAAAATGTCTCGTGCTTAATTGCCTTGCCATTAAATAAGTGTTTGCATGTAATGTTATTCTCAAAATGACTCTGATTTCAAACCATAAGCCGTTGCTCAAATTTAGTGATCTTTCTAAGGCATATTTGTACTAGTCGTTTGCATACGCAACCCTTGCATTTATTTAATCATTCTCTTTTCTCATACATCATCTTATAATCGCAATGAAAAATAAAATAAAAATACATGCATCATTGTTTGCATTACTCTACTTGCATTTTATTGTGCATCTTCATGAAGACCTCTAAATGAGAAATTATTCACATATACTATTATTGACCGAAATTTGATAAATATATTAAAGTAGCTCGTGTCCATGTGCTCGACCTTGGTAGACTAGCCAAGTTAAAAATAATCCACAACATTCAAATATTGTGGTTTTTGCTAACTAAAATTTTCCTCATATACTGAGACAATTCATTATTATTAAAGAGGCAGATTTCACGGTCATCAGAAGGGGTACATCAAAGGAAAATAATTATTGATAATATTCTTTGAGGGTTTATTTCGTACATGTGATTCGATTGTGGAGATTTCATATGATTAATTCTTTTTGACAATTGATCTTACTCTTTGAAGGCTAATCTTTCCAAGGGTGTCATAGAGGAAGGAATTAGTTTAATTCTCGATGTTTGATAAGATTAAAACATATTTTCTTGAGGATTAAATTAGAGAGAATTTTGAGATCAAATTGTTGTATGATCTCATTAATTGTAGAATTAACCATAAATCTATTTGCACTCTTTCCTGCATCTGGATTTAATTTGATTATATTTCTCGAATTTGATTCTTTATGATCTATGAACTTATTTTTCATTGATATTGTTTGGATAAAAAATCATAATCATCGATCCGTTGCTCAGTTGTCTTCTCTATTTATTTTTACATTGCATTTCATCACATCTCTTTTCTCTCTATTTCCCGACACAGAGATTAACATAACATTTGATTAATAATTTACTTTAATTTTAAACTATGTAACTAAAAATCACCATTCCCTATGTTCGACATTGGTACACTTTCCAAGTAAAAATATTCCACAACATTAAAATTGTGATTTTTAGTACTCTGAATTCTCCCTCCTATGCTACTATATTAGATTATCAAAGAGGAATTTTTGCATGTTATCAATGAAAAAGGTGGTGTCACCCACCTATTGCAAACATAATAGAGTGGTACATCTCCTCCCATACAAGGCCTTAAAAGGCACCATGCCTATGCTGGCATGATGGTTATTGTTGTAAGTGAACTCTGCAAGTGGCAGAAGATCCTTCCAAGATCATTTCCACTCAATGGCACATGCTCGTAGGAAATCATCCAAAGTCGGAATGGTACTCTCGAACTATTCATCTATCTGTGGATGGTAAGCTGAACTAAGATGTATCTTGACCCTCCAGGTTCTCGTGAACTCTTCCCAGTAGTTTGAAGTAAAGCGTGAATCTCTCTCGCTCTGTGACACCACCTCCTTGGGTATCTCATGCAGCCGACGTTATGATGGATGCTAGTTAGCTCAACTAGAGTACATGTCATGTTAATCAGAATGAAATGGATTGACTTGGTGAACTGGTCAACATTCACCCATATCACATCATGCCTTCCTAGGGTACACGGCAATGATGTGACAAAATCAATGGAGATGCTCTCCCACTTGCACGCCAGATTGGAAGGAGGTTGTAGTAAACTGGGGGATTTCTGGTGTTATGCCTTCACCATCTGACATGTAAGGCATCAACTGACGTGCTCAGTTATGTCCCTCTTCATATCCCCCTACCAAAAGTGTTGTCAGATTTCTTGGTGCATCTTGGGACCACCTGGATGAATAGAAAGTCCTGAACTATGTGCCTCATCTAGGATCTCTCTCATCTCCCCCATTATATGTGATATACACACGGTCCCCCTTCCATATAGTGGGTTCACAGACCCGAAATCCATCGAATTAATACTTTAGGCATCTATGATAGAGTCATGTATCCTTTGATATGTTTGCTACCCTTCGAGTATCCTTCCCCACAAGCAATTGTACTTCATTGGTACAATCACTACATCGGATGTGATCTCGAATGGATGACACTATCTAAGTGTAGTGAGAACATCCCAACTCTGTAACCATGCCACTAAACTCTCTATATGTTGTCCCTACTCAAGGAGTCTGCCACCACATTCTCATTATCAGGGTGGTAGGATATGGTACAAACATAGTCCTTCAGTAGCTCCATCTACCGCTTATACCTCGTGTTCAGCTCCCTCTGATAAAAAAATATACCTAAGGATCTTGTGGTTGGTGAAGATCTCAAATGTCACCCCATACAAATAGTGGAGACATATCTTTAATGCGAAGACTACACATGCCAACTCCATGTCGAGAGTGTAGTCGCTCTCTCTTCAACTACCATGATGCGTAGGCCACAACCTATCCACATTGCATCAACATAGCACCCAACCCTTCCTTGGAAGTATCGACGTACATCATGAAGTCTAAGGTACCTAAAGGAAGGGACATATTGGGCGCAGAAGTCAACTACTCCTTGAGCATACCAAAGATCAATTCACATTTTCCATTCTAGACAAATGGAATATACTTATGAGTCAATTGGGTGAGAGGTATGATCAATTGAGATAAACCTCTGACAAATATCCTGTAGTACCCGGCAAGGCCAAGAAAATTGTAA
This sequence comes from Ottelia alismoides, assembly GCA_037367405.1. Lineage (NCBI taxonomy): Eukaryota > Viridiplantae > Streptophyta > Magnoliopsida > Alismatales > Hydrocharitaceae > Ottelia > Ottelia alismoides. Next base: position 894,045 of record JAZKJV010006856.1, on the reverse strand, counting down.
ACCTATGTAACTATTTTGGGTTTCTCCCAAGATACAACTACCTCTATATTAGCAGGGTCAACTGATGCCCTCTCCCTTTAATTCATGTGGCCTATGAATACCACCTCATAAACTCAGAACTCACACTTGTTTTATTTATCATACAACTTATGCTCCCGAAGTGTCTTTAGAACATGCAAATATGTGACTCATGCTCGTACTCATCATGGGAGTATACTAGGATGCCGTCAATGAACATGATTACGAAGTTGTCCAGTTATAGACGTAAGACACGATTCACCAAGACCATGAATGTGGCTGGTGCATTCTTAAGTCTGAAAGGCATCACCACGAACTCGTAGTGACCATATCTAGTATGAAACTTAGATGTCATCACGTTTGCATATTTGATACTCCTCTGATGGTATCCAGATCGTATATCGATCTTGGAGAAACTCTGTGCTCCCTATAATTGATCAAAGAGATCATAAATCCATGAGAGTTGATAGCGACTCTTGATGGTTCGTTTATTCAAATGCACATAGTCTATACAAAGCCTCAAGGATCCGTTCTTCTTCACAGAAAGGAGTGGTACTACACATGGTGATGTACTGGGGAGGATAAATCCCTTCTCCAGCATCTCATGTACCTGCTCTTTGAGCTCCTTGAGCTCAGCAGGTGCCAACCTGTATGGAGGGATAGAGATCAGTTATGTGTATGGTAGTAGCATGATCTCAAACTCTATCTATGTCACTGGTGGTAATCCATGTAAGTCCTCTAGAAACATGTTAGAAAACTCACACACGACTCTAACATCCTCGATCACCCGATCCTGTATGTCTAAGTTTACCATGTAGATAAGGTAGCCTACACAACCCTAATTGAGAAACCAATGTATCCACAAGGTAGAGATGTACTCGATCCCACCCTCAAAAGTACATCTATTAAACTGAAATGGTGGCACTACAAGTATATAGAAGACCATCGTCTTCCCAAAATAGTCTAAGAAAGTGTGATGCCTCTTCAACCAGTCCATGCCTAGGATGATATCGAAATCCTTCAACTCAATCTAGGGGAGAAATGTGGGCATTTAAGCCCACCTATCTGTACTGCCACGTCCTCCATGGCCCGATAGATCATAAACAATTGTCTCCCTTGTCCTTTATTGTAAAATGGGGATGAAGCTCTCATCATGGACTGCCCAATGTTAGCACCATACGATGTACAAGGAAGAATATGTAGACTCTGGATCAAATAATGCATGTAAAGAAATCCCATGGGCCAAAATCATACCTCTGACGATTGATCCAAAAGCATGATCCTGATCCTACATCACTGTATTCTCTAGCCCATGTGATGGTGCACTAGATCTCACAATATTGGATGCTTGCAGTGGAGATCTTTGAAAGTTACAACCTCTACGTTAGAAACCCTTGCCATGAAATTGTTTGGAAGACCGAGTTGGTCTTCCACTTTGCTATTTAGTGCCTGAGATGATGACACATAATGGGCACTAGGACTTGAAGTGGCATGACTGTATGTATTGGTAACACACACAATTGTCTGATTGAGACAAGCTCCCTCTAGAAGTAAAACAACTACCCCTAGGCCTATGACTCCATGTCCGTGTAGGGGTGATAACAAGGGAATTTCGAGGGTCCTGCGATTTCACAAGGCAAAACCACAGTCTATGTATTGACTGCTCAATAAACCCTACTCAATAAACAGTTAACCCATAAATAAAAAAATCAATGAATAAAAGTGTGGAGTTTAATTTTATTATAACTCTACAACAATGATGTGTATAGGTGCAAGTTTGTGTCGAGGTCGAACAAAGAGAGCAAAAAGGATAGATTGTGCAATTGAAGTGCAAAGATGATTGCGTGGTCTTCTTGTCTAATGTTTTTATTGTTTTTGTTGGTTTTTTTTATTTTCATATTTTTAGTTCTTTTCTTTTTCAATAAATATAGAAATATAATAGGTTAAGTATACAATATAAAGTAAAGTATATAAATATAACTAAAAATAATAAAATACATCAAATAAATCTTTTTGGGTTTTAAACAATTTCTTTACTATTTTGTAATTTTTTTAGTGAGTTTGACTAATTTTTATATATTTTTAAAGTAAAAAATATCCTAAATCAGGTAATAAAAAGTAGGTCAAAATTGATATAGAGATTAAAAATAGCAAACTAGATCTAAAATTCTTCAAATTAATTTTAATATGTAGACAAAAATATAAATAAAATTACTGAATAGAAAAATATGTTTTTATGATTTTTTAGGAAATTTTCATCTTTTTAAATTGGATTTCAGATTTTTAGGAATTATCTTTTCAATTTTTAGGGTTTTTATTTGTTTGAGTTAGGAAATAAACAGATAAACAGAAAATATTTTTTTTAAATTTTCAGGAAACATTTTATATTTTTTGGTAACTTATGAGCTACATATGGAATAATTATGATAATTTTTATTTTTAATAAATATTAAAAGGTCCTAAATTCAAAAATAAAAATATGGCATGGAAGTGTGTGCAACAGGAACCTACATCTATTTTTTATATTTTTTGTACCACAATTGCTATATTTAATAATTAGAGAAAACACACAAAAATTAATGGCCTAGTAGGGGAATGAATGAAAATAAAGTAAAACTAATGGAGAAAGATGTAATTTTTACAAAAATATATTACTTTAATAATTATTTAATGGATTTATTTGCCATATAAAATGCCACTGAGGCATAGTTGCAAAATGCCCACTCACATGGGACCGCACATAAGATGAGCTGCTACGTACTGAATCGTAAATAAAATAAGTTCATGGGCTTCTTTGTAAACAACGCAGAAATTAGTAAATGGCAGATGAATGTTTGAGTTTGAAATAGTAAATATAAAAATGTGTTGGGTTGAAGGTAAAAATACTCAAAACGTAGTGCAAATGGACAGTTCAATCAGCTTCACTTATACGTGTGGCATGCTCTTGCGCGACGATGACTATTCACCTTGAACACATGAGATTAAATCCCATCTCCTGATCTGACATCTGCGAGGAAAAGGATCGGACGAAGGCTGGATGATCTAAAGACAAGACACAATCCAACGACCGTGGACCCCCAGTAAGAATAGGGAAGAATAAAGTGGGGGTCGAGCTTTGATCGAAGGTGTGGTGCTACTTCGACGGTCTGAATCTACTCCACGACCTGTAATAGGGAGTTGGAGGATCCCTCTATCCGCTTGAAGCTTCACTGGAGATCGTAGGAGCCTTCCCACAAAGTCTGAAGAGGTGAGAGGCTCCAAGTATCTCCAGACACGCTCATCGCTCTAGCTTAGATTTATCTTTCCAAAAACTTGCGCAAAAGGTTAATGGGTCGAGAGCAAACTGCCTAGACCCTGTAGCACACGAAATGGGCGATCGGTGAAGGTGATCGAGGTGCCCCGATAAGGTGAAGGTAGTGGATCACCCACAAACGATGGATCTGGTGAATTGGAGGTGTGGTGGGCGTGCAATAAGCGAAGGGGAAGAAGTGGGAGTTGTCTGGTGCGTTGGGAAATGAAGGTATCACAGTAGAGTGTTCACCAGAGCTAGCCTCCGACGAACATCGAATCTTGTGATTTAGGTAGAATCGCATAATAAATATCCAAAATAAAAGTAGGAAAACAATCGAGGATCAAAACAAATCTAATAGGCAATAAAAGAATACCTCAAATGACTGGAAAACCACGTGATAGGAACCTCGACGGTCAGGTCACTAGAGACAAGTGGAATCACCTTCAGACCTCGCCTTGACTCGCCTTCAACACCTGGAGAGAAGGTTATCATCCTCCTGCAATCTGGAGCACACGAAAAGGAGGGAAAACAGGGGCCAAAAGTATTCAAATTCAAAGGGGATAAGGAGGATGGTTTCTGTACACGGTGACCAAGTGGCTCCAAAGATTGATGAAGAACAGATGACATAGTGATGCAATCCTAGAGGAAATACTTGAGTGTGAAAGAGTGTTCATCAAGGAGAAAAAGTCGTCGAGGAATTGATCAAAATGGGTGAACGAAAATGGGGAAGCCACTAGGAAGTAGTAGGATCCACTCAAATACTACAGTAGAAGTGTGTTGAATCAAGAGTAGACAGCAAACATATTTATTATGGATGGTTCATTATGTCTCCACTTATGAAAGGCCAAGCTGATATAATAGGTATTGCCATGTGAAGGGTTTTACTTGGAGAAATAGAGGGTACGTATATCATACATGCAAAATTTGAGAAGTTACCGCATTAATATACCATGATTTAATGCCAAGGAATTTCCTGCTTCTACCATATAATATTCATCTATAGTTGGTGATAAATAAACTATATGTCCTTCTTTTGATTTTTTAGATATTTCATAAAGAAATTAAAAGTGTATCATGCATGAATCTAAGCGGGGTTTGCGGTAGTGGAGGAACCGGGTCGGAAAAAGGAGATTCTAGTTATAAGATATCTAATGAAAACGTAGCTAGAATTGAGATCTCATTCAAAATATAACAAATATATTTTATTCTTCCTCATCTATAAATATCCAAATTTTTATGCCCAACACCCCATAGATAGTTCGAACTGTGTAGGAACAATAATCAATTTTAGTGCGAATGCGTCGACCAACCAGAAAAAACTGAGCCAAAATTATTTATAAATTAAATAATAAATAATAAATGATTTCATTAACGTAAGATTATCACATAAAATATGTTGGTTATTTTATTTATTATTTATTAATAATTAATTTATTTTTTGAGGTGTTTTATTATAAGTTAATTTTTAGGGTTTTATTTATAGGTATATTCATCTATATTTTGTATTTTTTAGTGTTTTATTTATGGTTTTATTTTGTTTTTAATATGTAAATATATTATAAATAATATTTACATCATTATAAAAATATAAAAATAAAAAGAATAAATAAAATGAATACTTTTTTTGGGTATATTATACACTATGGGTCCTAAACCTAACTTTTACACCTTAACTCCAAAAAATATGAAACCACCTTCATTAAATATATTATTAGAAGTTACATACAATTAAGGGGAGATTTTGATACATTTCGAGTTTATATTTGGGAGATACATGTCTGCGAAGTTGAGATTTTGGAATTTTTATTAATGTATAAAATGAACATTATATAGCATTTTTACATGAAATCAATTTTGTATTACTTTATACATTATTATCTACAATGTTCATGTAAAAAGTTTCTTTATTTGAGGTATAAATAATAAAAAAATAAAATAGGTCCTAAAAAATGACAAATAAATAAATGGGAATTTTGGCCCTTATCTACCCATACTTTATTCCTTGTTGACCCCATCATCAAGATGCTTAGATCTCAAGGTTTAGGGTCATTTATTACATTTGGCATTTTCTTCTATTTCTTTTCATTATTCTATAATTTTGTCATTAAAAACAATATTTTATACATTATTTCTATAACAAAGAATGAATGTTAATTTGTCCAAATTAGGGATATTTACATGCAGTAGCTAGGTTTTTAAGGCGAAACTGATAGAATAAGGATGATGAAATGTAGATTATCACCCCCATACTTGCCTTTGCTAGTCCCTAGTAAACACTTATGCAATAAGTGCAGAAAATTGAAAACAAAGAAAAGAAAAAGAAAGTGGATTAAGTTTTATTATCAAACTTGTCTTCACAAAATCAAAGTTTGGAGCTCAAGTCAGATCTTTGGAATTTAGTGCAGTCGAAACCTTATTGGGAATCATATTTGAATCCCAACAACCTTCGAAAATCCCAAAACTATGCTCAAGTCTCCTTAATAGATAGGTCCGAATCTTTCAAATCATACACAAACCCTTATGACTATGAATATCACTTGTACATTATATGTGATAGTGGCTCTCCTCAACTGTAATGACAAAGAGACTAACTTCTCCATCATGACAATCCAATGATTCCAAAATCCAGCAACTCTTTCCTTGAGGAGTGGGGTATTCCCTTATAAGTTCAAGTAACAATTGGCTCAAGAAGAGGAGGTGAAGAGAAGAGTGGACCATAGGCCCTGTAGCTACCTATCCTAGGATGTGTGACCAGTGTAGTCAAGTCATCCAGCTACAGGCTCACATGATATGACTTTGAAGCTTAAGTTTGCTAATTGACTATACAAATATGTACACTCCGACATGCATTTTATTTTCAATCAAGTCTATCCACTTTTTTAGAGTTTTTGCTTTTTGCTCTTTTTTTAAATACGATATACAACATTGTTTACGTAAGTAGTTTTTTCCTCTTGAACCGGTAGACTATACCTCTTTTGAAGCATTATTGCGACCCGCACTTTCCTGTCTTTAGATGTCTCTGCTACTAGACAGGTTGGGGTGCCCTCACCACTCTAACTTAGTTGAGCCAAGTGAAAGATGTATGTGTCCAAGTTAGGTCATTTTCGATAAGAGCCATGCATGTGCTCTGAAATACTCTACTTAAGCGGTCAAGAATACACTGAACCAAGTCTCATGATTCTCAAACAATTAAGTAAACTAGACCTGAAGTACCTCAATTCATGTTCCTATAAGGTTCTCGTGATTAGGTAGATTTATGGTCCAACCAAGCTCTTATCTTCGGATTTTACTTGACTTATTCAATTATCAAACTCAATCCGAAAAATACGAATGCTATGCAAATGCAATGTACAATGCAATGAAAAGTATTTTTGTGATGCAATTTTCATACTTTTAAACTTTTTATGGATTTATGAAATGGTTTTCCAAATTTTTATGCAATTTTTTAAAAAGAGTTTGCAAATGTTTTTGGTATTTTTGATTTTACAAATATTTTTGTGATTTTTGAAAGAAAAATATTTTAGCTAAGAAAATATGTACAATTATTTACATGGGTATGCATCTTATTATTTACAAAAGTTGGGGTTTTTAAGAGTTTATGAGGAATATGTTACTTAATTTTATGGATACATATGTACAGTTAGAAAAGAATTTTTGTGTGATGTCTATATTCATCAAACTTATTTGAAAATCATTTTCCAAAAAATTTTAAAAACTATAGTCGAAACAATTTTTGCAAAGGATTTTTTAGAAACATTTAGAAATTTTGAAAATCATTTTGCGAAGGTTTTTCAAACAGTATATATATAGATTTTTCAAAATATTTTTGCAACCATTTTTCAAAACATTTGCCAATATGTTTTCAAAAGATTTTTATTTCACACAAAGAAAAGAAATTTTTACAAATAAAATATTTTTACAAAGGATGAAAATATTTAATAAAACATTTTCTAAATAGTTTTCAGAAGATTTTTCAAAAAGATTTTCAATGTATTTTTCAATCATTTTGCAAAAAATACTTTTACCTGATTTCTTAATCAATATATACAAAAAGAATTCTTGGAATAATTAACATCTTTTTATTAATGAGTTTTAATGAATTTTATAGTATAAATACAGTTCTTTATCCATTATTTTAGCCATAATTATTGAAAATATGAAAGCTCGAGTTATGGCTTAAAGTATGTACACAATATATACGACCCCTTATACTTAGCATGAGCTATGTCCTCATAGATCAGAGAGAAAAAGAGAATACATGGCTCGTACTGAGTATAGAAAAACCTAGAGAATAAACAAATGAAAGAATAAGAAGTCGATTGTCCCCCTATACTTAGGATCATATAATCCTAAGTATAGAAGACTATACGCAAGGCAGGGAGGGTCATTGGTAGGGATGGGCATTGGGCCAGCCCAGCCCAGCCCGAAGTTAAACCCAAAAAGTCCAACCTAGCCCAATCCCACAAGAGGATTGGGCCGGGCTTGGGACTAAAATGTCAGCCCAAAAATACTTTGGGTTGGGCTCGGGCTTGGCTCAACCCAGCCCGACCTGACCTAAGGCTTAGCCTGATCGGGAGCCTGAGGAATGGACCGAAGTGGGTCCGAGGTAAAGCCCAAGACCCAGCCCGAACATGGGCGTGGGCCTTAGACAAGATGTTTTGCCTACTAAGGTATATTGTATACGATTGTTCAAGCATCGATATTGCTATGTTTAGCCATTGTTTTCTCATTGGAATATTTCTTCTGTTCAACAATTGTTATAGATTCAAGATATGTGCAAACTTAGATGTTATATAGATATCTTAGATTCTTATGCATGGTTTGATAGTTACTTTAATGTGAACATTCTTATGCTTGTAACTTCTTTTTTCGCACTTGATTTAGGGATGTGTAATCCTTCTCTTGAATGTATAACATGATCCATCATTTTCATATTTCTCGTGTTGTAACTTTCATGACCAGGAAATGAACCAAGGCTTGGGCCAACCCGACCCAAAAGAAACAGGATGGCCCTAGGCTTGGGCCAAACAACACCACAATTTGTGGGCCTACTCCTGGTGTAAGGCCCGAAATATTTAGATGGGCTTGGGTCTGGGCCCTTCAGGGCCCGACCTAGCCCGACCCATGCCCATCCCTATTCATGGGTGGGAATGAACATATCGTACTCAAACTATCTCCCCTATACTTAGGGTACCTAAGTATAGACAATAAGAGGAGACAGCAGAGGGGATCAACGAATGAAAGAACTCGGGATGCACATCCACCTATACTTAGGACAACGTACATCTTAAATATAGAAGACTAACAAAAAGGGCGATGCCATTTTGGTAGAAAAAGGAAAATAAAATGAAAAGAAGAAAAGAAGAAAGGATCGAAGAGAATGTACGCATCACTCCCCCTATACTTAAGGTAAAATAATCCTAAATATAGGCGACAATAAGAGTGATGAAACAGAATGAAGAAATAACACTCATCTCATCTACCCCTCTCCCCATACTTTGGAAAAAGTATGTCCTAAGCAAGGCAACACACATACATGGGGTGGATCAATGAAATGGTGGATGGAAAGAGATAAACAAAAGTAAATATACATAGGATAGATGTACAAAGGTCAATAAGGTAGAAAGCAAACCTTCTTACGAGATTGTTGAGGAATGGATCAGACAAGGTGGAAGTCGATATCGGGGTCCTCAAAAATCGACCGATCAGGGTCGACCTGGGGAAGATCCTCAGTGGTGTCAAAGCGGAAAGACACGAACGGGTCAATGGAAGAAGTGCAACTATGTTCGGCCTAGGAAGTCTCCGCTAGGTCATCATCAAAATGAAATGTGAGGAACTCATATATGGAAGTAGTAAGGTCATGTTCGCCATGTGGAATCTCGTAGATATCGAAGTAAAAAGGGAAGAACTCGTCATCAGAAGAACTAAGGTCTAGTTCATCCTGTGAGGTCTCTACTAGATCATCATTCTCATCAAAAAGCCTAAATTCATTGATGAACGTAAAAAGATAAAGTTTGGACTTTGTAGACTCATCTAAGTATGGCATCTTCTCAAATGCGTCGATCGTGCAAATCTCGCGGATGTCATCAAAGCATCGCCAATAATAGGAAGAGGAAACTCCAAGGTCTACACTTTTCGAGTCTTCCTCCTTGGAGAGGAATTCTAGGGTGTTGTCATCAGTCATGAAGCATACATCTTTGATATCAGCAGATAGGTCATAGGCCTTGGGGTCGGCTAACATGGGCATGCTCTCGTGGGATGCCAGTCTCTAATCAGTGGCATGTGTGGTGATCAACACATCACTCCAAACATCATAACAGAAGTGAATCTTTCCGGATCCATAATCAATAACGTCTCTTGCATAGGCGAGAAAGGCCCTTCCCATGATATTTGAAGAGCGCTTCGCAGGGAAGGAGGTCTCTATGGGCAATACAACAAAGTCTATAGTGAAGATCATGCCCTGAGTCAGAATGATGACGTTCTCAAGAATACCATTCGACCTCTTTATTGATCCATCAGCTAATTGAACAATCATCCTAGTTTTCTTGAGAGACCCAAGTTGAATAGATTGTACCAATGAGAATGGTATTATATTGATCGATTCGTGACCATTAAGGAGAGTGTTATCACATGAATGGTCAGAGATGGTGCAACTCACAAGAGGTGTGATTGTGTTCCCTTTCCTAGAAGAAGGGCATTGTGTGATGGCATGGGAAGTGGTCGTGGTCAAGATATGATGCTCAGATATGCTCCTCCCCTTTCTCTTCTTGAGTTGAGCAACATATAAATGGGTCATGACCTAGTGAAGTGGGGCACCAATGATCTCATGAATTGCAACCACCACTATAGGTTCAATCAACATTTTTTTTGAATTTTTGGACCTTCACCGTACAAGGGAGGAAATCGGAATCAACATCTACACAAGCATGACTAAGAAAAGTATGTGCATTGCCGTCCTCGAGGTCAAAGGTGGGATGTGAAAAGGATGACTGTGTGGGCAAATGATCTGTCATGGGTTCCCTCTCCTCACATAATGAATCAACCATGTGTCTCCTGAAATCTTTTTATATTTTCAAATGTTTCTCACTTTTTTGTATTTTGAGTGATTGCAAGCTCTCATAAAAAATCCTCGAATGAACCCATATCATCAAATGGCAGAGTATCATGGTGGCTCTTATTTATACTAGTGAGGTCATCAATCCACTGTCTCATATGCTCCATCATATGGGTAAAGCACTCAAGGGTGGACTCCATGAGAGGTGACTCCAACAAATCAGTCTGGGGTGGGTAAGGTGGAGTAAAATGTGAGGGTGATGGTGGTGGGTAACAGTCCGAGGCCTGAAACTATGATTGTGACAAATATGTACACAAATTAGGAGCAAAGTCCTCCCAGAAAAGTGTAGGAGGACTGGGTGGAGGGTACAAGGGATCCATGAAGTATGGATAAAAAGTACTCTATTCGGAAATCTCTGAAACAAGAGAAAATGATCGGAAGAACATGATGGTCATATCAAGAGATATGAGGAAAAAGGCGTAAAATGCAGAGAGAGATCGAGTATGCACACAATCAATCACAACCAAATATACACAAATCAAACACACCTTTCAATTCAACTAGGTGAAGACCATGAAAATTCAGTCTTTTTATCTTGTTTATATTAGAGTTAGGTGATAATCACAAAATTGGACAAATACGTAGGAAGTCTTATGGGATTTTGGCACCACTCCTTAGTGTGTGTGAGCAAATTAAAACGAATACAATGAGGGAGTTACTCTCCCCAAGATAAGGATTTTCTTTTTGATGTATTTTAGAGTCGAGTAATAGTAGCAGTCCTAATTTTATTTGTTATAACTTTTTTTTTTGTATTTTTAATAGAAAAGCACGAGCCTAACAAGGAGTCCATTCCTTTAGCAACCTAGGTGGTCAAAATTAGAGGGAGAGAGTCAGAAAAGCAATGCAAGCAATAAATCGATGATGAATGCTAAAGCATAAATGCTGACCTTGCCTCAGGCTCTCTACATGTAAGGATTCTAAACATAATTGAAACCTATCTATGTGAAGATGCAAGCCGATGAAATCGCCCTAGATGGGAAATTGCTATTATCATGAAGAAAAATATGCTAATCACCTAGAATAGAACTAAAGGGTCTAGTCATGGAGCCTCCTCAGTGGCAAGCATTGTATGGAGGGAACTCATGACACGTGGTTCCAAGACTAAGTGAAGAGCAATACAAAACTTGACAAAGTCCAAATAGGACTATAGGTGCATGCAAGTGTGTTAGGTGTTTGGCCTTAATCTATCATCAAGCATTCCTAAGCTAGGGCTCAATCACACAAAATAATGAAAGCAAAATCGTGAAACAAAATAAAAGAGAGATGAAACTGTAACAAAACCAACAAGGCCTCCAAGGAAACAATCCCTGGGGCACTAGACCTCGTGATGTGTGAAATGACCTGAGAGTCATGTATATTACAATAAATGGTCTCTCTCACACTTAAATTATGCAAATAATACAAAAAATAAAAGTGGATCTATCTTCAAAACTCTTCCAAGTCTGGATGATCTGGAGATGAGACATGATCCAATGGCCTTGGACTACACCCTGTAAGAACAAGGAAGGAATAAGCCAGGGATCGAGCTTCGATCGATGGTGTGGCATTACTCCAGTGGTCTGAATCTGCTCCACGAGCCGCAATAGAGAGTTGAGTTCCCTTTATCCGTTGGAAGCTTCTAAATGGGCTGGATATTGTCGGACCCTCCTCCAATGTCCCGGGAGGTGAGAGTCTCCATGTACCTTTGGAAACACTCAAAATTGCTCCAACTTGTATTTATCTTTCCAAAATCTAGTGCAAAAGGTAAATGGGTTCAGGCAAACTACCTCAACCCTGTAGCACACGAAATGGGTGGTCGGTGAAGGTGATGGAGGTGCTCCAGCGGGGTGAAGGTGGAAGAGCACCCAAAGCCAGATCCACGATGGATCTGGTGAATTAAAAGTGTGGTGGGCATGCAAGAAGCGAAGGGGAAGAAGAGGGAGTGCTCTGGTGCATTGGGAAACGAGGGTATCACAGTGGTCTTTGCCGGAGCTAGCCTCTAGCGAACATCGAATCTTACGATTTAGGTTGAACCACACAATAAAAATCCAAAATAAAAGCAGGAAATCAATCTAAGATTAAAACTAATCTAAAAGGAAATAAAAGAATACCTAAATGGTTGGAAAACCATGAGATTGGAACCTCGACAGCCAGGTGGTCGGAGATGGGTGGAATCACCTTTAGGCCCCGCCTTGTGTTGCCTTCAGCAGCTGGAGAAAGGTTGTCATCCTCCTACAATCTAGAGAACACGAAAGGGAGTGAAAATGGGGGCCAAAAGGATTCAAATTCAAATGGGTGAAGGAGGGTGTCTCTTGTACACGGGCTCCAAGTGGTGGTTCCAAAGATCGATGAAGAATAGACGACACAATGATGCAAGCCTCGTGGAAATACTAAGGCGCGAAAGAGTTCTCATCAAGGAGAAAAAATCGTCGAGGAATCGATTCAAATGGGTGAATGAATCAACGGGTATAAAATCGAGAAAACAGACCAAGAGCCTTTCTGACACAGGCACAGGGATAGGTCTGTCAGTTGATCGATGCCAATTAACAGAGCTACAAGGTTGGTCCACGCGGACCAACCAGGAAAAAACGAGCCAAAATTATTTAGAAATCAAATAATGAATATTAAATGATTTTATTAAAATAAAATTATAGGATAAAATAGGTTTGTTATTTTGTATATTATTTTATATGATTTTTATTTATTTTTTGAGGCGTTTTATTATAAGTTGATTTTTAGGGTTTTATTTATTAGTATATTCATCTATATTTTGTATATTTTATTTTAATGTTTTATTTATGGTTTTATTTTGGTTTTAATATAAACATATAATATAAATAATATTTACAACATTATAAAAATATAAAATTTTAAAAAAACATAATGAATAAATAAAATGAATATTTTATTCAGGTATATTATACAATAGGGATCGAAAACCTAACTTTCATACCTTAACTCCAAAAAAATATGAAATCACCTTCATTAATTTTTTTATTAGAACTTATATATAATTAAAAGTGATTTTGATACATTTTGAGTTTTTATTTTGTAGATACGGGTTTGCGAAGTAGATAATTTGGAATTTTATTTAGTGTATAAAATGAATATATTATAGTATTTTTGCATTAAATCAAATTTGTATTTTTCTGTACATTTTTATCTATATATTTCATGCACATAATTTATTTATTTGAGGTATAAATAATAAAGAATAAAATACATCCAAAAATTGAATAAATAAATGGGAATTTTGGTGTGTTTTGGCTCTTATCTCCCCCTACTTTATTTCTTGTCGACCCAGTCATCAAGACGCCTAGGTCTTGGGGTTTAGGGTCATAAAATATCTTTGGAATTTTATTAGTTTTCTTTTATTTTCTTTATTCTATAATTTTAGCATTAAAAATAGTATTTTATACATTATTTATATAACAAATAAAGAGTGCTAACTTGCCCAAATTAGGGCTATTTACTTGCATTAGCTAGGGGGTTTCAGCTAAAATGATAGAATAAATGTGACGAAATGGAGATTCATCACCCCCCTATACTTGACTCTTCTAGTCCCTAGAAAACACTTATGCAATAAGTGCAGAACAATAAAAACAAAGAAAATGAAAAGAAATCAAGTGGATTAAGTTTAACTCTCAAACATGTCTTCACAAAATAAAAGTTTGAAGCTCAAGTCAGACCTTTGGCATTTCAATGCGGTCGAAAACTTATTGGGAATCGGATTTGAATCACAACAACCTTCGAAAATCCCAAAACTCTACTCAAGTCTCCTCAATAGACAGGTCAGAATCTTTCAACTCATACACAAACCCTTTATGACTATGAATCTCACTTGTACAATGTATGTGATAGTGGCTCTCCTCAACTGAAATGACAAAGAGATTGACTTCTCTAGCATGATAACCCAATGATTCCCATATCCAGCAACTCTTTCCTCGAGGAGCGGGGTATTCCCTTCTAATTTAAAGTGACAACCGACTCAAGAAGAGGAGGTGAAGAAAAGAAGGGATGGTAGCCAGTGTAGTTACCTAACCTAGGATGCATGACCAATGTAGACAAGTCATCTAGTGTAGTCAAGTCATCCAGCTTAGGCAGTCAAGAATACATTGAACCAAGTCTCGAGATTCTCAAAGAATTAAGTCAACTATACCTGAAGTACCTCATTTCCATTTCTTATAAGGTTCACGTGATTTGGTATTCGAACTTTTGACCATTTTATGGATTTTGGAAAAGGTTTTGCAATTTTTTATGCAATTTTTCAAAAAGATTCTTCAAATGTTTTTGGTATTTTTGGTTTTGCAAATATTTTTGTGATTTCTAAAAGCAAAAGATTTTGTTTAAGAAAATGTACAAATATTTACACAGGGTTGCATTTTATTATTTACAAAACATTGGGTTTTTTAAGAGTTATTAACGTATATGTTACTCAATTTTATAGATACATATGTACAGTTAGTACAGAATTTTGGTGTGATGTCTATATTCCTCAAACTTATTTGAAAATCATTTTTCAACAAAATTTAAAAACTATAGTTCTAAATAATTTTTGCAAATATTTTTTTACAATCATTTACAAAATTTGAAAACCATTTTGCAAAGGGTTTTCAAACAGTTGATATAGATTTTTCAAAATATCTTTGCAGCCATTTTTCAAAGTATTTGCAAATAGTTTTTTTCAAAAGATTTTTTTCACACAAAGGAAAAAAGTTTACAAACAAAATATTTTACAAAGGTTGAAAATATTTAACAAAACATTTTCCAAATAGTTTCAAAAGATTTTTCAAAAATATGTTTAAAGTATTTTTCAAACATTTTGCACAAAATATTTTTACCTGATTTATTAATCAGTATATACAAAAGGAATTTGAGGAATAATAAACATCTTTTTATTAATAAGTTTTATAGTAAATATAATACTTTATACATTATTTTAGCCATAATTATTGAAAATACGATAGTACAAATTATTTCTTAAAGTGTATACGTAGTATATACGATCCCCCTACACTTAGCTCGAGCTATGTCCTCATAGATCAAAGAGAAAAAGAGTGTACTAAGTATAGAAAAGCTTGGAGAATAAATAAATAAACGAATGAGAAGTCAACTGTCTGCCCTATACTTAGGATCAAATAATCCTATGTATAACCGACCATACACAAGGCAGGGAGGGTCAAGGGTGGGAATGAACGCATCATAATCAAACTATCTCCCCCTATACTTAGGATAAGACGTCAGTAAGTATAGCCAAGAAGAGGAGATAGTGGAGGGGATCAAAGAATGAAAGAAATCGAGGTGCACACCCCCTTATAATTAGGAAAAAGTACATCCTAAGTTTAGAGGACTGACAAAAAGGGGTGAGACCTTCTTGGTAGAAAAAGAAAAATGAAAATGAAAAGAAGGAAATAAGAAAAGAAGAATAGATAGAAGAAGATACAAGTAAGGATCGAAGAGAATGTACACATCACTCCCCCTATACTTAAGGTAAAAGAGAGCTAAGTATAGGCAACAATAAGAATGATGAAACTGAATGAAGAAAGAACACTCGACTCATCTACCCCCTATACTTAGGAAATAGTACATCCTAAGCAAGGCAACACATGGACATGAGGTGGATCAGCAAAATGGTGGAAGGAAGGAGATAAACAAAAGAGAATATACAAGAGAATAGATGTACAAAGATTAAGAAGGTAGAAAGCGAACCTTCTTGCGAGATAGTTGGGGAATGTATCAGATAAGGTGGAGGTCGATATCGGGGTCCTCAGAAACCGACCGATCAGGGTCAACATGGTGAAGATCCTCAGAGGTGTCAAAGCATAAAGGCGTGAATGTGTCAGTGGAAGAAGTGTGGCTAGGCTCAACCTGGGAAGTCTCCTCTAGGTCATCATCAAAATAAAATGGCATGAACTCATTTATAGAAGTAATCAGGTCATGTTTGCCTTGTGGAGTCTCACAGATATCGAAGTGAAACGGGATGAACTCATCATTGGAAGAAGTAAGGTCAAATTCGTCCTGCGAGGTCTCTATTGGATCATTATTCTCATCAAAAAGCCCAAATTCATTGGTGAATGCAACAAGATCAAGTTCGGCCTCTGTAGACTCATCTAAGTCCTCCCTACACTCAAATGTCTCGATCATGTAAATCCTGCAGATGTCATCAATGCATCACCAATCATAGGAAGAGGCAACTCCAAGGTCTACGCTTTCCAAGTCTTCCTCCTTGGAGAGGAATTGTCGGGTCTCATCATCAGTCATAAAGCATAGCTCTCTGATATCAACAAGTAGGTCATAGTCCTTGGGTTGGCTAACACAAGCACGCTCTCGTGGGATGCGTGTCCTTGATCAGTGGAAGGTGTGGTGATAAACACATCGCTCCCGACATAAGAACAAAAGCAAATCTCTACGGATCCATAATCAATAACGTCTCTCGTAGAGGTGAGAAAATGTCATCCCATGATGATTGGAGAGTGCTCCACAGGGGTGGAGGTCTCCATCGGTAATACAACAAAGTTTGTAGTGAAGCTCATGCCCAGAATCAGAATGAAGACATTCTTAAGAATACCCTTCGACCTCTTTACCGATCCATTAGAAAATTGAATAATCATTATGGTTTTCTTGAGAGACCCAAGATGAATAGATTGTACCAATGAGAAGGGTATTATATTGATCGATTCTCATCCATCAAGGAGAGTGTTGTCACATGAATGGTCAGAGATAGTGCAACTCACAAGAGTGTGATCGTGTTCCCTTTCCTTGAAGAAGGGAAAGTGTGTGATGGCATGGACAGTGGCCATGGTCAAGATCTGATGCTCAGATCTGCTCCTATGCTTTCTATTCTCGGGTTGAGGAGCAAATAAATAGGTCATGACCTGGCAAAGTGGGGCATCATGATATCATGAATAGAGGCCACCACTTCAGGTTCAATCAACATTTTTTTTGAATTTTTGGACCTCCTCCATACAAGGTAGGAGATCAGAATCAACATCTACACAAGGATGACTAAGATCAGTCTGTACAATGTCGTCCTCGAGGTCAAAGGTGGGACAAGAAGTGTCGAGTGTGTGGGCAAATGATATGGCATGGGTACCCTCTCCTCACAGAATGAATCAACCATGTGTCTCCAAAAATATTTTTGTGTTTTAAAATTTTCTCATTTTTTTTATTTTAGGCGATTGAAATCTCTCATAAAAATCCATAATTGAACCCATATCATCAAATGTTGGAGTATTATGGTGGATCTTATTTATACTAGTGAGGTCATCAATCCTTTTTCTCATATGCTCTGTCATCTGGGTCAAGTGCTCAAGGGTGGACTCCATGAGAGGTGACTCCAACATATTAGTCTTGGGTGGGTGAGGTGGAGGAAAATATGAGGGTGATGGTGGTGGGTAATAGTTTGAGGCCTGAAATTGTGACTGAGGAGAATATGTACAAATATTTGGAGCAAAGTCCTCTTGGAAAAGTGGAGGTGGATCGGGTGGAGGGTACTTGGGATCTACGGAGTCCTGATAAAAAGTACTCTAGTCGATCATCTCTGAAACAAGAGAAAATATCAAGAGAACACGATGGTCAAATCAAGAGATATGAGGGAAAATACGCAAAATGTGCAGAGAGTATGTACACAATCAATCACAAACAAAAATACACAAATCAAACACATCCCTCAATTCCCCTACTCAACTCGGTGAAGACTATGAAATTTCGGTCTTTTTATCTTTGTCTATTTTAGAGATAAGTGAGAATCGCAAAATGGTACAAACACTTGGGAAGGCTTATGGTATTTGGGTAGTACTCCTTAGTGTGTATGTAAGCAATTTAAAACGAATACAATGAGGGGGTTACTCTTCCCAAGACAATGATTTTCTTTTTGATGTATTTTAATGTCGATTAATATTAATAATCCAAATTTATTTGTTATCACTTTTTTTTTGTTTTTTAAAATAAATGCACGAGCCTAACGAGGAGTCTATTCCATTAGTAACCTAGGTGGTCTATGTCAGAGGGAGAGATTTAGAAAATCAATGCAACCAACAAACCAATGATGAATGCTAAAGTATAAATGCTCACCTTGCCTACACCTCTCTACATGCAAGGATGCTAGACATAATTGAAACCTATCTATATGCATATGCAAGCTGATGAAATCGCCCTAGAAGAGAAATTGCTATTATATTAACCTCAAAACCAATTCCAATTTAGAAATTGATGAATAAAAATCTCAAAGAGAAATTAACACACAAAAATCTCAAAGAGAATGAAATCCATAAAAAACTCAAATGGAATTTGACTAGGATTTTGGTTCCATACTCGCAAATAGATGACGATTCTTTCTCCCTTTATATCAACCTCAGGATCCCATGTCTTCTCCTCGACGGCTTGACTCCACCACAAGACCTTGAATAAAGGAATATATTTTCACCTTAGACTCTTGACCACATGGTATATGTTAGCAATGTGAGCCCTGGGTGAACCATTTCTACAATAAATGTTATTGTAATGAATAAATTATCAATGTAAGTTATTAATTATTTTTTCACTCCCTTTCTGAGATTAAATGAATGAATTCACTATAGGGTCCCTCTGTACAATAAGGGTTATGTACCATGGCCAACTTGATGATCTTATAGTTGTTGATTCATTGGATGAATCATAGAGGCTGATGCTTGGATGAATATCTAAAGAGTTAGATAGAGGACTCATCAAGCATCATCAAATGATTATTAAGTGATGATCTCCATCCTGAGCAGGAGATGGCAATCCTCTCTCAGATGGCTGATATCTGACTGACCTCTTGATGCAGGTCCTCTACATAGGAATAGTGATTCAGAGGTGTCAGGTTAGTTGAGTCAATAGGTTGACTTAATGAGATCGAGATAACCAAAGACCTACGTTGAATACTGTCACAATATAGGCATGCATCCTCTTACCAGAGACATATGTATTGTTATATGTCTGAGTGTGTACATTTGGCAGACCAATACGTTGATGACCTAACTAAGGTCTATACACCGGCGAGCTGGTGTGCATGTAAGGACATATGAGTAATACGATCTCTCAAAGGGATCATACAGGTTCACTTGTGAACCGGGAGATATGAGCTCACTCATGAGGTATTGGGACTGAACAAATTCCATGCATGGTCGTCATGCTTTGGAAGCATGACGTGAATTTGAAGGTAAGATATATGCTTTGTGAAAGCATATGATCTATACCAAATCCCAATGACCAAGATAGAGAAACTTGATGATCAAACCAAGAAGATGACAGTGTAAAAGTGATCTTTATCTCCAAGATGGTCATAGGTCTTCCAGTATGCAGGATGTATAGGTATTGGGAATACCTGAGGGTGATGTGATCATATACGATTGTATAACCATGACGCTTCCATTCCGAGGGAGTGATGAAACAGGTTTGGATTTTAGTGACTCCTCTCATTAGAGAAGTGACCTAATCTTAGTCCATGAACTGGACATTGATCTGAATAAGATTCAGATGCAATGAGAAGATTAGGTCTACGGTCATGATTTGATCAAGCATTAGTGGGAGGTCCATGGGATCTGGATTTGAGATATGATCTCAACATCCAAGTCACTATACGTGGAACAATACAATCGCCCTGTCCTTATCTCCAAGTATCTGCGGAGAGATTGCATTATTCTTGAAGGGTTCAAGAATAATTCCATAAGATCTAAGAAATGAAGAAATCATGATTAAATATGATTTAATCATCTTAATGTATGAAGAAATTATCCAATATAATTAAATGTGATTTAATTAATGTGGATAAGAATAATGTGGATAGAAATATCCAATTATTCATAATATATTATAAATGTGATTTATAATGTATTAAAGAGAGCTAATTATAATTTATATGTGTTGATTAATTATTATGTGTATTGGATACACATTGTGTAATTAATTGACAATGTAAATTATATTTTGTTTTGGGTTGTGAATACGATTCACAATTTTTCAATGGCAAGATTGCAATATTCTCAAATATAATTGTGAATTATTTTTGATGAATAAAAATCCAACAAAAATTGTTGTAAATAAATAAAGAGAGATTTCCATGGAGATATGTAATCTCATGAATTGTCATGAGATTGCTCTCCCTATGGAAAGGGTGGGCGGCACCCTATCTCTAATAGGAATGGGTGTCCGTCCACATGGAAGGTACATGGAGATGAAATCTCCATGTATTTTCTCTCCTTATTTATTGGTTTAACTTAGGACTAATTTATATTTGATTCTGTCAAATATATTTTAACCTAAATTTGTTGGTTTTACCAACAACAATCTTGACCATTGGATTGACATAAATCAATCTCATCCATTGATTTTATATGTCACATGGATTGAGATCCATGGATCCCAAAACCCTATAAATAGAGAGGCATACCATGCTCTCTACTTACATGCAATATTGGAGCTCTCTCTCTCTCTCTCTCTTTCTTCATACACGACAGCCCTCTCCCTCTATTTTTGGTGGTCGTTTACCATACCCTAGAGGAGAGAATCGTCGACGCTCTCGTAACCACGTCGCCGCTTCGACGTTCTTTGGTTCTCTGTCTTCTTGGAGTGCTACACTCACAAAGGAGGCGTTCGATCTCGTGCGAAGAGATCAGGAGCAACTACGCTTGGATCAACTTCTTGGATTGCGAGGACAACGCGATTCATCCCCGCGCTCGCAAGCGGTCTCACCGACGATCGGACTTGAGACAGGAGGTCTCTTCTCTTAGAGACTCGATCAACCACGCTTCAAGAGGTATTGCATTATACTTGTTGTGGTTATAGATGAAACGATTCAATAAATGTTCTTAGATCACGTGGTTTCATCATACGAAAATTTTTTAAATTCCGCTGCACCGAACCACTAGTACGACTAGTCGTTCTTCGTCGTATCCGATACGAAGATCACGCTTCCGTGATGCGCTTGAGGATAAATTCCATATCCTTCAGTATAGTATCTGAACATGCTCCTCATGGAAGGAAAGGTTCAGCTCCTCCACCATGTACTCATATATGATCACGTGTTTAGGATCTTGGATGTACTTTTGAAGATTCAACACATAGAACACATCATGAATGCCCTCAAGGAGTTAGGAAAGAAAAATTCCCAACTCGGGCCATGATATTGAATAATCCCATATAAAAGTGGTGCAAGCTCGCCTTCATAATTGAACTGTTGGACGCCCCTCATTGGGGATACTCATAAGAACACACAGTCCCCAACCTGCGATTAGAAGAATACTTATACATGTGAGGTTGGTTAAGAATTTTATCTTAAGGTATGATTGTAATATACTAAACCTTAAACTTGAGATCTCGATGTTGTTGGTCGGCGTAGCTCTTTTGACAGCTCTGAGCAGTCAGCAATCTCTTACTGGCAGTCTCCATAACTCTTGATGCCTCCTCTATGATCAGTTGAGTGAATGATGAATTCATGATCCGTCTACTTTATACAGACATTTTAGCAAAATTCCCTTAATAATTAAGTAATTAAACTCCCTAAAATTAATTAATTAACACTCACTAAATGTGTTAAATTTGAGGATAAAATCGATAATTAAATAACTCTGATTTTTACCTGGATTGATAATATTATTTTATGTGTAAATAATCTTTATTTTAACACAATTCTTTCTCTAAATTATTATTTTATTAGTTAAATAACATGGCATAGAGAACTAAAACCCATAAAAGAGAAAAATTAAAAGGAATCAAAAATATCAAACACTGTATATTTTGTACATAATTTCTCTTTGTTGATTTTATTTAATATTTTTCTGACCTAAAAAATCCATAAAATTTAGATTAAGTATGTACATATTATATATAAATTAATATGCTAATTAAAACCAAATAATAAATCAAAAAAATCATAAAAATGCAAAAATATGGTATTTTATTATCTATAGAGTATAACCAAAAAACCTTTTTTATGCAGTTGACCTCTTTGGCTATTGGGTCCTACAAAAGTTGTTAATTGTCATCAAGACAAATAACTTTCGTGTTTACCACTTTTTTATTTGACTTCATTTGGTATTCTTTTCGATTTTCTATATTTTATTTCATTTCATTTATTTCCTATTCTATTTGATTGTGGGTACATCGGCATGATCTCCTCTGTCGCGTCACGCCCTCAGCCATGTGTCGGTTGAGGCACAGCTCCCCCTCGTCCTCATTCCACCTCCGCCTCATCGCTCGACGTTCGTCGCCACCCTCCGTCGTCGCCAAGAACCTCAAACCACCGTTGGATCAAGGGCCAACCCTTGATCCAATAGCTTAGAAATCGTCACATCGCCTCCCTCGAGCCTCGGTCCCAGCCTCGACGCTTGGGCCCTCTGAACACTGCCTAATCGCCGCGTAGAGGCTTAGTCCCAAGCCTCCAGACCTATCACATGAGCCTCCATATCACACGTCCTTGGAGAAATTGTATTAGAGGCCCTTCGTGTTTCAAGAAGCTACAGAAATACCTATGCTAAGGTTAAATTATGAAGGAGCCAAACAGAGTTTTAATCATTGAAGATAAGCCCCTCCAGATACCTTTTGAGAAGAAAACTTTATTTTTACAACATTTTATTCCCTAAATTTCATCTAAGCATATCTTTCTCATTCAAACTCTGATTTTTGCGTATAATATATCATTTTGAAGCTATTTCCATGCTCTACCGTTTTGCATAACTTGTGGACAGATCTGAGGATATCTTTAATGGTTGTTATTTGAGGATCTCTCTTGTTTTATACAGGTTGATCTTTGACATATTTGTGCTCTTTTATTGAGAAATTGAGTATTTATTTTGTAGGGGATCAATTAAGAATACACCGTGAGATTAGTCTCCATTCGTTGATTGGAAAAGATTATTTGAAGAATTAAATCTGTATAGCGGCTTATCCAAGGAAAAATAATTATTGATAATATTCAATATTTCACTTGATTAATTCTTTTTGTAATTGATCTTACTCTTTGAAAGCTAATCTTTGTAGGGGTGTCATAGAGGAAGTATTAAATTTAATTCCCAATATTTGGTGAGATTAAACTCTATTTTATTGAGTATTAAGTTAGAGAGAACTTTGAGATCAAATCATTGTATGATCTCATTAATTGTATGATTAACCATAAATCTATTTGCACTCTTTCCTGCATCTGGATTAAAATTGATTATATTTCTTGAATTTGATTCTTCATGATCTATGAACTTATTTCAAGGATATTGTTAAGATTGTTTGGATAAAAAATCATAATCGTTGATCTGGTGTTCACATTGTTCCCTATGTTCGACTTTGGTACACTTGCCAAGTAAAAATATTCAACAACATTCAAAGATTGTGGTTTTTGCTACAATATTAAATTATTAAAGAGGTGTTTTTGCAGGTTATCAGTGAACAAGGTGTTGTCACCTACCTATTGCAAACATAATAGAGTGGTACATCTCCTCCCATACAAGGCCTCAAAAGGCACCATTCCTATGTTGGCACGATGGTTATTGTTGTAGGTGAACTCAACAAGTGGCAGATGATCCTTCCAAGATTATTTCCACTCAACGACACATGCTCGTAGGAAATCAGCCAAAGTTTGAATGGTACTCCCGAACTGTTCATCTATCTGTGGATGGTAAACTAAAATAAGATGTATCTTGACCCTCTAGGTTCCTCTGAACTCTACCTAGTAGTTTGAAGTAAAGAGTGAATCTCTCTCTCTCTCTCTCTCTCTTTGACACCACCTCCTTGGGTATCTCATGCAACCGAATGATATGATGGATGCATAATATGGTTAGCTCAACTGGAGTACATGTCATATTGATCAGAATTAAATGGATTGATTTGGTCAACTAGTCAACAATCACCCATATCACATCATGCCCTCCTAGAGTGCACGTGAATGATGTGACAAAATCCGTGGAGATGCTCTCCCAGTTCCATGCCATAATGGAAGTAGGTTGTAGTAAATCGGAGGGTCTCTAGTGTTATTCCTTCACCATCTGACATGTAAGGTGTCAGCTTACATGCTTGGTTATGTCCCTCTTTATATCCTCCTACCAAAAGTGTTGTCAGAGTTCTTGGTACATCTTGGTACCACCTAGATGAATAGAAAGTCGTGAACTGTGTGCCTTATCTAGGATATCTCTCCTCATCTCCCCATTACATGTAACATACACATGTTCCCCTTCCATATAATGGGCTCACAGACCCGAAATCCGTCGAATTCATCCTTTAGGCATCTATAACAGAGTTGTGTATCCTTTGATATGTATGATGCCCTTCGAGTATTATGTCCCACAAGCAATTGTACTTCATCGGTACGGTCACTACATCAGATGTGATCTCGAATGGATACCACTCTCTAAGTGTAATGAGAACATCCCAACTCTGCAATGCCACTAAACTCTCTATATGTGGTCCCTGCTCAAGGAGTCTGCCACAACATTCTCGTTATCAGGGTGGTAGGAGATGGTACAATCATAGTCCTTCATAGATCCATCTACCACTTATACCTCATGTTCAGCTCCCTCTGATAAAAAAATTATACCTCAGGATCTTGTGGTCAGTGAAGATCTCAAGTGTCACCCCATACAAATAGTGGTGACATATCTTTAATGTGAAGAATAAAAATGCCAACTCCAAGTCGGGAGTGCAGTATTTGCACTCGCTCTTCAACTACCATGATGCGTAGGACACAACCTATCTACGTGGTATCAACACAATACCCAACCCTTCCTTGGAAGCATCGGTGTACATCATGAAGTCCAAGGTACCTAATGGAAGGGAGAGAATGGGTGCAGAAGTCCACCACTCCTTGAGTGTACCAAAGCTTAACTCATATTTATCATTCCAAACAAATGGAATGTCCTTCTAGGTAAACTGTGTGAGAGGTATGATCAATTGAGAGAACCCTCTCACAAATCTCCTGTAGTACCCAACGAAGCCAAAAAGATTGTGAACCTATGTAACCGCCTTGGGTTGTGATGATTACAAGATATGTTGTGATAATAGGCTCAAATTATGTGGAATACAATATCAATTCCTAGGTTAGAAACTCTAAATTCACATAATATATGTCTACATTACTCCATGCACATAAGCGTATAAAATCATCAATAAATCAAGGAAACATTTGATAAAATATTATCATCATTAATCAGATTTATTAGAGAGAAATTGAGTACACTCATAGAGCACTGATTTAATCGACGTATTGACTTGTCTCTACAAAAAAAAACATCTCTTACATTTTGTTGGAAGGAAAAGGGGAGGGGGTTAATGTAAAACTTCCATTCATTATTCCCATGTGCCATGAGCCCCATCCCATGCACACTCTTAAATTTATCTCTCCCCTTCCCAAGCACACTAGCCGTCCACACCTCATCCTTCTCCATGCAAAAATTAATTCTTCATGCATTAGTAATAATCTTTTGTCTTTATTTGCATGGGATGTCCCCTTCTATTTTCAAGCAAATTCCATCTATAAAAGAGGGCATTCACGCACATACCTAGCCTCCCATTTTTTTTCCATGCTCTCTCTCACACACACTCTCCCCCTCAAGCCATTCTCCTCTTACGCCTCTCCCCCTCACGCCTCCTTTCTCTCTTGTTTCCATATCCCTCCCTCTCGTTTTTTCTCATGCAGGCACAGGTGTAGCACCAACATCCCCCTAACGTTCTTCTCAAAAATGCCGCTACCTTCCTCGTGCAGCCTCCTCCTTGGCATCCAGCGCTTCTCCCGTGCGTGGCTGTGCACCACCTGTTGTGCGCCCCCTTTCTCGATGCGGTCTCCTCATTGCGGTTTACTCTAGCCGTGCACCTTCACGGCAGCTCCAGCTCGCAGCCACCGCGCACCGGCGTTCGTCCAGCAACCGACATACGCACAACCAACTCTAGCGTGTTATCTTCTAGCGACCAGCAACATCCCATCACTCGTGCGACGACAATTTTTTGTGCGGTGTTCCTCTACCCATATAGCATCTCGCACGTCTATGATAGTCGTCGTCGCCATCGTCATCTGGATAGAGAAGAATTTCCTTTCTTATTTTTATATCTCTCATGCATTTTGTTATATTAGTTGCTCTTGTTTAAGATGGAAAAACTTATTTGGTAATGTCTTTTATTTACTATAATTTGTTTCTAATATACATTACAACTCTCAAGTATTTTATTACATCTTGAAATGTTGCAAGTAGTCCTCAATTCATCCTTATTAAGTTGCGAGTTAAACCTCATTCCTTCACTTAGTTGCACTCACATCCATATTTAGTCAATCTAAGCTATTGGAAATGCTTTCTCCGTAGATCGCAATTTTCCATCATCTGTCTTTCATCGCAAAGGATCAAAGATTTGATTTAAGTTTGAAAGAAGAACAAATATCGCAAATTTGCTTGGTTCCTGTGAACCTCTACTTGCATTATACAACTCATATTTTTTCCAACGTGCTTGTAGTTGTAATCTTATTTGTTTGATTGCGGTTTTTCATGGAACAACAACGACATGGTAAAACCAACTTTTTAAATCAAGTAAAAGCGCTTCAAAATTTGGCGTCGTTGTCGAGGACTAGGCAACATTTGCAATTTTTTTCTTAACTTTCAACTTGTTTTCAATATTCTAATCCACACAATTTTTTAGTTTTGGTACTTGAACCACAAAAAAAGAAAAAAAAGAAGAATCCATGCATTTTTTTGCAAGCTTGTAACTTGTTCTAAGTGAAAAAATTCTCCCCCCTTCTCGGAAAAACTCGCCATCAACAGGACAAAACATTACAGATTTAGCGCCAGAATTGCAGCCATTGTGAGCTTTTTTCTTCACTTAGGCATTCTAAGATTTATATTTCGTGCTTTTGTTTGCGCATCGAATTAAACTGAAAAAAATAAAAAAAGAGTTCTTGATTGCATCATTTATGTGATCTTCTCCCTCTGATAATCTAAATTCAAAGATCACAAAATCATGCTTGATCACATTAAGAAGATAAGCTTTAAAGGTCACCGCAGTGATCCAAGCGAAAGCGGACAAAATTCTAAATGTTTGTTTGATGTACATGAATGACACAAAAATCACGAGCACATAGAACACTTGGATAGAGACAAAAATTCCCGATGCTACGTAGGATTGCAGAGAGAAATCATAACACCTCGACGCGTTGGGCACAAGTTCTTGTGGGAAGAGTAGATCTTCGATCTGAGTACCACACCCTAGATCCCCCAGCCAGATTAGGACATCGATTTCTCACAATCTTCTACACCCACCTCATTTTTAAGGACTCTAATTTCTCTGAAAACTTTTGTTGAATCACTAAACTAAAATCGAAAATATAACCGCTTCCGGGCAATTTTTTGTGTGAGTTGGTGAATCAACAAATTGTATGGTGTATTGTGTTGTGTATGCTAGGTCTTAGGTTTCTGAAAAATCCATTACAACAATCTTTAGATTACGACCTAGTCTGTAAATCCTACTCGTCTCTTTCGACTGAGAAATCTGAAAATTCACCTAACCTAGGAGACATGGGAGTAGATAAACCGAACACCATGGACCTCATCTTCCAACAACTACAACTTTTGAGAGAAGAGAATGCGAATCCGACATACCATAGCTCCTCTCATCCGACCACCACCCATCAACACACGTTATTTCTCTGCAGCAAAGGACACAATCCATTGGGCCCAAAGTCACACCCAGCCCAAACAACTGATTGAGCCCTTACTGACACAACCAACCTCAGCTGTGGTTTTTTATGCTTTGACCCAGGCTATTCAGCAACTGGATGCAACACAACAAAAGTCCAATTAAGCCAATACACTAAGTGAGAGACCCAACATACTTGAACGACCGTTCTTGGTCACTGCCAAGGCACATTTTGACTGTAAATATGAGAGAGTGGAATTGAAAATCAATGATAAAGATATTCCTATGGATCATATCACCCCTACTTCTGGTGACTCGAAAATTGATGACTGTGGATGGATAGAGAATTATGCTATTCTTGATGATTTTGCCCCTGTCCATATTTCCAAAGACCCTCTGGAGGTTGGTCTGAACACCTGACAACTCACTCATAAGGACATGTCTCATCTAGATTCTGCACTTGAAGCCCCACCATCTCCTCTTACTCGTCGGAAAATTTTTGAATTAGATGAAACCTAGAAAACACTAAATACTGATCTCAAATTAACTTCAGCCCTGGGTATGCCAAAGATGAAGACATGTTTTGATGATAGCATTAATCCTTCCTCAGACGATTTTGAAAGTTATAAACCTCGGTGTATTAATGATATCGATTGGTTTGATACAAAAGTTGAAATTGAGGATGGCACTTATGATGAATGGGAAGAAGAAACAGAAGGAGATATACCATTTGATGTTGATTCCCGATGTGATTTTTCAATTATGGAAAGTACAGATTTAGAGTTTAAAACTGAGGACATATCAGACAATGAGTTGACGTCTTCATGCACCAAAACTCCCTTCCAACCAACACATGATGATATGCTGAAGATTTTTTGACTCGTTCAAAGATGAAATTTCCAATTCCATTGCCTCCACCACAAGGAAAGAAGATCAAATCAATTCAGTGGATTACTATATGAATACATCTTCTACTACTGAGTCTGATTAGAGTGATTTTCTATTCTCTGATCCTTTTTGGGATGATACCGAGGAACTACTCAAAACAATCGAAGAAAATCATCCATTATCCAATATTCCCCCGCTCCTAGCCTCTGGATCTCCTAATCATATGTCTTGGACAGAATCATCTTTGTGTCTCAAGAAGAGAAATGAAATGAAATTCACAATAGATGCCACCGAGGATAGCCATGATGATTATTTGAGGGAAAATGATGATTTATCACAATATACAGAGGACCTCATGGATGAATCAATTCTTGATCATGTAGAGCTCGACTTCAATACATCATATCTGATCCATGAGCCCTTCACCAGTCCACCCATTTCCCTCCCATCACATCCAATCCACGATCAAACTGATTCATCTCTCATTCTGATTCATCAACCAATTAATGTCTTCACCGTATTATTGAGAGAACACATTTACCAATTCATCAACCGCACTCTCACATCTAGGTCATGATATCCGTATCATATCAAGAGTTTCATTTGGGTTTTCTGAATACAGCTTCTGCACTCACACGCAACACTGGATACTCTTGATAAGCTGAATCGTCGAGTTGGGACGTTAAACCAACAACATTTTGTGAGTCCAAACCCATAGGTATCTTTTCTTTTCTTTGTATCCTTCTCTTTACTGCATTGCATTAGATAAGTATGGGGTTCCACCTTCTGATCCTGCTTTTATGCCTTGTTTTCACCATGAGGACATGGTTTCAGATAAGTATGGGGGGTGTCTATATAATTTTCAAAATTACATGCTTTTCAAAACATCAAAAAAACTTCAAAAATTTTGCAAAATTTCCCCTAAAAAATATTTTTTCAAAAAGCAAGAAAACCACCAAAAATACGTCCTTCCTAGTGTTATCCTATCTTTTAAGAAATCAACTCCTCATTGCATAGATCATAGATTGAGGTTGAGTTGACCCTAATCACTTAACTTCATCATAATTTCACTAGGCGTGAGTTTTTAAGCTTTCTTCAGGTCCATGTGGACTTTATTCTCTCAGTTCCTCTAACTCTACTGGTGAATGAACTTCTGTATCTAACTAGATCACCTGAACAACTAGTAGCACTCTTAAACTCTTTATTGGATATTAAGCAACTGCACATTGCACTTAGCTTGATTGAGTTTATTTTACGAGATACAATTACAATCTAGTTGAGGTGACGAGTTGTCCTCTTGGTTGTGTCAATGCCTGAACCTTATCTATAGCTAGTGAAGGAACTTGACTCAGGGGCAACATGATCTCTCTAGTCTAAGTATGTAAGCAAATAAGCCAGTATCGTGCCTCCAAAGTCAATATTAAGACGATACTACCTTTAATGCCAAACCCAATACAAAACACCATAAAGAGGCATATCACAATACAAATGCCAAAAACCACCAATCATGCAAAGATGTGCGAAGCAAAAGCAATGAAAGAAGACCACCAAATAACCCTTCTCCACCAAAAAGCCATGGTAGCAGCCCAATGATGCTACCTAAATTCTTAAAAGAAGCCCAAAGAGGCCCAAGGTTATGCTCTGCAAAAGGAAAGAAATGAGAGCAATGGACCAAAGTGGTCTACGGAAAACCACGAAAGTTAAGTCCCATTTTTCAAAGAATTATGACCTATTTCTTTATGCTGACATACTTGGGTGAAAAGAGAATATGCCTGAATTCAGGTGAGGATCAAGGCTATATGAGTAGGGAATCATTCTGTACCTCGATAAATAATGTTGTTAGCTCGTTCTCTTGACTCACGAGAGCTAAACTATCACTAACACTGTTTATATCCATTCAAAGTCAAAGAGAATACTTGTTTCTTAGGGACGAACTAACCTGATCAACCTTATGAAACTATGTCTGATTTTGTTGGAATTAAGAGGCTGTTGAAACTACAAAACTCAAGTCAAGTTGACAATTCGAACAAATCATTAATCCATGGGTCGATGATGAGCCAAAAATCCCACACAATCCGAGTAGGAATAAAATCAATCAAGGGTCGTTGCGATCCGGATCTCGCAGATCAGACTCAACAAGAAAAATAGACCACCACAATAAGAATAATCGGTCAAAAAGCCGAATAGCGGTCTTGCTATTTATTTAACCTGGTATAGCGACCAAGGTCGAACTCAAGGAGCACGGATCGAAAAATGAAATGAAAGAATAAAATATTTTTGGTGGTTTTTATAGATTTTTAAATTTTTTTGTGTTTTTAATTATAAAGGAAATATGAAGAGAAGGCAAAAAGCACACAAACAACAATTTATTAAACACTCCAAACAACTCAGAAATTTTAAATAAAATTATTTTTATGTTTGATAAGTTTTTAAGTGTTTTTGGTAATTTTCTCAAAATTTTCTGATTTTTAGTTGATTTAATAAAAATAGAAAAATGCTAAAAATCAGAATCAATGTGCAGCCAGATTTGAAAGGCTAATTAAAAATATATAATTAACCTCTAAAAATCTGGAGATAATTTTTATGAATACTGGAAATAAAAACTAAGCTACAGAAAGATTAATTGCATTTTTTAAATTTTTTATAATTTTTATTAATTTTTATAATATTTTTAGGGTTTTGAGATTTTTAGGTGTTTTATAAATCCAAATTCAACCAAAATTGGTCTGAAGCAAGTAAACAACAAAACAAATAGTACCTAACTTTTTGTAAATTTTAGAGGAGTTTTTATATTTTTAATTGATTTTCTAATTCAAACAGTGACAAAAATGGGTGTTTTTTTTAAAATAACAAACAATAATAAAAATGTCCCAAATATTAGTGAAACTTTTACACAGTGGAAGGAGCCACGTATCCAAATTTCACAAGATTTGGAGTTTATTTGATATTTTTTGCAACCAATATGAAAGCCACAGCACAAAGGGTCCTAAGTGAAAGAAAAATATGTTCTAAGGGCTAAAAAGTAACACGTGCGCAAACTATAGGGGGTTTAGTGTAAATTTTCCATTAAAGCCAGTATATGTTCGAATTCAGTATGCACAGGGGTATAAATGCAAATATCACAACTAAAACTTCAATTCATAACATCAAGTAAACCCCAAGCCCATACATGCAAATGCCTAGAAACTCACGTGTCGAAGCACGTGCACCACAATAGGAAGGACTAAATAGCAAATATTAGAAACCTAAGGTCCTAGGTGCAAATTGTCCAAATTAAAAATAACTGACACAAATATTTACAGGACTCGAAAATAAATGCAAAATTGAAGAGGGCCTAAGTGATATTTACCCTCGTTACTAATGATCCAACGGTGGAAGGGGGGCCACGTGGAAGATCTGGCGGTGGAGAACTGACGATGCCCCTTCGCTGATCGACGCTCCCGATGAGATTCTGAGCTCGATCCAATGGCTGCAAGCTCCACTAGCACGAGAAGTGTCGATCAAAACTGGTATGGGGTCTCTATCCAACAGCGAAGGAAGGTCCCGTATGAATTGTTCGCCGACGAACTTCGTCGGGCTACCGTGCGCGCTATGGTCCTCCTCCGATGCTGCTCTGAGAGGGGGAACGAAGCCCGATGTCGTCCGTAGCTCCTGATGGTTTCTGATGAGGCCAAGGACGCCCGAGGTGCCTTGGCGGTGTGAAGCTCCTAGTGCTCCTATGCCCGAGTGGTTGGACCTCTAAATGAGGTCCTTCTTCAATTCGGCCTGCACGGAAAGAAAGTTGGGTCGAGGGAAAAGTGCCTTGACCCGGTTATAAGTGGAATGGGTGATCGTGTGGGGCGGAGCGTGGGTCTCCGGTGAGGAGACAGCAGAGGAGACCTAAAACCTGATTCTGGGGTGAACCAGGGTGATCAGAGGGGCGTAGAATGTGTAGATAAGTATCACGGAGGTTATGTGATGATCAGATGGAGAAAGGAACGGTCGGATGGGAGTGAATTGGCCGGCGGAGGCCGTAGGCGCAAAATCGAAAGAACGAGATTAAATCTAATCCAAGGGGTATCGAGGCTACCTGATGGGTGCAAACGTCTGTTCTGGAGGTGCGTGACCTCCTGGGATCCTCGCCTCGATGGAGCGATGCCTCTAGAGGCTCAAGCTCGCCGATGGGCGGAGCACGACGGTGAAGACCACCAGACCAGGGGCTAGAGCGCTTCTTTCCTCGCTGCGACACCTCCTACGACTTGCTGTTACTCAAGGAAAGAAGGTGGAGGTCTTGGGAGTCAAAGACGGTGGCCGAAGGTGAATGAAATGGCGGAAGGAGGCGACACTATATAGTGTAGGGGTCTGAGAAAGAAGAAGATCGGGTGCGCAATCCGATGCTCGGATCCCTAAGATGATTCCCGGGCGTGAATCTCAGATGTGAGAGCTGCAAATGGAGCCCGGAGTTTAGGTAAATAGTTGGCGGATCAAGTTTGCATAAATGGGAGAAGTCGGGTCGGCTCCAAGATCCGCGACACTATGGTCCTGGTGGGAGAGTTTAACGGGGGTCAACAATCCCCCGTGGACCAATGGGAAAATTCCATTGAAAAATTATTTAAAAATTCATTTTAAAATAGTAAATGATTTTATTTCGAAATATTTTCAACATTGAAAAATGTTTATTATTTTTTAAAGTATTTTTTAGTGACTTTTATTTATTTTTTTAAAATAAATATGTATATACCTTATATTATTATTATATACAGGTATATGTACATATGTATTTTTTATTTTTATTTTTTATTTTTTATTTTTGTACAATTATCCCTATTTTATATTTTATTTATTTACAACATAAAATATGGGATTAAAATAATTTTTATTTAATTTTAATTATGTATTTACATGGGTAAAATAAATATATATAGGTACATATATACATGGTATATACAAGGGGAAGAGAGAGAATTTGTTTTGTTTTATTTTTATTTTTCTTATTTTTATTTTACTTTTATAAATATATACACATTATGAGGGACATATAAGTTTTTTTATTTAATGAAAATAATAATATATACATAAAAAGCGGGAGTCACTCTATCTCTCTCTACTTGTTTTATTTTGCGGTCAGGCCTATAGTGAGCCCTCCCTTGGGTTTGGTTCACTCAATATTTATTGTAAATATTTCCCTCTTTTTCTTTAATTCTTTATTCCTTTATTTTTACACAAAAACATGCTAATTATTACAATTTACACAATGCATACATTTTCACAATTTATTGTATTTACAAGTAATTACATGGTATTTTGCCAAGATTTCTAGCTAAAATAAAGGAATAAAGAGTGATGAATGGGGATTCATAAGTCGACTCTACTGAAGTTTGTGTATTTGTCTGGTTAGGATCTGAAAACTCAAGACTTTGTGGGTATGTCTGCTGTAAACCCTCACCCAACCTATCTTAGCTATTTTCCCTATCCTTCATTATTACTTATCTATTTCTTGCTCGGGACTAGCAAGATTTAAGCATGGAGGTGTGATGATTACATGATATGTTGTGATAATAGGCTCAAATTATGTGGAATACAATATCAATTCCTAGGTTACAAACTCTAAATTCACATAATATATGTCTACATTATTCCATGCACATAAGCGTACAAAATCATCAATAAATCAAGGAAACATTTGATAAAATATTATCATCATTAATCAGATTTATTAGAGAGAAATCGAGTACACTCATAGAGCACTAATTTAATCGACATATTGACTTGGCTCTACAAAAAAACATCTCTTACATTTTGTTGGAAAGAAAAGGGGAGGGGGTTAATGTAAAACTTCCATTCATTATTCCCATGTGCCTCATCCCATGCACACTCTTAAATTTATCTCTCCCCTTCCCAAGCACACTAGCCGTCCACACCTCATCCTTCCCCATGCAAAAAATAATTCTTCATGCATTAATAATGATCTTTTGTCTTTATTTGCATGGGATGTCCCCCTCTATTTGCAAGCAAATTCCATCTATAAAAGAGGGCATTCACACACATACCTGGCCTCCTATTTTTTTTCATGCTCTCTCTCATGCGCACTCTACCCCTCACGCTATTCTCCTCTTACGCACGCCTCCTTTCTCTCTTGTTTCCATCTCCCTACCTCTCGTTTTTTCTCATGCAGGCACAGGTGTAGCGCCAACAACCCCCCGACGTTCTTCTCAAAAACGTCGCTACCTTCCTCGTGCAGCCACCTCCTTGGCGTCCAGCGCTTCTCCCGTGAGCGGCTGTGCACCACCTGCTGTGCGCCCCCTTTCTCGACACGGTCTCCTCATCACGGTTTACTCTAGCCGTACACCTTCACGGCAGCTCCAGCTCGCAGCCACCGCGCACCGGCGTTTGTCCAGAAACCGGCATACGCACAACCAACTCTAGCGTGTTATCTTCTAGCGACCAGCAACATCCTGTCACTCGTGCGACGATAATTTTTTGTGTGGTGTTCCTCTACCCATATAGCAGCTCGCGTGTCCGTGATATTCATCGTCGCCATCGTCATCTGGATAGAGAAGCATTTCCTTTCTTATTTTTATATCTCTCATGCATTTTGTTATATTAGTTGCTTTTGTTTAAGATGGAAAAATTTCTTTGGTAATGTCTTTTATTTACTATAGTTTGTTTCTAATATGCATTACAACTCTCAAATATTTTATTACATCTTGAAATGTTGCAAGTAGTCCTCAATTCGTCCTTATTAATTTGCGAGTTAAACCTCATTCCTTCACTTAGTTGCACTCACATCCATATTTAGTTAATTGGAAATACTTTCTCCGTAGATCGCAATTTTCCATCATATGTCTTTCGTCGCAAAGGATCTAAGATTTGATTTAAGTTTGAAAGAAGAACAAATATCGTAAATTTGCTTGGTCCCTGTGGATACGAGCCTCTACTTGCACTATACAACTCATATTTTTTCCAACATGCTTGTAGTTATAATCTTATTTGTTTGATAGAGGTTTTTCGTAGAACAACAACGACATGGTAAAACCAACTTTTTAAACCATGTAAAATCGCTTCAACAGGTTGCTCATACAACTACCTCTATCTTAGTAGGGAAAACTGACACCCGCACCCCTTAAATCATGTAACCTATGAATACCACCTCAGAAAGTCAAAACTCACCCTCATTGTTTTTATCATACAACTTATGCGCCCAAAGTGTCTCTAGAACTTACAAAGATGTGACTCATGCTCGTACTCATCATGGGAGTATACTAGGATGTCGACAATGAACATGATTACAAAGTTGTGCAATTATATACGGAAGACTCGATTGATCAAGTCCATAAATGTGGAAGGTGCATTCTTAAGTCATACAGGCATCACCACGAACTCGTAGTGACCATATCTAGTATGAAACGTAGAATTCATCACGTTCGCATATTTGATACTCAATTGATGGTATCCAGATCACATATCGACCTTGGAGAACATCGATGCTCCCTATAATTTATCATAGATCATCAATCCATGAGAATGGACAACGACTCTTGACGATTCATTTATTCAGATGCACATAGTTTATACATAACTTCAAGGATCCATTCTTCTTCTTCACAGAAAGGAGTGGTGCTTCCCATTGTGATGTTCTGGGGAGGATGAGTCCCTTCTCCAGTAGCTCATGTAAATAGTCTTTTAGCTCCTTGAGCTCAGCAGGTGCCAACTTGTATGGAGGGATAGAGAATGCTTATGTGTATGGAAGTGGCACGATCTCAAACTCTATCACTTTCACTGGTGGAGGTGCATGTAAGTCCTCTAGAAACATGTTAGGAAACTCACATACGACTCTAATATCCTCGATCACCCGATCTTTTGTGGCTAAGTCTACCATGTAGACAAGGTAGCCTACACAACCCTAACTAAGAAATCGGTGTATCCATAAGGCAAAGATGTACTCGATCCCACCCTAAAAAGTACACCTGCTAAACTAAAATGGTGGCACTACACGTATATAGAAGATCATCGTCTTCCCAAGTAAGTCCAGGAAAGTGTGATGCCTCTCCAGTCATTTCATGCCTAAGATGATATCCAAATCCTCCAAATGAATCCTGGGGAGAATGTAGGCATGTAATGCCCACCTATCTGTATTGTCATGTCCTCACAGCCCAACAGATGATAAATATTTGGCTCTCCCTAGGACTTTGTTGTAAAATGGGGATGAAACCCTCATCTTGTACTTGCCCAATGTTAGCACCATACGATGTTCAAGGAAGGAATGTGTAGACACTAGATCAAATATTGCATGTAAAGAAATCCCATGGTCTAAAATCATACCTCTTATAATTTATTTAAAAACATGAACCCGCTCCTTTGTCACTGCATTATCCAGCCCATGTGGTGATGCGGTAGATCTTGCAGTATTAGATGCTTGCAGTGGGGATCTTTGAAAGTTACAACCTCTATATCGGAAACCCTTGCCATGAAATTATTTGGAAGACCGAGTTGGTCTTCCACTATGTTGTTCAGTGCCCGAGATGATGACATGTAATGGATACAAGGCCTTGAAGTGGCATGATTGTCTGTAATGGTAACACACACAACCTAATTGAGACAAGCTCCCTCCACAAGCAAAACTGCCCCTAGTCCTATGACTCCATGTCTACGTAGGGGGTGATAACTAGAGAGTTTTGAGGGTCATACAATTTCACAAGGAGAAACTGCAGTTGGTGTATTGGTCGCTCAATAAACCCTAGTCAATCAACAAGTAACCCACAAATAAAATAAGCAATAAAATAAAAGTGCGGAGTTAAAAATTATTAGAACTCTATAACAAAGAAGTGTATAGGTGCAAGTATGTGTCGAGGTCGAACACAGGGAGCAAAAAGGATATATTGTGCAATTAAAGTGCAAAGATGATTATTTGGTCTTCTTATCTAATGTTTTTATTGTTTTTGTGGCGTTTTTTTGTTTTTATATTTTTATATTTTGTTGTTAATTCTATATTTTTATATTTTCTTTTTATATTTCAGAATTTTAATTATTTTCTTTTTAAATAAGTAATATAAAAATATAATAGGTTAAGTAAACAATACAAAGTAAAGTATATATATACAACTAAAAATAGTCAAAATACATCAAATAAAATCTTTTTGGATTTTAAATATTTTTTATTGTTTTTTAAATTTTTAGTGAATTTAACTAATTTTTATATTTTTAAAATAAAAATATCCTAAATCATGGATTAAATAATAGGTCGAAATTGAGAAGAAGAATAAAAATAGCAAAATAGATCCAAAATTCTTAAAATCAATTTTAATATGTAAATAAAAATATAAGTAAATTACAAAACATAAAAATATATTTATATGAATTTTAGGAATTTTTCATATTTTTAAATTGGATTTTAAAGATTTTTTATTTTTATGAGTTTTCTTTTTCTATTTGTAGGATTATTTTGAGTTAGAAAATAAATAGATAAACACAGAATATATATTTTTTGAATAATTCAAAAACATTTTATATTTTTTGGTATTTTATAATCTAAATAGGGAATAATTGTGTTATTTTTTATTAATTTTCAATATTAAAAAGTCCTAAATTTAAAAATAAAAATAAGGCATGGAAGTGTGTGCAATGAGGAACCTACATCTAGTTTTTAGTATTTTGTACAACAATAGATGTATTTAATAAATAAATAAAACACACAAAATCAATAGCATGGTCGCGGTAAGATTGTAAATAAAGTAAAACTAAGGTTCAAAATGCAATTTTCACAAAGATATATAACTACAAAAATTTATTGGATTGATTTACAATATAAAAAGTCGTCAGGGCACAATTGCAAAATACCCAGCTCATGTGGGACCGTACGTGAGATGAGCTGGCAAGGACTAAATCAGAAATAAAATAAGTTCGGGGGCTTTTTTGCAGATAACACAGAAATAATCAAATGCAGATGAATGTTTAAGTTCAAAATAATAAATACAAAAATGTGTTGGGTTGAAGGTGCAAAATACCCAAAACACAGCGCGAATGGACAGTTCGATCGGCTTCACTTATACGTGTGGTGTCCTCCTACACGACAATGATTGTTCGCCTTGAACATATGGGATTAAATCCCAGCTCCCATTCTGCGAGGCAAAGGATCGGAAGGAGGCTGGATGATCTGGAGATGAGACACGATCCAACTGCCTTGGACCCCCTTATTAGAACAAGGAAGAACAAGGCAGGGGTCGAGCTTCGACCGACGATGTGGCGCTATTTCGGTGGTATGAATATGCTCCACGAGATGCAATAGGGAGTTGGAGGATCCCTCTATATGCTTAAATCTTCAAAATGGGCTGAATATTGTCGGAGCCATCCCACGAAGTCTGAGGAGGTAAGAGGCTCTAGGTACCTCTGGACATGCTCATTGCTCCAGCTTCGCTTTAGCTTTCCAAAAACCAGTGCAAAAGGTTAATGGGTCGAGGGCAAACTGCTTCGACCCTGTAGCCCTCTAAATGGTTGGTCACCGAAGGTGATGGAGGTGCTCCGACAGGTTGAAGGTGGTGGATCGCCCAAAGCATATCCACGATGGATCTGGTGAACTGGAGGTGTGGTGGGCATGCAAGAAGCAAAGGGGAAGAAGAGGGAGTGGTTTGGTGCATTGGGAAACGAGAGTATCATAGTGGAGTGTTCGTCGGAGCTAGCCTCTGGCGAATATCGAATCTTGTGATTTAGGTTGAATCACATAATAAAAATCCAAAATAAAAGCAAGAAATCAATCTAGGATTAAAAATAATCTAAAAGGCAATAAAATAATACCTCAAATGGATGGAAAACCACGAGAGAGTAACCTCAACGGCCAGGTCACCGAAGATGGGTGGAATCACCTTCAGACCTCACCTTGACTTGCTTTCAGTAGCTGGAGATAAGGTTGTCACCCTCCTGCAATCTGGAGCACACGATGGGGGGTAAATACGGGGGCCAAAAGGATTTAAATTCGAAGGGAAGAAGGAGGGTGGTTTATGTACATGGTGAACAAGTGGCTCCAAAGATCGAAGAACATATAACATTGTGATGCAATTCTCGAGGAAACACTCGAGCATGAAAGAGTGTTCATCGAGGAGAAAAAGTCGTCGAGGAATCGATGCAAATGAGTGAAGGAATTAGCTAGGATAAAATCAAAAAACGAGCCAGGAGCCTTTCTGATATAGGCACAGGTGTAGGCCAATCAGTCGACTGAGTTCGACTGACAAAGCCACTAGGAAGTAGCAGGATCCACTCAAACACTACAATGGAAGTGTGGTGAATCAAGAGTAGATAGTAAATGTCTTTATTATGGACGTTTCATTCAGTCCCCACTTATGAATGGCCAAGTTGATAGAATAGGTATTGCCATGCGAAGGGTTTTACTTGGAGAAATAGAGGGGTACATGTATCACACTTGCAAAATTTGAGAAGTTGCCACATAAATATACCATGACTTAAGGCCTAGAAATATTCTGCTGCTATCATATAATTATATTCATATCTACTTGGTGATAAATAAACTATGTCCTTTTGATATTTCAAATATTTCATAAAGAAATTAAAAGTGTATCATGCCTGAATCTAACTGGGGTTTGCGGTGGTGGAGGAACCTGTCGGAAAAAAGGGGGATTCTAGTTGTAAGATATTTAATGAAACCATAGCTGGAATTGACATCTCATTCGAAGAGAAAGATAGAAAATATATTTTATTATTCCTCATCTATAAATATTCAAATTTCATTCCCAACACCCCACAGATAGTTCAAACTGTATAGGAACAATAATCAATTTTAGCACGAATGCGTGGACCAAACAGGAAAAACCGAGCCAAAATTATTTAGAAATAAAATAATAAATAGTAAATGGTTTTATTAAAGTAAAGTTATCACATAAAATATGTTGGTTATTTTATTTATTATTTTATTTATTTATTTATTTATTATTCGAGGTGTTTTATAAGTTGATTTTTAAAGTTTTATTTATAAGTAAATTCATCTATATTTTGTATATTTTATTTTAGTGTTTTATTATGGTTTTATTTCGTTTTTAATATGTACATATATTATAAATAATATTTACATCATTATAAAAATATAAAAATAAATAAAATAATAATAAATAAAATGAATATTTTATTCGGGTATATTATACAATAGGTGTCCAAAACATAACTTTCACATCTTAACTCCAAAAAATATGGAACCACCTTCATTAATAGCTTATTAAAAGTTATATAAAATTAAAGATGATTTTGATAAATTTTTATTTTTTATTTGGGAGATACAAGTATGCAAATATGAGATTTTGGAATTTTATTTAGTGTATAAAATGAACATTGTACAGTACTTTTACATGAAATCAATTTTGTATTATTCTATACATTATTATCTACAACTTTCATGTACTAAGTTTCTTTATTTGAGGTATAAATAATAAAAAATAAAATAGGTCCCAAAATGAATAAATGATGAATAAATAAATGGGAATTTTTGTGTGTTTTTGGTCCCTACTTTATTCCTTGTCAACCCAGTCATCAAGATGCCTAGGTCTTGGGGTTTAGGGTCATAAAATACCTTTGGAATCTTATTCTTTTTCTTTTCTTTATTATATAATTTTGCATTAAATACAATATTTCATACATTATTTATTTAACAAAGAGTGAATGTTAATTTGTCCAAATTAGGGCTATTTGCATGCATTACCTAGAGTTTTAAGGCCAAAATGATAAGGTGATGAAATGGAGATTCATCACTCCCCTATACTACCTTTATTAGTCCCTAGAAAACACTTATGCAATAAGTGCGGAAAAATAAAAATAAAGAAAAAAAATAGAAAGTGGATTAAGTTTAATCCTTAAACTTGTCTTCACGAAATCAAAGTTTGGAGCTCAAGTCAGACCTTTGGAATTTTAGTGCGGTCGAAACCTTATTGGGAATCACATTTGAATCACACTAGCTTTAGAAATCCAAAACTCTGCTCAAGTCTCCTCAATATCCAAGTCATAATCTTTCAACTCATACACAAAGCCTTAGGACTATGAATCTCACTTGTATAGTGTATGTGATAGTGGCTCTTCTCAAATGAAATGGCAAAGAGACTGACTTCTCCAGCATGACAACCCAATAATTCCCCAATTTAACAACTCTTTCCTCAAGAAGCGGGGTATTCCCTTCTATGTTCAAGTGACAACCGGTTCAAGAAGAGGAAGTGAAGAGAAGAATGGATGGTAGCCCGTGTAGATACATATCCTAGGATGCATGACTAGTGTAGTCAAGTCATCTAGTTGTAGGCTCACATGAGATGACTCTGAAGGTTAAGCTTGCTAATTGACTATTCAAATATGTACACTCCAGGAGGCATTTTATTTCAATCAGGCATGTCCACTTTTTTTAGAGTCTTTTCTTTTTTTTTTGAAATATATATACAACTGCATTTACATTAGGAGTTTTTCCTCTTTATCCAGTAGACTATCCCTATTTTGAAGCATTATTACAACCCACACTCTCCTGTCTTTAGACGTCTCTGCTATTGGACGGGTTGGGGTGCCCTTCCCTCTATAGATGAAGATAAATGTTTCCACTTGTGTGTGTCTCATACCGGCAAATCCAATCCCCTCACCACTCCAACTGAGTTGAGCCAGGTGAAAGGAGTAGGTGTCCAAGTTAGGTCATTTTCGACAAGAGCCATGCATTTGCTCCGAAATACCCTACTTAAGCAGTCAAGAATGCACTGAACCAAATCTCATGATTCTAAAAAAGTTAAGTAAAATAGACACGAAGTACCTCAATTCATGTTCCTATAAGGTTCCCGTGATTAGGTAGATTTATAATCCAACCAAGCTCCAATCTTTCGATTTTACTTAGACTTGTTCAATTTATAAAACTCAATCCGACAAATGTGAATGGTATGCAAATGCACTGTACAATGCATGAAAAATTATTTGGTGATGCAATTTTCAAACTTTTGAACTTTTTATGAATTTCTGAGAAGGTTTTGCAATTTTTTAAGCAATTTTTCAAAAACATTTTGCAAATGTTTTTGGTATTTTTGGTTTTGTAAATATTTTTGTGATTTTTGAAAGAAAAAGATTTTAGCTAAGAAAATAGGTACAAATATTTAAACAGAGGTGTGTCTTATTATTTATAAAAGTTTGGATCTATTAAGAGTTTACAAGGAATATACTTAATTTTATAGATACAGTTAGTAAAGAATTTTTGTGTGATGTTTATATTCCTCAAGCTTATTTGAAAATCATTTTCCAAACAATTTTAAAAATTATAGTCCAAAAAAGTTTTTGCAAATAATTTTTTAGAAACATTTAGAAATTTAAAAATCATTTTGCAAAGGTTATTCACACAGTATATTTAGATTTCTCAAATTATTTTTATAACCATTTTTCAAACCATTTGAAAATAAATTTTTAAAAGATTTTTATTTCACATAAAGAAAAGAATTTTTTATGAAGAAAATATTTTTACATTGGTTGAAAATACTTAATAAAACATTTTCCAAATACTTTTCAAATGATTTTTCAAAAAAAAATTCAGACTATTTTTCAGACATTTTGTAAAAAATATTTTTACGTGATTTATTAATTGGTATATACAAAAAGAATTTGAGGAATAATAAACATCTTTTTAGTAATGAATTTTAATGAATGTTGTGGTATATAAATATAGTATTTTATACAATATTTTAGCCACAATTATTGAAAATACGAAGTACAGGTTATGGCTTAAAGTATATACGCAGTATATACAACCCCCTATACTTAGCTCGAGCTATGTCCTCATAGATCAGAGAGAAAAAAAGAATACATGGCTCATATTGAGTAGATAAAGCCTAGAGAATAAACAAATGAAAGAATGAAGAAATGAATGAATGAGAAGTCAGCCGTCTCCCATACTAAGGATCACATAATCCTAAGTATAGCAGACTGTACACAAGGCAGGGAGGGTCAAGGGTGGCAATGAACATAACGTACTCAGATCGTCTCCCCCTATAAATAGGGTAAGATATACCTAAGTACAAACAAGAAGAGGAGAGAGTGGAGGGGATCAAAGAATGAAAGAACTCAGGGTGCACATCCCCCTATACTTAGGACAAAGTATGTTCTAAGTATGGAGGACTTACAAAAAGGGGTGGCACCATTTTGGTAGAAAAAGAAAAATTAAGAAAAGAAGAAAAGATAGAAGAAGGTAGAAGAAATGATCGAAGAGAATGTACACATCACTCCTCCTATACTTAGAGTAAAAGAAACCCAAGCATAGACAACAATAAGAGTGATGAAACAGAATGAAGAAAGAACACTCAGCTCATCTACCCCCCCCCCCCCCCACATACTTTAGACAAAGTACATCTTAAGAAATGCAACACACTGACATGGGGTGGATCAACAGAACGGTGGATGGAAAGAGATAAACTAAAGTGAATATACAAGAGGATGGATGTACAAAGATCAAGAACGTAGAAAGAAAACCTTCTTGTGAGACCGCTGATGAATGGATCTGATAAGGTGGAGGTCGATGATGAATCCCCATTCATCACTCTTTATTCTTTTATTTTAGCTACATATCTTGGCAAAATACCATGTATATGATTGTAAATACAACAAGTTACCAAAATGCATGCTTTGTGTAAATATGAATGATTATCATGTATTTGTGCAAAAATAAAAGAATAAAGAAATAAAAAAAGAGGGAAATATTTAGAATAAATATTGAGTGACCTGAACCCGAGAGAGGGCCCAACCTGGGTCTGATCGCCAAATAAAATAAGTAGAGAGAGATAGGGCCACTCATCCTTGTACATATCCCCTATATATCTGTGTGTCTACATAATTTATTTTCTCAAAAATAAAAATAATAATGTATTTCTCTTAATTTGTATATATTTCTAAAAATAAAAATGAGAAAAAGAAAATAAAGACATAATTAAAATAATTTCTCTCTCTTCGCATTGTACATACCATGTATATATGAATAAGATACCTATTTATTTAACCCTTATAAATAAACCATAAAAATAAAATAAAAATTATTTTATGTTCTAAATTTTATGTTGTAAATAAATAA
The DNA here is from genome assembly GCA_037367405.1 of Ottelia alismoides. Classification (NCBI taxonomy): domain Eukaryota; kingdom Viridiplantae; phylum Streptophyta; class Magnoliopsida; order Alismatales; family Hydrocharitaceae; genus Ottelia; species Ottelia alismoides. The sequence goes on along the minus strand of JAZKJV010006856.1, from coordinate 849,081 downwards.
AATATAAAATTTGGAATATTTATATAAAAATAAATAAAATAGAAATTAAAACAAAAATAAGTAAATAATTTATATATGTACATAATATAATATAAAAATTGTTTGAAAATAAAAAAATCACAAAAAATAGTTTGAAAATAAATAAACATTGTTTGAAAATATTTTCAAATAAAATCATTTTAGATTTTTAAATGAATTTCTAAATATTTTTTACCCTAGAATTATGTGATTGGTCCACGGGGAATTGTTGACCCCCTGTCAACTCTCCCCCTCGGACCTTTCTTCACGGATCCCGCTCACCGGCCCGATTCCTCCAAATTTTCTGGAGCAGATCCGAGACTCTTCTGCCCCAATTTCTCCATCTGCATGTTCTCTATGGATCATACATCCCCGTGGATCCCTAGGAGGGATTGGATCAACCTCGGATTGCGCACATGTGCCCATTCTTCACCATCACCAGGGACATCCTATAAAACCTAAATTTTGACCCCTAGCTCCCTAGCTCGCGCCGCAAGCCCTACATCCACCCTAGAGATCCTCATCTCGATGACAGCGACTAGAACGACTCTTTGGTGGCCAGATTAGGCGCCTGTAGCCGACACTCGACGAACATGGCTGGAGCGCAGCCACGTAAGAGCCTCCCTGCCCGCCGCAGCTCGGTCGAGGCGACGACCACCTTCACCACACCCTCCTGTAGCTCAGGATTGACTTCCGATCATCGGGTAACTCTTCTATCGATCTTAGCTCCATTTATCTCCGGCCATTGTCTTCGACCCTAGTGACCTCCATCCTCCTTCCTTGAGTGACAGCTAGCGAGGGAGCGTGTAGCAGCGAGGGACCGAGGCCTCTAGACTCAAATCCGGCGAGCTCCTCGTCGTGCTCCGCCATGGGCGAGCCCAAGCCTCTAGACTCATCGCCCCATTGAGGCAAAGACCCTCGGAGGTCCAGCACCTCCAGCTCAGGCGATTTCAACCATCAAGTACCCTCGATAACATCTGGCCTTCGTTAGATTTCGATTCTTAGGGTTCGTTTGGTTGCAGGGTTGGACAGGGTTGGGTTGGGCAGGGGTACCCCTGTGAATAGTAAACTGTGAGGAGGAGAACCCTGTTTGGTTGCAGGGCCAACCCGGGTTGGGCCAAGCCAACCCTGTCCAACCCTGCAACCAAACGAGCCCTTAGATTCCGACCACTGGACCTACATCGGATCGTCCCGTGTTCTCCGATCATCCATCTGCCCTTCCGACTAGCCATTCACCTTCGCCGGACTCCTCTCCACGTTCTTCACCCCTTCAGCCACCCTGGTTCGACCTGAAATAGGGCTTTCGCTCTCCTCCGTCGTTGCCTCACCGGAGAGCATTGTCAACGCATCACTTAGCCACCCATTCTGCTTGTAACCAGGTCGAGGCACTTTTCCCTTGACCCAGCTTTCGTCCTGTTCAGGTTTGACCGCGAATGGACCTCATCTGGAGGTTCAATCATTGAGGCAGAACACTCCAGGTTCTTTAGCGTCGTCAGGCCACCTCAGGCGTCGTTGGCCTCATCGGAGATCATCAGCAGCTGCAGACGGTCGCGAGCCTCATTTCCCCTCTCAGAGCAGCATCGGAGGGCCTCCCCATCACGCGTATTGGCCGGACGAAGTATGCCGACGAGCTGTTCTTCTAGGAGCCCTCCCAACCGTCACATCGAGCGTCACCCCAGTTTTTATCATGCCTTCCATCTACGGAGAGCTCGCAACCGTCGGATCCATCTGAGGATCTGATCCAGTGCGTCCATCACCGAAGGGGTACAGCCCAACCACAACCGTCCGATCTCATGCGAAGCCCCTTGGCCGTTGGATCCATAATAAGGGTAATTTACACTTGGTCCCTCCATAGTTTATGCATTTAGTTTGTAGTCTTGTAAATATTTTTAGAAGTATTTTTATGTTGAATAAGTTGCATGTGGGACCTTGAGTTTATTTTATTTGCAATTTAGTCCCTCTGAACGTGTAGCACGTGGTCTGTCACGCGCTTCCTGGCATATTTGCACATTTTATCTTGCACTTTATTGCTGTTACCATTTGGATTTTTATAAATTGGAATTACATTTATGCCCCTCTGTGTGTGAATCACGTGCCTTCCCCGTGCACTTTGGGGCTTTTTGCATTTCCAACCCTACACTTCTTTCGCGTGTTATTATTTGGCTGGATAGTTTTCCTTATTTGCACTTAGGTCCCTGTGTGCTGTGAGCCTTTAATTAGTTGAATAAAACAGCAAATTAACTAAAAATCTCTTGAAATTTGGATACGTGGCTCCTGCTATTGTGTAAAAATTTCGATGAATTTTTGAGACATTTTTGTTTGGATTTTTTATTTTTAAAAATTCAAAATCTCTTATTTTGCTTCTGTTTGAATTTAAAAATCAACTAAAATTATTAAAAATACTTTAAAAAATTGTGCATGTTTTGTTGTGTTTTTATTATTGTGCAATTTTAGTGGCTTTTGGACTTATAAAAACCTTAAAAATCGAAAAACACTCAAAAACTCATAAAAATCACTAAAAATGTTAAAAAATTAAAAAAATGCAATTTCTTTTCATGTAGTTCAGTTTTTACTTGTAGTTTTTCATAAAATTGTTGCTAGACTTTTATGGGCTATTTCCAATTTTTAAAAAGCCTATAGAGTCTGGCTACATAGTAGCTTTCATTATTTACCTTATTTCATTTTTAGAAAATTCATTAAAAATCATAAAACTCTGAGAAAAATATCCAAAACACTTGAAAAAGTATAAAATCCAAAAATATTTTTCTGGTAATTTTCTGCCTTGGTTTGGTGTGTTGAATAAATTGTTGTTTGTGACTTTCTACCCTTTTTCTATATTTTCTTTATAATTAAAAATTACAAAAAAAATAAAAACTTTAAAATCCACCAAAAAATTATTTTATTCTTTTTATTTTGATTTCTGACAACTTCGTAGGACTTGTCCAGTCCGTAGTCCTTAAGTTCGACCCTAGTAGCTATACCAGGTTAAATAAATAGCTAGACCGCTATTTGGATTGACTTGTTTGATTTTCTCGTATTTTGTGGTCTGATTTTTCTTGATTGAGCCTGATCGAGAGGTTGAGGTCACAACGACCATTGATACCTTCTCTCCTTAGTCTCTCAGTTCTCGCGCTCATCAGAATGGCATCGTTGCCGGGGAGTACAGCTTAGTAGTCAGTTTTCATTTTTCGGCTTTTTGTATTTACACATACTTTCTAGCAATAATTTCGTATTTCATTTTTATCACATTTTGATAATAATTTGGACTAGCACACTCTTGTTTACTTTTCTTGCGAGGGCTTGAGGATCGAGGCGGCTTTCTTCGGGAAGCCGACGCAACAGCGGGAGTCAGAGGTGGCTCTTTTCTTCATAGAGCTGCAGGAGAGCGCGAGGAAGGCGAATAGGAGCTTGGGAGCGTAGTTTAGACTTAGATTAGTTTTATTTTCTGTAGACTTATTATTGTAACAATACATGACCAACAGGGACAGACTGACACTCAGACTTTTGTGGTGATTGTCGAGGTCTGTTTTGCCGAGCACCGGTGTGCTTTGGGGACTTCACCGCGGTTTTTCACCAATTTTGTTTTCACCACATTTTATACTGCTTATCTGATTTTTGAGGATTTGGCCTTAGCCTTAGGATTTTATCTGATGAACCGCCCGATCACTCAGGTAAATGGTAATCAAGGGTCGTTGCGACCCGAGTCACCAAGCGGTGTCAATCAAGAAAAAGAGACCACCAAAACAGTTAAAATCAAATAAACACAATAGCGGTCTTGCTATTATTTTAACCTGGTATAGCGACCAGGGTCGAACACAAGGAGCACGTAATGGCCTTGCGGCCTACGAAGTAGCCAAAAATATGGAAAAATAAAAGACAACTATTTTTTGGTGGATTTTATATTTTATAATTTTTTTGGATTTTTAATTAATGAGGAAAATGAGGAAACAAGTAAACCAATCAACTTAAAGCAATTATTTAATGCATCAAAAATCAATCAAAATTCAAATAAAAATGTTTTTGTGTGTTTTATGTTTTTTACTGTTTTTAGTGAATTTTTGGGATATTTCTGATTTTTATTTTATTTTATTTTCTAAAAATCAAACAGTGCAAGAAAATGAAGGTACTGTCCAGTCAGGAGTAAAAGGCCAATTTAAAATGCAAAAAGGCCTATTTAGTTCCTGGAGGCAATTTTCCTATAAACTAGAAATTTTAAGGAAAATTTGGGCATTGGAATTATTGTTTTTGGATTTTTTAGATTGTTTAATATAATTTTATGAGTTTTTAGGTGTTTTTCAATTTGTATGAGTTTTATACAATAGAAAATGACCAAACTTGGTCAGAAAATCAAACAAGGCAAAAGACACAGTAACTAATTCTTTTTAGAATTTTTAGATGAGTTTGATATTTTTTGTGATTTTTCAAATTAAACAGTAAAGAAAATGCGTGTTTTTGAATTTTTAAAAATATCAAATAAAAGCGAAAATGTCCCCAAAAATTCTAAAAAATTTTACAACATGGCAGGAGCCATGTGTCCAATTTTCATTGAATTTGGAGTTGATTTGCTATCTTATTAAAAATCAAAACCAAGACACAGTGCACAGGGACCTAAACGCAAATAATGAAAGTTCTGGGGGGTCCGGTGCAAAAATCCCAAGAAATCACGCACGAAGCACGTGTCTGGGGCACTCAGGGACCTAATTGCAATAAAAACAAGGTCCCTGGACTAAATAATAACAAGTATTAAAAGTCCAGGGGGCTTGTTGTAAATTACCCACTAATATAACGCACATGCGCAAATAAATCACTCACAGGGGCATATCTGCAATTTTCTAAAACATTTCATTCATTAAGTAACATCCAGAACTACAAGGGCGTCAATGCAAATAACCCAACAAAGTTCACGTGACGATGCACGTGGTCCACGTAGACAGGGACGTAAATGCAAATAAAGAAAGTACGAGGTCCAAAGTGCAAAATGTTCGGAATAAAATGAACGTGATAAAATATTTACAGGACTAACTAATAAAAACCATAAACAGAGGGGCCTAAGATAAATTTACCCCTTATTAAATCTCGAGGGCTGGATGTGCGACGCGTGGCAAATCTAACGGGTGGAATGGCGCAACGCACGACGAAGGGAACCCTCGACGCGATCCGACGGATGGGACGCTCCCACGTGGACGATTGAACGGCTGGGCTGCAACGTGGGTCTGCGAAGGGGCCTGGCTCGGATCGGACGTAGGAGTTGAAGCCACGCGGAAGATCGCACGGTGGAGGGGCGCTGTGGCTAAACCTCAGGCATCAATGGTCCAGATCGCCCCTCCCAAGATCGGAAGGTGTTGCACGCTCCTCGGATGAACGGTCAGGATCAAGACTGGAGCTCGGGGTCGATCGGACGTCTCTGAAGGATGGAGGAAGAACTGGGCTCCGGCGAACTTCGTCGGGCTCGTGACGGCGTTGGTCTCCTCCTGGAAGCTCGTTGAAGATCGGAGAAGGAAGCTGCGGGCCCTCCGCATCCAATGGAGGCCTCCGATGACCAAATCGAGCCCTGGGGAGCTCCGGTGAGGTCGGCGGAGGTGGAGCTGCTAGACCAAATGGTCCAAGCCCTCAGATGTGCTTGGATGAACCTACAAAGTGCACCAGCAAACTCACGGGTCGAGGGCAAACTGCCTCGACCCTGTTAGGCGTGGTGAAAGTGGACGGTGAGGCGTGGTGATCGAGCTCCGGCGAAGGGATGGACGGAGGAGCTCGACTCCCCAGCTCCTGTGCGAGCTGGGTTGAGCGGAGGGGCGTAGAACGTGCGTGGAAGAAGGGTGGATGCGATGATGCGAACCAGTGATCGAGTGGAAGGCGAACGTGACCCGAATCGAAGGTGGTCGACGACGGTTAAAATTGGGGGAAAATCAAAATTCGAGAAATAGAGAAGAAACTACGGCTACCTGGGTGGTCGAGTCGACTGGGGAAGAGCAGCTGGTGCTCTAGGTCCTTGCCTCGAGTACAGTCATCGTCCGAGGCTCGAGCTCCTGCTCTGGGCGGAGCACGACGGCGCTGACTCGCCGGATCAGTGGTTCGCGCACCCTCAACCTCCCTGCTACACCTCCGGGGCAAGCTGTCACTCTCGCGCTGAAGATGGAGGTCACTGGGTGGAGGAATGACGATCCAAAGATGCGAAATGAGGTGGCGGAGCTGAGACTTTATAAGGGTGCAGGTCCGGGAAGAATGGCTTGGGTTTGGCTCGATGGAGCACGGATCCCTAGGCTAAAGATCGGGCGCGGTTCCCGGATCATCGGAGAGTGATTAGGACCCTGGGTTTAGGTGCGAGGTTGTCGGGTTTAGGCGCCAAAATAAGGAGAAGTCGGGTCGGGCGCCTAATACCCGTGGGAGGTGGTCCTGGAGGGGGAGTTGACCGGGTGGTCAACATCCCCGTGGACCAATGGGAGGCTGCCATTTGGAAATGAATGGAAAAATCAATTAAAAATAGTAAATGGCAGATTTATTAAATTGTCAAAACATGAAATATTTTTGTTTTAATTTTTTTTCTATTTTTTGGTGATTTTTAATTAATTTTTCAAAGTAAAATGAGGTATTTACACTATATAGCTATATATAGGTATATACACAATATGTCTTTTTAATTTTTGATTTTTAATTTGTTATTTTTGTGCATTTTTATTCCTATTTTATATTTTTTATAGTATAAAATTAGGAATCTAATGGTATTTTTATTTTATTTTTATTATTTATATACATAGGTGAAATAAATATATATGTACATATATATACATGGTATATTTACAATGTGATTTTTAATTTTTGATTTTGTTCTTTTTATTTTGTTTTTGTTTTAATGGTTTTTAATTTATTTATTTACAACATAAAAGATAAAATATTTACAAAATGTTTGGAAATTAATTTTATTTATTTATAAGGTTAAATAAACATAGGTGAGTGTATGTACATGATGAATATGCACAAGGTGAAGGTTTTTGTTTTCTTTTTATTTTTTCTATTTTATTTTGATTTTTATATTTAAAAAATATACAAGTATTTACAAGCCCATTTTCTTCCATTTTTAGAGGAAAATATTTTTATTTTATAGGTATATTTACACACATGAGTCCCTATCTCCCTCTACTTTGGCTTTTATGCGGTCAGGCCCATGCTGAGCCCTCCCTTGGGATTGGGTTGCTCAATATTTATTCTAAATATTTCCCTCTTTTTCTTTTGTCTCTTTATTCTTTTATTTTTGCACAAAAACATGCTAATTATTAAACTTTATACAATGCATGCTTTTGGTAATTATTTGTATTTACATGAATATACATGCATTTGCAAAGGTTTTTGTAGCTAAAATATAAGAATAAAGAGTGATGAATGGGTATTCATCACCCCCTATACTTAACGTTTGCTAGTCCCTTAGCAAACACTTATTTGAAAAAGAAGTGAAAAAGAAAGAAAGAAGAAGAAAAAGAGGAGAATGTACATGGATCAAGGTTGAATATTAAACTTTCCTTCATTAAATTGAATTATGGAGCTCGATCAGATCTTTGGATTATTAATGTGTCGGAACCTTATTTGGACTTAAGATTAAAACTCAACAGTCTCTAAGTTCCACCAATCTATGGACAAGACTCCTCAATAAACCAGATCAGAACAAGTCTACATACACAAACTCTAATGACCATGAATCTTTCCATGCAGTGTAAGTGACATGTAGCTCCCCACCTCAGAAGTAACAAAGAAACAACCTCCCCCAACCTGGTAACTCTAATGCCTCGGTCTAGCAACTCTTTCCTCGAGAAGCGGGGTATTCCCTTCTAAGTTCAAGTGCAACCGGCTCAAGAAGAGGGGGAATAAGAGGTATAGACTTTTGGGAGCTCAACCAGTGTAGCTAAGTCTCCCGCTGCAAGCTTCATGAGATCTAACATGGATACCATAAGCTTCTGCTTTATTTGACTATATACACTCCGGTGGGGTTATTAAATTTTCAATCCGACCACCACTTTTTTTGGAGTTCTTTTTGCATTTTCTTTCAAGTGCATCTGTACAACATATCTACATGGTGCAGCATATATACAAGAAATTTTCCTCTTGAGCCAGTAGACTATCCCTCTTTTGAAGCTTTATTGCAACCCACGGCTTCTGTCTTTAGACTTCATCACCACTAGACCAAGTTGAGACGCACTTCCTTCACTAGAAGAAGAAGAGAGGTTCCGCCTAGAAGTACTACCCTCATATGCTACCCCAAGCCAAAGGAAACTGCCTCCTCACCACCTCATTCGTGGAGAGCCATGTGTAAAGTGCTGGTGCAAGTCAAGCCATTGTCTCTAAGAGTCATGCGTGTGTTGTTAAGTGCTCTACTGAGGCTCATCAAGATGACATATGCTCATAGCCTAGTGGACTCAAAGAATTAAGTCCTTATGGACTTGAAAAGCCTTAACCCTAAGCCCTGTAAGGTTCCTCTTAGAATTAAGTGGATTAAGATCTTAATCAAGCTCCATTTCCCAATTTAATTCCAGGCTAGTTTAAATGTCAACTATCATCCAGAAAGACTATATACATATATACAAAGATGCTATTTACAAATATTTACAATCGTGCAAAATTTTTGAAAAATGTTTTGAAATCATGAATGGATGAGTGCATGAAATGCAAGTTTTGCAAAAGTATTTACACACATTTACACAAGATTTTTGCAAACTTTTGATTTTCAAATCATTTTGGAAAAATTTTGTACTATATACATACTTTTGATAAAGAAATATTTACACAAACTTTACACAAGAGATTTTTAAAACATTTTTACAAGAATAATTTGTACACTAGCTATGTATGTGCAAATAAAAGAATGATTATTTACAGGAAAAATTTTTAATTCTTGTGATTTTTAGGGTTTTTAGAAATTTTATTTATTAACACACTCACACAAAGTACGAGTTATGGCTAAAGTATATGTGAAATATATACATACCCCCCTATACTTAGCTCGAACGATGTCCTCAGAGTGATCAAGAGCGATGAAGAAGACATAACTCGTGCTTAGTAAAAGGGAAGTGAAAAGGAATGGCTGGATATAGAGATGAATGAATGAATAGAATGAGGAGAACTCGGTGGTTTCCCCCTATACTTAGGATCAAATAATCCTAAGTATAACAAGCTGTACATGAAGGGAAATCCGAGTGAAGAATGTACAGAGTCTTCCCCCCTATACTTAGGGTAAAATATCCCTAAGTATAGGCATCAAAACATGGGTAGAAAGAATGAAAAGAATACCCGCAGGTCCTACATCCCCCCTATACTTAGGGTAAAGTACACCCTAAGTATAGCATAATCATAAGATGAGAAAAGGGATGTGGGACTAAAGAATAGAGTGATATGGACAACTGGAATATACAGGTCGGATGAACAGTGATAATCAGGCGTGAGATGCAATAGATATGAGTCAAGAGACCACATCTCATGCAAAGTGAACAGGGGCAACATCAACGACCCGCGGCTCATGATCTAGAAATGGCTTGAGCCGCTGGCCGTTCACTCGAAAGGTACTCTCAGAAGACAACTCAGATATATCAATGCTACCGTTGTCATGTACCTTTCTCACAAGATAAGGTCTCTTCCATTTGCTCTGTAGCTTCCCTTGAAATAGACGAAGCCTAGCATCAAACAACCATACTCTCTGGCCAGGCTCAAAATGCTTGTGGCTGATATGAGAATCATGCCACTCTTTCACTCTCTCCTTATACTGTAGGTTGTTTGAGAAGGCTATATCTCTGAGCTCCTCCAAGGCTGCTAACTCTGCCCTCCTCTGGTCTCCTACACTATCTGGATCTAAAAGAATATCCGTGACTGCCCGAAGTGACTTGTGACTCAACTCAATAGGTAAATGGCACGGTTTGCCATAAACTAGGCGAAAGGGAGATGTGCCCAATGGTGTCTTGAAAGACGTCCTATATGCCCACAAGACCGAGTCCAACAGCTGTGACCAGTCCTTTCGGTCAGGGCGGAAGACTTTCTGCAAAATAGTCTTGATCTCCCTGTTCGAGACCTCGGCTAGACCATTCGTCTGTGGATGGTATGGAGTGGCAACTCGATGGTCTATGCCGAACTCACTAGCAAGTGCCTTCACCTGGTCGTTGATGAAATGAGACCCCCCATCTGAAATCAATACTCGAAGTACCCCGAATCGCGTGATGATGTGCTTCCTCAAAAATCTGCAAACTGTCCTAGCATCAGCGGCTCGGGCGGGGATAGCCTCAACCCAACGACTAACATAGTCAACGGCCAACAGAATGTACTCAAATCCCTGACTCTTAGGGAATGGGCCCATGAAATCGATGCCCCATGCGTCAAAAACCTCACAGAAGTGAATGGGCTGCATTGGCATCATATCACGTTGTCCACAAGTGCCCATCCTCTGACAGTAAATACACCTCTTCACGAACTCATCAGAGTCCTTGAAGAGGGTAGGCCACCACAAGCCGGATTGGAGCACTTTCTGTGCCGTTCTCCTCCCAGAGTGATGTCCTCCTGCCTCAAGCTTGTGGCAGTAAGTGAGGACGCTATGGTGCTCATCCTGAGGAATGCACCTACACCAGACGCTATCCCCTCCTTCGTGGTAAAGGATGGGATCCTCCCAAAGGTAGGACTTGGCCTTTGCGAGGAAGGTCTCAAGCCTCTTTCTGGTCCAACCTTGTGGGACTTTCTTAGCAACAAGAAAGTTCACAATATCGGCATACCACGGGAGTGAGGCGATAGCAAGGATCGCCTCGTCTGGGAAGGTCTCACAAATAGGATCAATCTGCTCAGACTCCTCAGGCTACTCTAAACGGGAGAGATGATCCGCCACCACATTCTTGACTCCAGGCTTATCCTTGATCTCAATGTCGAACTCCTGGAGTAGAAGGATCCATCTAGTCAGTCTGGCCTTGGCATCCTTCTTTGCCATGAGGTATCGGATGGCGGTATGATCTGCGTACAAAGTCACTCTAGATCCAATGATGTAAGATCTGAACTTATCTAGGGCGAACACAACTACTGACATCTCCTTCTCTGTGACTGTATAATTCCGCTGGGCGGAATCCAAGGTGCGGCTAGCATAGTGGATAGCAAATGGGACTCCATCCCTTCTCTGTCCCAGCACAGCCCCTACGGCAAAATCGGAGGCGTCCGTCATGATCTCGAATGGGAGAGACCAATCTCGTGGCTGGAGGACAGGAGCCTCAACAATACAATGCTTGAGAGTCTCAAACGACGAAAGACACTTGTCATGGACAAGGAACTCGGTGTCTTTCATCAGCAAGTCAGTCAACGGCCGGGAAACCCTACTGAAATCACGAATGAACCGCCGATAGAAACCGACGTGCCCCAGGAAAGACCGTAACTGCCGCAAGTTGGACGGTGGTGTGAGTTTTCTAATGACATCAACCTTGGCCGGATCAACCTCCATGCCCTTGTTGGAGATGATGTGGCCAAGCACCGTCCCTTGAGTCACCATAAAGTGACTCTTCTCCCAAGAAAGAACTAAGCGGACCTCAATACATCGCTAAAGTACTCGGTCTAGGAAGTCAAGACAGGAGTCGAATCCGTCGCCGTAAACCGAGAAATCATCCATGAAGACCTCTAAGCACTCCCCTACCATGTTCGAAAAGATCGACAGCATGCATCTCTGAAAAGTCGCAGGGGCATTGCATAGCCCAAATGGAATGTGTCGGAAGGCGTATGTGCCGAAGGGACAGGTAAAGGTGGTCTTCTCCTGATCCTCAGGAGTGATGGCCACCTGGTTGTAGCCCGAGTACCCATCCAGAAAATAATAATGGCTCTTCCCTTCTAGTCTCTCAATAATCTGATCAATAAAGGGCAGAGGGAAATGATCCTTCTTGGTGGCCTGGTTGAGTCTCATGTAGTCAACACAAACCCGCCAAGAAGTGGGTACTCGTGTAGCAATCTCCTCTCCAGACTCGCTAATCACTGTAGTGATGCCCGTCTTCTTGGGCACCACATGCAAAGGGTTGACCCACTTAGAGTCGGAGATGGGGTAGATAAAATCGGCGCTCCACCATTTCGAAATTTCCTTCATGACAACCTCTCTTAGATTTGGGTTCAGCCGCCGCTGGAACTCACGTGACGGCTTCGCCTCATCCTCGAGATAGATATGGTGAGATCACAGGGCCGGACTAATCCCCTGAAGATCTGCTACACTCCATCCTATCGCCTTGCGGTTCTTTTCAAGAACCCCCATCAGACGGGATTCCTGCTCTCCAGTCCGATCGGCTGAGATAATGATTGGGTACATCTCATGCTCACCCGCAAGGAATCTATACTTCGACGAAGGAAGTGTTTTCAGCTCTGGACAGCTGGGTGCTGGCAAATCTGGCTTCGAAAGAAGTCACGTGTATGCTACCAAATCTGCCTGGGAGAATGAGAGCGTACTCTCGCAAACTGGGTCTGAAGAAGGCTGCTCAACTGAACTGTCTCTGATCTGCTCGGCTTCTACCTCCTCCTCAGCTGTAGGCTCAGTGGAAATCAGGTCTGGCATGTAATCATCACAATCTGCCCACTCAGACTCTGACTCCGAGGGATCTGCATCACACAAGGTGGCATCAGTACCACCATCATCACAAAAATCTGTGTCGCGGTCAAGAACCTGCTCTTCTGCCTGTAAAGTATTCTGAACCAGGAATGTGCTCTCCAAGCTCTCCTCTGTTGTCATCTCTGCATCAGCGGTTTCTGAAAATGAGAGGATGGCCTGTGCTGCTGGGTCTGCCCAAATTGCCTCATCGTTTGTGATCTCAAAGTCACAGTCCTGGTGGATGTCTAACCCTGCATCTGTCAGCTGCTCTATATATGAAGTGGACTCTGAGCATAATCTCTCTCTGGCTCTGCTGTCCTCTATCATCTCTATTTGTACACTTTCGCCCTCGACGCAAAAGTATACCTTCCTGCTATCATGGTCGGTCACTGCCTTGGCTGTGGCCAAGAACGGGCGATCTAGAATGATGGGGGTATCGGTCGCAGACTCAGGGATCTCCATGTCCAACACTACGAAGTCCACGGGGAATTGCAGGCCCTGAATAGTGACAACAACGTCTCGCAACAACCCCTTCGGCCTCTTGACAGATCTATCAGCAAACTGAAGGACTGTCCTGCTCTGTCTAAGAGTGCCCAACTCGAAGCGGTCGAGAAGGGCTGCCGGAAGGAGGTTAATCGACGATCCGCTATCTAATAGAGTACGGTCGAACCTCTGCTCACTGATATGACATCTGACATATGGGGCTCCTGAATCTGGCCTCTTGGCTGGCAGACGGTTCTGGATCGTGAAACACGTGGCTTTTGTCAACACATGGATCTCTGAGTGGTGGTTCCTCCTCTTCCTCCTGACTGTGGTTCTGTCTCTAAGGGAACACTGAAGAAGGGGAATGTGCTGCAAAGCCTCCTGAAGAGTCAGCTGTATGTGAAAACGATCTATCATCTGCTGGCTGAACTCTTCCTGATCTCTCTTTTTGGGATTTTCTGTTTTCTTCCCCTTCCCCATCTGAAGGGCTCTAGGGAAGGGGATCACTGGGTCCTTCTCAAATAAAGGACTAGGAAAGGGTCTAGGCGGTTCGATGACCGGATCCACACATACATCATGCACCACAGTGGGACCAGAAGAAAATAAACCCTTTCCTTTATTCACATAATTGTTCCGAGATACAAGTGCAGAAGAACGGAAAACAACATGTCTCTCAGAAGTATGGGTGGCCTCAGTACCACCATCAGCTGGCTCGACTGTAAAACTCGCGACCTCAGTACCGTGCTCTGGCTCGGCATCTTGGGTGGCCTCAGTACCACCTCCTCGAACTGGTGAAACGGCGGCCTCAGTACTGCCGGTGGAATCAGCATCCTTGGTGGCATCAGTACCACCGTCATCATTCTCCTAGTCGGGCGCTCTAGGTGGATCCTCATGATGTAGCTCAGACGAGGTGCCGCCTGCTGGCATCCTACCGCTCCTAAGTGTAACAAAATCAGTATCAAAAAGATACCCAGTCATATCACCAAATGTATCACTAGGAGTGGTATACTCAGTACAAGCTACCTGCTCAGATTTCCGCTTCAGGCTGTTGGGGTTCGGCTCTATCTGGGCAGGGATGGCGGCCTTCCCTCTCACAATGTCCCGCATCTCCTGGCGGAACTCATCCATCTCCCGTCTGAAGGTAGTCTGCTGATCCGTGAGGAGGCGGGCTATGTCATCCAAGACAGGGTTCTCAAGGGAACCCGACGGGTAGCCTCTCTAGTAGTGAGGCTGTTGGATCTGCTGTTGGTGCTGAGAGGGGTATGGGTGGTGCTGCTGCTGCTGCTGGTGAGGCTGATCTCGCCTCCAAGAGTGTCCCTGCTGGTAGGGACGAGGACCGTAGGACGACTGCTGCTGCTGCTGTGGTGGGTACACTGGGGGCTGCTGCTGATGGTGCTCTCTCTGATGGCTGTACTGGCCACCCTGTCCTGACGGCTGCTGTTGGGGCTGGGTACCTCCGTTCCCCCACCGGAATTCGGGATGGTCTCGTCGGATACCGGGCTGAGGGCGGTCATACCAAATCCCGTTGACATCCATCAACGGCTCTGCATCGTACGGGGCTGGCGGGAGTACTGCCAGAGGCTGATCTGGCTCGTATACCACCATCTGCAAGTCTGGAGATGGTGGTGACTGGTAAGTGGGTTGCGGCTGCTGGTACGGCTCCGCCTGTACAAGGTGAACCTTTCGAGGCTGCTGGTGTGAGCTGGAGCGCTAGAACGAGCTGTTGCTGGTGCCGTGATCGCCTCGCGACTGAAGACGGGGCTGGGAAGCCGTTTGTGCCTCCTGGAGACACAAGAGCTGGGTCTTCATGTCGCTCAGAGTCTGTGCCATCTGCTCCATCTGAGTGATGCTCTGGCACTACTTCTTCTCAATCAGCTCCATCCGATCCAACTTCTCGCTAATGAAGCCCATGTCCGCAGCTGTGGACTCTGCCTGTGCTGTCGCTACTGCGGACGAACTGGAAGGACCGGCATCGACCCGTGCTATCCTCTGGTACTGCACGGGTCCTAGCTGCTAGGGTCTGCCCTGAGTGTACAACCGGGTCTGGGACATCACCATGTAGTTCTCGGCCATCTCCTCGTAGATGGCCCAGACCTGGTCGTGATCCTTGGCGAAGTAAGACCCGCCACAAGAAGCGTTCACCAAGCCCTGAAGCTCTGGTGTCAGCCCGCTGAAGAAGCTCTGAACAAGGTTCGGCTTGGAAATGTCGTGGTGCGGGCACTTGTCGGTCAGCTCTCGAAACCTCTCCCATGCCTCGTGGAACTGCTCGTTGGGGAGCATGGAGAAGTTGCTGATCAGGGCTCTAGCGGCGTTCGTCCGCCCGAGTGGATAGTACTTGTGCAAGTACTCGGCGCGGAGCTGCTCCCAAGTGTAGACAAATTTCCCCAAGTGCTTCATCCAGGTGTCTGCTCTATCTGCCAAAGAGAACGGGAAGGCAATCATCCGTATCGTGTCCTGGTCCACCTGACGATCGTGGATAGTACTGCAAATCATCTCAAACTCCTGTAAGTGGAGATGAGGCTCCTCAGTAGCCAAACCGTGAAACCGGGGAAGGAGCTGCAAGGTGTTCGGGGGGAACTTGAAGTCCCCCACGATGGCTGGAAGCACCACCCAACGGTGCGTCAAAGTCGATCCGGGATTGTGGTTATCCCGCATCGGTCTCGGTGGTCCTGCTGCCGCTGCTGCGGCTACTGCCGCGGCTGCGGCGGCAGCTGCCGCATCGTCGGGTCCTCCTCCACGATTCTCGCGGTCAGCTCTCATCTGCTCGAGCTCTCTCCTCATCTCTATCATGAATGCTCCCTGATCCCTCAGTTGCTGCTGCACTGACTCGAGGGAGGCAATCAGGGTAGAGTTGATCAAACCCTGGTCCAAAACGAAATGTTGATCTCCCCGTGGACCTCCAGTACGATCATCAGAACTGTCGGCCATCGTCTCTGAAAAATCAAAAAAACCGAACTCAGGTACCGATAAATCATCTGTCCGTCTCTCCTCTGGCACTGGCATCTCGGTATCAGAAGAAGGGTGGTCGAGGGGGAACAGGGCGGAGTCATACTCGGGTTCGGAGAGCGGGTCTGAGCTCCCACGAACCGACCTAGATGAATGGACAAGAGTGCTAAAAAGCGGTGCAGCCAGAGGCTGCCTAAGAGACCTCCTGCCCATCATCGTGATCTGGCGAGTACGGCGGATGAGATCTGGAAAAACTACGACCAAAAGCAAACCCCCAGTTCACCAATGCAACGCGAGCTGAAGACCGTAAAAGTTCGGTCAAATTATCTTGTCAATTTTTATTTTGGTGAACAATCAAAATGTCAGAGCAAATATGTGACCTGTTGGGATACCCGATACTCTCCCAACCGACTATCCCGCACAGAAGAGTCGGTAATCAGCCGAGATGAGCACCGGAGGGCTTTACCTAGTGTACGGGTCACTCTCTCGCACAATCAAACCAAGCAATGAGGGGTTGCTCTCCCCAAGACAAATTTTTAAGTCAGGTGTCTTTTAGGGTCGATAGTTTTAGCAGTCCCAATTTTATGGTTTTTCTTTTTTTTTAGATTTTTTTAATGCAAGCAAAAACGCCTAACGAATTTTTCGGTTCTCCTGATTATTAAGTCAAAAACAGGGGGGAGAAGACGAAAAAGCCGATGCGCGAAAATCAATGATGCATGCATAGATAGAAATGCGTACCTGACTCCAGCAGTCTACATGCAAGATGATCCGTGCAGAATTTAAAGACAGAAATAAAACGACCTATATGGTACAGTGGAAAACCGAGTCCTAAGCAGGCAACTTCTACTCGAAAGCACCGTCTAGCTGGTCACTCGCCCTCGATCCAAAGAGTCTGGTCTAGACCTACCCCTCCTCTTCTCGACAGGTCGAGTTCAGGAGTAGCGCTTGACGGGGCAGGCTCGCGGCGCGTAGGCTCTCAGGAAAGCGACTCAGCTATTTTTATTAATGATTTATTAGTAGGTCCAATTATCGCTCTATAGGATCAGGCAAGCAGTTAAGTGTGGGGATCCTACTAATTACGGCACAATCAAGCAGAAAAGCCTAAGTCTAGGGGCTCGAGAAAAATCGCGTAAAACCGTTAAAGGCAGCGAAAAATCTAAAGCCACAAAAAAGCCGCGAAAAAGTCTAAGCTACCTAAAGGGTCCCCCGAGCACACCGGTGCTCGGCGAAACAGACCCGAAAGTCCAAGTCTCTGAGTGTACCTGTATTATTACAACAGTTCAAATATTGTTGAAATAAAACCTAACTAAACTAAACTACTCCGCGGCTATTCCGCGGCTCCCGCTCTCGTGCACGCTCCTCGCGTCCTCCTGCGGCTCTGTGAAGAAGAGAGCCACCTCTGGTTCCTGCGGTTGCTCGGTTTCCGAAGAAAGCCGCCTCGATCCTCTGGCCCTCGCAAGAAAACAAACACAAGAGTGATCAGACAAAATTATTTAAACCGTTATGCAAATAAATGATATAGACAAAATATGCACAAAAAGCCGCAAAAAAGAAAACCGCGGAAAAACTCAAAAACCGACTACTAAGCCGTGCTCCCCGGCAACAGCGCCATTCTGATGAACCGCCCGATCACTCAGGTAAAAGGTAATCAAGGGTCGTTGCGACCCGAGTCACCAAGCGGTGTCAATCAAGAAAAAGAGACCACCAAAACGGATAAAATCAAATAAACACAATAGCGGTCTTGCTATTATTTTAACCTGGTATAGCGACCAGGGTCGAACACAAGGAGCACGTAATGGCCTTGCGGCCTACGAAGTAGTCAGAAATATGGAAAAATAAAAGACAACTATTTTTTTTGGTGGATTTTAAATTTTATAAATTTTTTTTGGATTTTTAATTAATGAGGAAAATGAGGAAACAAGTAGACCAATCAACTTAAAGCAATTATTTAATGCATCAAAAATCAATAAAAAAATTCAAATAAAAATGTTTTTGTGTGTTTTATGTTTTTTACTGCTTTTTGTGAATTTTTGGGATTTTTCTGATTTTTATTTTATTTTCTAAAAATCAAACAGTGCAAGAAAATGAAGGTACTGTACAGTCAGGAGTAAAAGGCCAATTTAAAATGCAAAAAGGCCTATTTAGCTCCTGGGGGCAATTTTCCTATAAACTAGAAAGTTTAAGGAAATTTTGGGCACTGGAATTATTGTTTTTGGATTTTTAGATTGTTTAATATAATTTTAATGAATTTTTAGGTGTTTTCAATTTTTATGAGTTTTATACAATAGAAAATGACCAAACTTGGTCAGAAAATCAAACAAGGCAAAAGACACAGTAACTATTTTTTAGAACTTTTAGATGAGTTTTGATATTTTTTGTGATTTTTCAAGTTAAACAGTAAAGAAAATGCGAGTTTTTGAATTTTTAAAAATATCAAATAAAAGCAAAAATGTCCTCAAAAATTCTAGAAAATTTTACAACATGGCAGGAGCCATGTGTCCAATTTTCATTGAATTTGGAGTTGATTTGCTATCTTATTAAAAATCGAAACCAAGACATAGTGCACAGGGACCTAAACGCAAATAATGAAAGTTCTGGGGGGTTCAGTGTAAATATCCCAAGAAATCATGCGCGAAGCACGTGTCTGGGGCACTCAGGGACCTAATTGCAATAAAAACAAGGTCCCTGGACTAAATAATAACAAGTATTAAAAGTCCAAGGGGCTTGTTGTAAATTACCCACTAATATAACGCACATGCGCAAATAAATCACTCACATGGGCATATCTGCAATTTTCTAAAACATTTCATTCATTAAGTAACATCCAGAACTACAAGGGCATCAATGCAAATAACCCAACAAAGTTCACGTGACGATGCACGTGGTCCACGTAGATAGGGGCGTAAATGCAAATAAAGAAAGTACGAGGTCCAAAGTGCAAAATGTTCGGAATAAAATGAACGTGATAAAATATTTACAGGACTAACTAATAAAAACCATAAACAGAGGGGCCTAAGATAAATTTACCCCTTATTAAATCTCGAGGGCTGGATGTCCGACGCGTGGCAAATCTAACGGGTGGAATGGCGCAACGCACGACGAAGGGAACCCTCGGTGCGATCCGACGGCTGGGACGCTCCCACGTGGACGATCGAACGGCTGGGCTGCGACGTGGGTCTGCGAAGGGGCCTGGCTCGGATCGGACGGAGGAGGTGAAGCCACGCGGAAGATCGCAAGTGGAGGGGCGTTGTGGCTAAACCTCAGGCATCAATGGTCCAGATCGCCCCTCCCAAGATCGGAAGGTGCTGCACGCTCCTCGGATGAACGGTCAGGATCAAGACTGGAGCTCGGGGTCGATCGGACGTCTCTGAAGGATGGAGGAAGAACTGGGCTCCGGCGAACTTCGTCGGGCTAGTGACGGCGCTGGTCTCCTCCTGGAAGCTCGCTAAAGATCGGAGAAGGAAGCTGCGGGCCCTCTGCGTCCAATGGAGGCCTCCGATGACCAAACCGAGCCCTGGGGAGCTCCGGCGAGGTCGGCGGAGGCGGAGCTGCTAGACCAAATGGTCCAAGCCCTCAGATGTTCTTGGATGAACCTGCAAAGTGCACCAGCAAACTCACGGGTCGAGGGAAAACTGCCTCGACCCTGTTAGGCGTGGTGAAAGTGGACGGTGAGGCGTGGTGATCGAGCTCCGGCAAAGGGATGGACGGAGGAGCTCGACTCCCCAGCTCCTGTGCGAGCTGGGTTGAGAGGAGGGGCGTAGAACGTGCGTGGAAGAAGGGCGGATGCGATGATGCGAACCGGTGATCGAGTGGAAGGCGAACGTGACCCGAATCGAAGGTGGTCGGCGACGGCTAAAATTGGGGGAAAATCAAAATTCGATAAATAGAGAAGAAACTACGGCTACCTGGGTGGTCGAGTCCACTGGGGAAGAGCAGCTGGTGCTCTGGGTCCTTGCCTCGAGTACCGTCGTCGTCCGAGGCTCGAGCTCCTGCTCTGGGCGGAGCACGACGGCGCTGGCTCGCCGGATCAGTGGTTCGCGCACCCTCAGCCTCGCTGCTACACCTCCGGGGCAAGCTGTCACTCTCGCGCTGAAGATGGAGGTCACTGGGTGGAGGAATGACGATCCAAAGATGCGAAATGAGGTGGCGGAGCTGAGACTTTATAAGGGTGCAGGTCCGGGAAGAATGGCTTGGGTCCGGCTCGATGGAGCACGGATCCCTAGGCTAAAGATCGGGCGCGGTTCCCGGATCATCGAAGAGTGATTAGGACCCTGGGTTTAGGTGCGAGGTTGTCGGGTTTAGGCGCCAAAATAAGGAGAAGTCGGGTCGGGCGCCTAATACCCGTGGGAGGTGGTCCTGGAGGGGGAGTTGACCGGGCGGTCAACATCCCCGTGGACCAATGGGAGGCTGCCATTTGGAAATGAATGGAAAAATCAATTAAAAATAGTAAATGGCAGATTTATTAAATTGTCAAAACATGAAATATTTTTGTTTTAATTTTTTTCTATTTTTTGGTGATTTTTAATTAATTTTTCAAAGTAAAATGAGGTATTTACACTATATAGCTATATATAGGTATATACACAATGTCTTTTTAATTTTTGATTTTTAATTTGTTATTTTTGTGCATTTTTATTCCTATTTTATATTTTATTTATAGTATAAAATTAGGAATCTAATGGTATTTTTATTTTATTTTTATTATTTATATACATAGGTGAAATAAATATATATGTACATATATATACATGGTATATTTACAATGTGATTTTTAATTTTTGATTTTGTTCTTTTTATTTTGTTTTTGTTTTAATGGTTTTTAATTTATTTATTTACAACATAAAAGATAAAATATTTACAAAATGTTTGGAAATTAATTTTATTTATTTATAAGGTTAAATAAACATAGGTGAGTGTATGTACATGATGAATATGCACAAGGTGAAGGTTTTTGTTTTCTTTTTATTTTTCTATTTTATTTTGATTTTTATACTTATAAAAATATACAAGTATTTACAAGCCCATTTTCTTCCATTTTTAGAGGAAAATATTTTTATTTTATAGGTATATTTACACACATGAGTCCCTATCTCACTCTACTTTGGCTTTTATGCGGTCAGGCCCATGCTGAGCCCTCCCTTGGGATTGGGTTGCTCAATATTTATTCTAAATATTTCCCTCTTTTTCTTTTGTCTCTTTATTCTTTTATTTTTGCACAAAAACATGCTAATTATTAAACTTTATACAATGCATGCTTTTGGTAATTATTTGTATTTACATGAATATACATGCATTTGCAAAGGTTTTTGTAGCTAAAATATAAGAATAAAGAGTGATGAATGGGTATTCATCACCCCCTATACTTAACGTTTGCTAGTCCCTTAGCAAACACTTATTTGCAAAAGAAGTGAAAAAGAAAGAAAGAAAAAGAAAAAGAGGAGAATGTACATGGATCAAGGTTGAATATTAAACTTTCCTTCATTAAATTGAATTATGGAGCTCGATCAGATCTTTGGATTATTAATGTGTCGGAACCTTATTTGGACTTAAGCTTAAAACTCAACAGTCTCTAAGTTCCACCAATCTATGGACTAGACTCCTCAATAAACCAGATCAGAACAAGTCTACATACACAAACTCTAATGACCATGAATCTTTCCATGCAGTGTAAGTGATATGTAGCTCCCCACCTCAGAAGTAACAAAGAAACAACCTCCCCCAACCTGGTAACTCTAATGCCTCGGTCTAGCAACTCTTTCCTCGAGAAGCGGGGTATTCCCTTCTAAGTTCAAGTGCAACCGGCTCAAGAAGAGGGGGAATAAGAGGTATAGACTTTTGGGAGCTCAACCAGTGTAGCTAAGTCTCCCGCTGCAAGCTTCAAGAGATCTAACATGGATACCATAAGCTTCTGCTTTATTTGACTATATACACTCCGGTGGGGTTATTAACTTTTCAATCCGACCACCACTTTTTTTGGAGTTCTTTTTGCATTTTTTTTTCAAGTGCATCTGTACAACATATCTACATGGTGCAGCATATATACAAGAAATTTTCCTCTTGAGCCAGTAGACTATCCCTCTTTTGAAGCTTTATTGCAACCCACGGCTTCTGTCTTTAGACTTCATCACCACTAGACCAAGTTGAGACGCACTTCCTTCACTAGAAGAAGAAGAGAGGTTCCGCCAAGAAGTACTACCCTCATATGCTACCCCAAGCCAAAGGAAACTGCCTCCTCACCACCTCATTCGTGGAGAGCCATGTGTAAAGTGCTGGTGCAAGTCAAGCCATTGTCTCTAAGAGTCATGCGTGTGTTGTTAAGTGCTCTACTTAGGCTCATCAAGATGACATATGCTCATAGCCTAGTGGACTAAAAGAATTAAGTCCTTATGGACCTGAAAAGCCTTAACCCTAAGCCCTGTAAGGTTCCTCTTAGAATTAAGTGGATTAAGATCTTAATCAAGCTCCATTTCCCAATTTAATTCCAGGCTAGTTTAAATGTCAACTATCATCCAGAAAGACTATATACATATATACAAAGATGCTATTTACAAATATTTACAATCGTGCAAAATTTTTGAAAAATGTTTTGAAATCATGAATGGGTGAATGCATGAAATGCAAGTTTTGCAAAAGTATTTACACACATTTACACAAGATTTTTGCAAACTTTTGATTTTCAAATCATTTTGGAAAAATTTTGTACTATATACATACTTTTGATAAGAAAATATTTACACAAACTTTACACAAGAGATTTTTAAAACATTTTTACAAGAATAATTTGTACACTAGCTATGTATGTGCAAATAAAAGAATGATTATTTACAGGAAAAATTTTTAATTCTTGTGATTTTTAGGGTTTTTAGCCATTTTATTTATTAACACACTCACACAAAGTACGAGTTATGGCTAAAGTATATGTGAAATATATACACACCCCCCTATACTTAGCTCGAACGATGTCCTCAGAGTGATCAAGAGCGATGAAGAAGACATAACTCGTGCTTAGTAAAAGGGAAGTGAAAAGGAATGGCTGGATATAGAGATGAATGAATGAATAGAATGAGGAGAACTCGGTGGTTTCCCCCTATACTTAGGATCAAATAATCCTAAGTATAGCAAGCTGTACATGAAGGGAAATCCGAGTGAAGAATGTACAGAGTCTTCCCCCCTATACTTAGGTTAAAATATCCCTAAGTATAGGCAGCAAAACAGGGGTAGAAAGAATGAAAAGAATACCCGCAGGTCCTACATCCCCCCTATACTTAGGGTAAAGTACACCCTAAGTATAGCATAATCCTAAGATGAGAAAAGGGACGTGGGACTAAAGAATAGAGTGATATGGACAACTGGATCTATACAGGTCGGAATAACAGTGATAATCAGGCGTGAGATGCAATAGATGTGAGTCAAGAGACCACATCTCACGCAAAGTGAATAGGGGCAACATCAACGACCCGCGGCTCATGATCTAGAAATGGCTTGAGCCGCTGGCCGTTCACTCGAAAGGTACTCTCAGAAGACAACTCGGATATATCAATGCTACCGTTGTCATGTACCTTTCTCACAAGATAAGGTCCCTTCCATTTGCTCTGTAGCTTCCCTTGAAATAGACGAAGCCTAGCATCAAACAACCATACTCTCTGTCCAGGCTCAAAATGCTTGTGGATGATATGAGAATCATGCCACTCTTTCACTCTCTCCTTATACTGTAGGTTGTTTGAGAAGGCTATATCTCTGAGCTCCTCCAAGGCTGCTAACTCTGCCCTCCTCTGGTCTCCTACACTGTCTGGATCTAAAAGAATATCCGTGACTGCCCAAAGTGACTTGTGCCTCAACTCAATAGGTAAATGGCACGGTTTACCATAAACTAGGCGAAAGGGAGATGTGCCCAATGGTGTCTTGAAAGACGTCCTATATTCCCACAAGACCGAGTCCAATAGCTGTGACCAGTCCTTTCGGTCAGGGCGGACGACTTTCTGCAAAATAGTCTTGATCTCCCTGTTCGAGACCTCGGCTAGACCATTCGTCTGGGGATGGTATGGAGTGGCAACTCGATGGTCTATGCCGAACTCACTAGCAAGTGCCTTCACCTGGTCGTTGATGAAATGAGACCCCCCATCTGAAATCAATACTCGAAGTACCCCGAACCGCGTGATGATGTGCTTCCTCAAAAATCTGCAAATTGTCCTGGCATCAGCGGCTCGGGCGGGGATAGCCTCAACCCAATGACTAACATAGTCAACGGCCAACAGAATGTACTCAAATCCCTGACTCTTAGGGAATGGGCCCATGAAATCGATGCCCCATGCGTCAAAAACCTCACAGAAGTGAATGGGCTGCATTGGCATCATATCACGTTGTCCACAAGTGCCCATCCTCTGACAGTAAATACACCTCTTCACGAACTCATCAGAGTCCTTGAAGAGGGTAGGCCACCACAAGCCGGATTGGAGCACTTTCTGTGCCGTTCTCCTCCCAGAGTGATGTCCTCCTGCCTCAAGCTTGTGGTAGTAAGTGAGGACGCTATGGTGCTCATCCTGAGGAATGCACCTACACCAGACGCTATCCCCTCCTTCGTGGTAAAGGATGGGATCCTCCCAAAGGTAGGACTTGGCCTTTGCGAGGAAGGTCTCAAGCCTCTTTCTGGTCCAACCTTGTGGGACTTTCTTAGCAACAAGAAAGTTCACAATATCGGCATACCACGGGAGTGAGGCGATAGCAAGGATCGCCTCGTCTGGGAAGGTCTCACAAATAGGATCAATCTGCTCAGACTCCTCAGGCTACTCTAAATGGGAGAGATGATCCGCCACCACATTCTTGACTCCAGGCTTATCCTTGATCTCAATGTCGAACTCCTGGAGTAGAAGGATCCATCTAGTCAGTCTGGCCTTGGCTTCCTTCTTTGCCATGAGGAATCGGATGGCGGTATGATCTGCGTACAAAGTCACTCTAGATCCAATGATGTAAGATCTGAACTTATCTAGGGCGAACACAACTACTAACATCTCCTTCTCTGTGACTGTATAATTCCGCTGGGCGGAATCCAAGGTGCGGCTAGCATAGTGGATAGCAAATGGGACTCCATCCCTTCTCTATCCCAGCACAGCCCCTACGGCAAAATCGGAGGCGTCCGTCATGATCTCGAATGGGAGAGACCAATCTAGTGGCTGGAGGACAGGAGCCTCAACAATACAATGCTTGAGAGTCTCAAACGATGAAAGACGCTTGTCATCGACAAGGAACTCGGTGTCTTTCGTCAGCAAGTCAGTCAACGGTCGGGCAACCCTACTGAAATCATGAATGAACCGCCGATAGAAACCGACGTGCCCTAGGAAAGACCGTAACTGCCGCAAGTTGGATGGTCGTGTGAGTTTTCTAATGACATCAACCTTGGCCGGATCAACTTCCATGCCCCTGTTGGAGATGATGTGGCCAAGCACCGTCCCTTGAGTCACCATAAAGTGACTCTTTTCCCAAGAAAGAACTAAGCGGACCTCAATACATCGCTGAAGTACTCGGTCTAGGAAGTCAAGACAAGAGTCGAATCCGTCGCCGTAAACCGAGAAATCATCCATGAAGACCTCTAAGCACTCCCCTACCATGTCCGAAAAGATTGACAGCATGCATCTCTGAAAAGTCGCAGGGGCATTGCATAGCCCAAATGGAATGTGTCGGAAGGCGTATGTGCCGAAGGGACAGGTAAAGGTGGTCTTCTCCTGATCCTCAAGAGTGATGGCCACCTGGTTGTAGCCCGAGTACCCATCCAGAAAACAATAATGGCTCTTCCCTGCTAGTCTCTCAATAATCTGATCAATAAAGGGCAGAGGGAAATGATCCTTCTTGGTGGCCTGGTTGAGACTCCTGTAGTCAACACAAACCCACCAAGAAGTGGGTACTCGTGTAGCAATCTCCTCTCCAGACTCGCTAATCACTGTAGTGATGCCCGTCTTCTTGGGCACCACATGCAAAGGGCTGACCCACTTAGAGTCGGAGATGGGGTAGATAAAATCGGCGCTCCACCATTTCAAAATTTCCTTCATGACAACCTCTCTTAGATTTGGGTTCAGCCACCGCTGGAATTCACGTGACGGCTTCGCCTCATCCTCGAGATAGATATGGTGAGATCACAGGGCCGGACTAATCCCCTGAAGATCTGCTACACTCCATCCTATCGCCTTGCGGTTCTTTTCAAGAACCCCCGTCAGACGGGATTCCTGCTCTCCAGTCAGATCGGCTGAGATAATGGCTGGGTACATCTCATGCTCACCCGCAAGGAATCTATACTTCGACGAAGGAAGTGTTTTCAGCTCTGGACAGCTGGGTGCTGGCAAATCTGGCTTTGAAAGAAGTCGCATGTATGCTGCCAAATCTGCCTGGGAGAATGAGAGCGTACTCTCGCAAACTGGGTCTGAAGAAGGCTGCTCAACTGAACTGTCTCTGATCTGCTCTGCTTCTACCTCCTCCTCAGCTGTAGGCTCAGTGGAAATCAGGTCTGGCATGTAATCATCACAATCTGCCCACTCAGACTCTGACTCCGAGGGATCTGCATCACACAAGGTGGCATCAGTACCACCATCATCACAAAAATCCGTGTCGCGGTCAAGAACCTGCTCTGCCGCCTCTAAAGTATCCTGAACCAGGAATGTGCTCTCCAACCTCTCCTCTGTTGTCATCTCTGCATCAGCGGTGTCTGAAAATGAGAGGATGGCCTGTGCTGCTGGGTCTGCCCAAATTGCCTCATCGTCTGTGATCACAAAGTCACAGTCCTGGTGGATGTCTAACCCTGCATCTGTCAGCTGCTCTATATCTGAAGTGGTCTCTGAGCATAATCTCTCTCTGGCTCTGTTGTCCTCGACCGTCTCTATTTGTACACTTTTGCCCTCGACGCGAAAGTATACCTTCCTGCTATCATGGTCGGTCACTGCCTTGGTTGTGGCCAAGAACGGGCGACCTAGAATGATGGGGGTATCGGTCGCAGACTCAGGGATCTCCATGTCCAACACTACGAAGTCCACGGGGAATTGCAGGCCCTGAATAGTGACAACAACGTCTCGCAACAACCCCTTCGGCCTCTTGACAGATCTATCAACAAACTGAAGGACCGTCCTGCTCTGTCTAAGAGTGCCCAACTCGAAGCGGTCGAGAAGGGCTGCCGGAAGGAGGTTGATCGACGATCCGCTATCTAATAGAGTACGGTCGAACCTCTGCTCACTGATATGACATCTGACATATGGGGCTCCTGAATCTGGCCTCTTGGCTGGCAGACGGTTCTAGATCGCGAAACACGTGGCTTTCGTCAGCACATGGATCTCTGAGTGGTGGTTCCTCCTCTTCCTCCTGACTGTGGTTCTGTCTCTAAGGGAACACTGAAGAAGGGGAATGTGCTGCAAAGCCTCCTGAAGAGTCAGCTGTATGTGAAAACGATCTATCATCTGCTGGCTGAACTCTTCCTGATCTCTCTTTTTGGGATTTTCTGTTTTCTTCCCCTTCCCCATCTGAAGGGCTCTAGGGAAGGGGATCACTGGGTCCTTCTCAAATAAAGGACTAGGAAAGGGTCTAGGCGGTTCGATGACCGGATCCACACATACATCATGCACCACAGTGGGACCAGAAGAAAATAAACCCTTTCCTTTATTCACATAATTGTTCCGAGATACAAGTGCAGAAGAAGGGAAAACAACATGTCTCTCAGAAGTATGGGTGGGCTCAGTACCACCATCAGCTGGCTCGGCTGTAAAACTCGCGACCTCAGTACCGTGCTCTGGCTCGACATCGTGGGTGGCCTCAGTACCACCTCCTCGAACTGGTGAAACGGCAGCCTCAGTACTGCTGGTGGAATCAGCATCCTTGGTGGCATCAGTACCACCATCATCATTCTCCTAGTCGGGCGCTCTAGGTGGATCCTCATGATGTAGCTCAGACGAGGTGCCGCCTGCTGGCATCCTACCGCTCCTAAGTGTGACAAAATCAGTATCAAAAAGATACCCAGTCATATCACCAAATGTATCACTAGGAGTGGTATACTCAGTACAAGCTACCTGCTCAGATTTCCGCTTCAGGCTGTTGGGGTTCGGCTCTATCTGGGCAGGGATGGCGGCCTTCCCTCTCAGAATGTCCCGCATCTCCTGGCGGAACTCATCCATCTCCCGTCTGAAGGTAGTCTGCTGATCCGTGAGGAGGTGGGCTATGTCATCCAAGAAAGGGTTCTCAAGGGAACCCGACGGGTAGCCTCTCTGGTAGTGAGGCTGCTGGATCTGCTGCTGGTGCTGAGAGGGGTATGGGTGGTGCTGCTGCTGTTGCTGGTGAGGCTGATCTCGCCTCCAAGACTGTCCCTACTGGTAGGGACGAGGACCGTAGGACGACTGCTGCTGTGGTGGTGGGTACACTGGGGGCTGCTGCTGCTGGTGCTCTCTCTGATGGCTGTACTGGCCACCCTGTCCTGACGGCTGCTGCTGGGGCTGGGTACCTCCGTTCCCCCACCGAAATCCGGGATGGTCTCGTCGGATACCGGGCTGAGGGCGGTCATACCAAATCCCGTTGACATACATCAACGGCTCTACATCGTACGGGGCTGGCGGGAGTACTGCCAGAGGCTGATCTGGCTCGTATACCACCATCTGGAAGTCTGGAGATGGTGGTGACTGGTAAGTGGGTTGTGGCTGCTGGTACGGCTCCGCCTGTACAAGGTGAACCTGTCGAGGCTGCTGGTGTGAGCTGGAGCGCTAGAACGAGCTGATGTTGCTGCCGTGATCGCCTCACGACTGAAGACGAGGCTGGGAAGTCGTCTGTGCCTCCTGGAGACACAAGAGCTGGGTCTGCATGTCGCTCAGAGTCTGTGCCATCTGCTCCATCTGAGTGATGCTCTGGCACTGCTTCTTCTCAATCAGCTCCATCCGATCCAACTTCTCGCTAATGAAGCCCATGTGCTCTGGCACGGCTTCTTCGCCTCCCCCCCCCCCCCAATTTTCAGACTTAAATAATCAGGACAATCGAAAAATTCGTAAGGCATTTTTTGTTTGAAAAATATCTAAAAACGAAATACTATAAAATTGGGACTGCTAAACACACTTGACCCTAAAAGACACCTCACCTAAAAAATCTATCTTGGGGAGAGTAACCCCCTCATTGTTTGGTTTGGATGAGCGAGAGAGTGACCCGCACACTAGGCTAGAGCCACATCCGATCTCTGAGTAGACTACCAGCCTTTTATACGAGACGGTCTGTTGGGAGTATTGGATTCCTATCAGCTCGCTTAATCGCTCTGAAAGACTGATCTGATCACCTAATAAAAATTGACAAGATAATTGATCAAACCTTTATGGTCTTCAGCTCAGCATTGAGTAGGTGAATCGGGGGTTTGTTTTCTCATCTTGTGTGTTTCCATATCTCATTCGCATTCACTCGCCAGATCAAGATGATGGGCAGGAGGTCAATTAGGCAGCCTCTGGCTGCACCGCTTTACAGCACACCAGCCCGCTCATCGAGGTTGGTTCGTGAGACCCGAGACCCGCTCTCCGAACCCGAGTTCGATTCCACCCTGTTCCCCCTTGACCACCCTTCTACCACCAGTTTTGAGATACCAGTGCCCGATCAAAGAGAGCAGCAACCAGTTGATTTATCGGCACCTGAGTTTGGGTCTTTTGCCTTTGCAGAGACCATGGCTAGCAGCGAGGAGTGCACCGATGGTCCCAGACCAGAGCAGACATATGTGTTGGACTAGGGTGCGATCAACAACATCCTGTTAGCCTCCCTTGAGATGATGTAGAGATATATTTGAGATCAGGGGGCTTTCATGGTTGAGATGCACCGGGAGATGGAGAGACTACGAGCAGATAGAAATCAGCCGAGAGACAACGGAGAGGGAGATATTCCAGACTAGCCTGAGGAGCTAGTCCAGCCAGCACCAGTACGACCGATGCGGGAGTTGCACAACCTCGGATCGACGCTCACACACAGATGGATCGTGTTGCTAGCGATTGTGGGGGACTTCAAGTTCCCCCCTCAGACGATTTAGCTTCTTCCCTGCTTCCATGGGCTCGCGACTGAGGAGCCCCACCTCCATCTCCAAGAGTTCTAGATGATCTGCAGCACTGTCCATGATCGACATGTGGACGAGGACACTATCCAGATGATTGCCTTTTCATTCTCTCCTGTAGACAGAGCAGCCAACTGGATGAAGCATCTAGAGAGATTTGTTACCACCCGGGAGTAGCTCCAATCTGAGTACTTGAACAAGTACTATCCACTTGGTTGGACGAATGCAGCAAGGGCTTTGATCAGAAACTATTCCATGCTCCCCAATGAGCAATTCCACGAGGCATGGGAGAGGTTCTGAGAGCTCATAGACCAGTGCCCCCACCATGACATATCCAAGCCCAACCTTCTTCAGAGCTTTTTCTGCGGGCTTACACTGGAGCTGCAATGGTTAGTGAATGCATCCTGTTGAGGCTCATACTTCGCCAAGGATGAGGATCAGGCCTGGACCATCTACGAGAAGATGGCCGAGAACTACACTGTGATGTCCCAGACTCGCCTCTACACTCAGGAGAGACTCCAGCCACAGGCCGTGTAGTATCAGAGGATAGCACGGGTCGATGTCGGTCATGCGACTTCGTCAGCGACAGTAAGACATGCAGAGTTGACAACCACCGATATGGGGATCATCAGTGAGAAGCTGGACCGGATCGAGTTGATAGAGAAGAAGTAGTACCGCGGCGTGACGCAGATCAATCAGATGGCACAGACGTTGAGTGACCTGAAGACACAGATCATGTGTCTCCAGGAGGCATAGGCAACTTCTCAGCCCAGTCCTAGGTCAAAGGCCGACACCGACAGCAGCACCAGTTCGGCACAGCCCTCTGCCCAGTACCGACAAGTTCACCTTGTTTAGGCGGAGCCCTACCAGCTGCAGCAGCAGCAGTACGTTCAGTCGCCACCATCTCAGGATAGTCAGATGGTGGTGTATCAGCCGGACCAACCCCTAGCAATGCTCCCCCCACCCTCTTACGAGCATGAGCCATTGATGGATGTCAATGGGATATAGTATGACCAACCCCAGCCTAGGATCCGATGAGACCATCCCGGATTCCGTTGGATGATCGAAGGTACCATTTCCCAGCAACAGTCTCCAGTTCAGGTTGGCTAGTATGACTAGCAGCGAGAGCAGCACCAGCAGCCCCAGGTCCCACCACACCAGCAGCATGGTCCTCGTCCCTATCGGCAGGGACAGTCTTGGAGGAAGTAACAGCCTCAGCAGCAGTATCACTCGCAGTACCCCTCTCACCCTCCTCCATAGCAGCAGCCTCAGTTTCAGAGAGGCTACCTGTCAGGTTCTCATGGGCCCACCTATGACAACCCTGCCTTGGATGACTTAGCCCGCCTCATGCCCAAGAAGCAGGTGTTGGAAATGCAAGCCCACGGTGAGCCATTATGCAATAAATGTTATTGCAATTCACTCCTTAATCTGAAATGAAGAATACATAATTTGCATAATAGGTCCCTTAGTACAATTAGGGTTATGTACCATGGCCATCTTGATGATCATACAGCTGTTGATTCAACTATTGAATCATAGAGGCTGGTGCTTGAATGAATATCTAAAGAGTTAGATTGAGGACTCATCAAGCACCGTCAGATGATTGTTAAGAGATGATCTCCAGCCTGAGTAGGAGATGGCAATCCTTATCTCTGAAGGCTGATATCTGACCGACCTCTTGATGCAGGTCCTCTGCATAGGAATAGAGATTCGGAGGTGTCAGATTAGTTAGGTCAAAGAGTTGACTTAACGAGATCGAGATAACCAAAGTCCTATATCGTATGCTGTCATGATATAGGCTCGCATCCTCTGACCGGAGACAGATGTGTTGCTATATGTCTAAGTATGTACATTTGGCAGACCAATAGGTTGATGACCTAATCAAGGTCTATACACCGGCGCGTTGGTGTGCATATAAGGGCATATGAGTAATACGATCTCTCAAAGGGATCATACAGGTTCAGTTACTGAACCGGAAGACATGAGCTCACTCATGAGATATTGGGAAGAATCAAATTCCGTGCGCACGGTCGTCTCGCTTTGGAAGCTTGACTGAATTTGTAGGTTTGATATATACTTTTGGAAAGTATATGATCAAGACCTAGGTATGATATATGCTTTTGGAAAGTATGTGATCGATACCGACTCCCAATGATCGAATGAGAAACTTACTGATAAAACCATGAAGTAGACAGTATAAAGTTGATCGAATACTTCGGGTTTAGTCTGAGTCTTCCAGTATGCAGGATGTACAGGTATTAGGAAAACCTGAGGGTGATGTGATCATAAACGATTGTATAACCATGACGCTTCCATTCCTAGGGAGTGATGAAACGGGTCTGGATTTTAGTGACTCCTCTCAGTAGAGAAGTGATCTGATCTTGGTCCAAGTGTTGGACATTGATCTGAATGTGATTCAGATACAATGAGAAGATTAGATTTACGGTCTTGATTTAATCAAGCATCTATGGGAGGCCCGCGATCTGGATTTGAGATACGATCTCAATATCCATGTCACTATACGTGGAACAATACAATCGCCCTGTCCTTATCTCCAAGTATCTGCGGAGAAAGCGCATTATTCTTGAAGGAGTTCATGGATAATTCTATTGTTGATATATGTATCCGAGCATTGAGAAAATGGATAATTGAATGTGATTTAATTATCATGAGTAATATGAATTTGATTCATATTATAAAGAGAGTTATCTTAGATAATTAAATGAGATCTAATTATCAAAGATGTAAATAATGTGAATGTGATTCATATTATTTGGACACAAGAGAATAGAGATCCAAGATGATTAAATATGATTTAATTATCATGGATATGAATAATGTGGATAGCAATATCCATATTAGTCATATATATTATAAATGTGATTTATAATATATAAGAGAGAGCTATTTGTAATTTACATTTGTTAATTAAATGTTAATGTGAATTGGATTCACATTGGACATCAAATTGAAAATGTAATTTACATTTTGTTTTGGGTTGTGAATGTGATTCACAAATTTTCAATGGCATGATTGCAATGTTCACAAAATAAATTGGATTTATTTTTTGTGAAATAATTTGCAACAAAAGTTGTTGCAAATAATGGAGATTACATAAAAGGTGAAATAGCCACCTTCCTAATGGAGGAGGGTGGACGGCCACCACTCCCATTAGGAAAGGGAGGCCGTCCCCCCTCTCCACATGGAAGGAGGCTTTCTCTCCTTTCATTATCTCCATGTATTGATGATTTAATTTTGTAATTAAATTGTGTTGA
The DNA here is from genome assembly GCA_037367405.1 of Ottelia alismoides. Taxonomy (NCBI): domain Eukaryota; kingdom Viridiplantae; phylum Streptophyta; class Magnoliopsida; order Alismatales; family Hydrocharitaceae; genus Ottelia; species Ottelia alismoides. Next base: position 815,750 of record JAZKJV010006856.1, on the reverse strand, counting down.
TTTATCAACATATATTTAATTTAAATTAAATTAATTGTTGTTGTGTTTTTAGCAACAAATCATGACCATTGAAAGAAACACAAATTAATGTGGACCATTGGATTTGTGTTGACACATGGATTGAGATCCATGGATCCCAAAACCCTATATAAGGAGAGGCACCCCATTGCTCTTCTTGACACATAAGTTGAGGCAACAAATCTCTCTCTCTCTCTCATTCTCTCTACACGTCCTCTCTCCATCTCTCTCATGTGGCCGTCCACCATGGATGCCCTAGAGAGGTTCTCCATCACCGCGGCATCGTCGTTATGCTGCCCGATGGTTTGCTCGTGGATCTCCGTCTCCTTCGGTGCGCCCCGCTCATGAAGAAGACATCGGATCTCGTGTGTCGAGATCAGGAGATCCGCCGCTTGGATCATCAACATGGATTGCGAGAAGCACGCGGTTCATCCCCGCGCTCGCAAGTGTCTCCTCCGTCGGATCGGACTTGAGACAGGAGGTCTCTTTGTTTAGAGACTCGATCGCAACCACGCTTCAAGAGGTAAACCTAATACCTGTTTGTGGTTTAGACGAAACGATCCGAGAAGTGTTCTTGGATCATGTGGTTTCGTCGCATAAATTTTTTTAATTTCCGCTGCATAGAACAACTAGTATGACTAGTCGTTCTTCGTCGTATTCGATACGACGATCACGCTTCCGTGATGTGCTTGAGGATCTAACCATATCCTTCAAGTGGTATCAGAGCCAGGTTGGTGGTTTTGGATACGATCCATAAACCGAGGACGACTTGGGTTCATTAGGGTATGCGAAAGTTTTCTTGCATTTCATTTTCGCATCTCTGTTTTGATATTATTTTCGGCACTGTTTAAATTGTTTAAACACGAAAATAATATTTAGATTTTATTCCCATTAAATAAGGAAACCGTAGGATCTGAGTTTGCGTGATTTCGATTCCGTTTGCTCTAGATATGCTCATTTTAGTGAACATGTATCCACTGTTTCGGGGACTGCGGATCATGACGTAATTAAGATGTTAATTGCGGATTTGAAACGCCTTGAAATGCGTGCAAATCACTTGGGTTCTGTTGTAAATCAAGTTAGCAAACTTTAGAAATTTACTTTAGTTAATTTGGATTTAAATTGATTGAGATATGGTATTTTTAGTAAGTGAGGGTCACTGCTGAAAATACTTTCCTAATCAAGAACCTAGTGATTGTCATTTAATTAATTAGTGAAATTAAATTGTTTAATTTCCTGGAATAATTATGCATAAATATTTGTGAAATATTTAATGATAATTATGTCCTTAAATGACTTTTCCCTAACCAATAAATGATTAGATGTGATCTAGATCAAGATTGGTTACATGATCTACATGATCAACATTCCAACAAACATGTTGCTTGGATAGGACTTGGGATTTGTTTAGCAAATCTCATTATAATGTTAATCAAAATTGTTTTGATTATTACTATATGGTATAATTTCGGTTGAAGAACCGATGATCATCTCAAGTACAAAATGATCTATTTTGCATTATCCTTTCCCGAGGTGGATATGGTGTCTAGTCGGAGAGCATTGGGGTTGCGGGTTGCAACGTATGTGGTCCGTCCCACTCTCGTCGGTACTGGCCATGACAGCGGGTAGGGTTAGTATAATGCTTAAGAAATCATGATGTATTTCTAATTATTAAAATTCGAAATAATACGTATTTGAGATAATACCATAATTCAAGTAACTATTAAAATGTTTGTTGGATATTAATTGGATCATTAATTTAATATGATTAGATTAATTGGAATCCAATTAAAATTAAAACACTCTATTATGAATAGAGATGTTATTTCCCTTGGAAGAATTAATCATAATGAATATGATTCATAATGATTAATTAGAATTTGAATATGATATGGAGGATCACATAAGTGACATCCATGGTCTCCCGTCAAGGCGAAGGGTTCCGTCGCCAGATATTGTATGTAGGAGACGCCTGTCCGAAGTGACAGCTCCTGCATACGATCCATTTGGATCGGGCTCTTCACTTCTCGAAAGAGTAAGGATGTATGCGTAGTGACCCCAATATCGGGTCCTCATATTATTGGGGCGATATTGGATTGCGCATAGCGAGTTGTATTCCTGTTGACGGTTGGTTCAATTAATGACGGGTCAACATTGCCTTAGGGGTGGTGGGCCCGGGTGTTAAAGACCGAATTGGGAGATGCAAGTTGGACTTGCAAGGCGGAATGTGTTCCCGCTTCTTTTTATCCGAGTTGTAGGTTCTCATATTATTGGGATGCAACAAAGATGAGGAAGGAGATCCCAGATCTTGTTGAGATATAATGGTAAGTATATCTCTTACATTGAAAGTGATTAAGGGAATGAACTTTTAGTGTTGACAAGACAAGACAACTTTGATATAAAAAATCCTAAATCAAAGTAAAATATATATATTTATATATTTATGCAAATTTCTTATTTCAGATAATCCTTCATTAAAACCCACTCAATGATATACTCAATAATAACCAGTAAAATATCATGGATTGGACTCATGATCCAGATATTGTACTTGCAATTGGACACATAATGTATGTGGTTGCAATGTGCAAGTTTCCTCATAATATTGAGGAATGACAATTAAATAGATAATAGGACTACAACCCTAGGGTTTGTGTGTCTCTATAGTCTTGATCTATCATCAAATGTACTTTGGAAGTGACATGTTGATGATGATCATAATTGTCATATAATCCTTGTAAAATCAATGAAGATATTCTGGCATACTTATGTGCTCTTGACATTTAACATGAATGAGATGGTTCACTGCATCATGCAGAATGGTGGCTCTATAAGAGATGATGTATTCAAATTGTTTGAGTACCTACCTGAACCTATGTTTTAAGAGTTTAGATGGATGTAGATGATGAGTGTCATCATTCTACTATCTATACTCTGGTCATTCATGAGGCTTCATAATATTCATATTATATGAATTTAATGAAGCCTGTATAAATGTTTAAATGCTCTTACATAAGAGATCCTTAGTCTTAAGCAATGGTTGCTTATAGATAAAGGGAGCGCAGTGGAAGCATGGGTTGGACCCGAGTAAGAAGTATAATCAAAGAGTTGACTATACATCTATGACTTCCATATGTCATCCGAAGAGTTGGATGAATGCCAATACTGCAATAAGTTGATGTGTTGATAGTATGACTATCAAGTCTATCTAGAATCCTTAGAGAAGGACTCGGATGGAGCATCAGATTAATCTACATAAATCATTGATAAGATAAAGTCAAATAATTGTATCTCAATCTTCTGATGACATTTGCAATAGGTTGCATATGTTTTAGAAGACTGGAAAATTTGATCTTAAAGGTTTATAGTTATCCACATGGATATTGATGCAATTGTTGCAACAATCTCTGTTGGATTGATAGACTTGTTAATTTCAGTGGGAGAGTCCTTAGTCTTAGAGAATGTCTCTATGACCTAGATATAAGAATACACTCATTGTTTGTTTCTAAATGTTAGAAATAAACATGAATCTGAGATAGAACTATCATAAAGAGTTATGATGTATATATTTCAGATAGTAATCTTAAAATCTAGTGGACTTCACTAAATTAGAAAATTAATGAATGGTTCATTAACATTTCTAAATACTGAAATTAAACCTTAAGATCAATAGGAGGATGAAGATCATTTGACAATGATCTAGCATCAAGCCTTGGACATTTGTCTATTGATTTGATCAATAGGCTAGTAAGAGATGAAACTTTAGAATGTCTAAAATTTCAAAGCTTACATGCTTATGAATATTGTATTCATAATAAAATGTCCAATACACCCTTCTTTGGGAATGGTGTAAGATGATAAGGTATTCAGGATCTCATACATATTGATGTATGCGGATCATCTATATCATAGTAAACATTATGGATATATGATATCTATTAATGATTATGTATGATATGAAATTTCTTCTCTTCACCTGAAGAAACCTTTGAAATGTTCAAAGATTTCATAATTTTGGTCTACAACCAAAGTTTGAAGGAAGATAAAATGAATTTGATCTAATCAAGGTAGCATGTACCTGTTAGATGAATTCAAAGGATACCTTATGGAGATATGAATATCATTTCTATCTCAATCCTCCTAACTCACCTTAACTCAATAGAGTTATAGGGAGATACAATTGGATCATGTGTGACATGATCTTATCAATGATGATTTTTAGCATAATTATCCCTTGGTTTCCAGGTATATATGTGTAGTAGAGACTACAATATATATCCTTAATAAGGTTCCATGCAAGATGGAATCTAGCACTTGAGAGTGCTGCTTCATTAGGAAAATAAAGGATGGTATTGGATACCTACTTTATGACCTTGAGATTCTTGAAATATCTCATCTCTGAGAATGTGATTCTTGGAGGTTGAGACTCTTGAGAATCAAGACGAAAATGAAGTGTAGGAACTCATTTAATCTTGAAAAGATAATGAGGCTCCTGAAATTGGAAACTAAAAGGATAATTGAAGATGAAACACTAAAACCTCTTCAAAAGAGTTTGAGGAAGGATTCCATGTGTCAGAGAAATCTGACAATGATCGAACTTCATGTGATGAAGCTTCTAAAGATCATAGCATGGATAGATGGATGTTAGCAATAAAAGTCTAAAGTAGACTTCATATACAAGTGTTGTATTTGGACCCTATAGGATCCACCTATATAGGTAAGACCTGTAAAGGTGTAAATGGATCTTCAAGAGAAAGGGAACCTGATGAGAAGGTAGAGACCTTCAAAGCACGGTTCGTAGCCATGAGCCACACACCGAAAGAGAAGACATTGCTTGCAATGAGACTTGTTCTTCGGTGACCATGTTTAAAATCATCAGAATGTTGCTAACCTTAGCTACACAACTTGACTATTGCATCTTCAAGATGTAAGTCAATATTGCATTCCTCTACGAATACCTCTTTGAGGATATTCACATGAAGTAGACCCAGGGCTTCATGGTTGAGGAAAGCAAGGTGTGCAAACTAAGGAATCCATCTATGGACTCAAATAAGCTTCTTGAAGTTGGACCATAAGATTTGATGGAATTATAATTGTTATGATTTCAGATAGAATCTTGATGAGCCATGTGAAGCTTAGTGGGAGTGCCTTTGTGTTCATCTTGCTGAATGTAGATGATATCTTGATCATTTAAAATGATATAAGGATAATAATAAGTGTTTTATTCTCTGGTTATTCCATATCTTGAAATATGATTTCAAAGATACCTCTTAGATCTTAGTTCTGAAGTTGTTCAGAAGCCAAGAGAAGAGGATAATTGGACTGTCACATTTATAGTATACCTTGGACATATTCTATTCATAGAAATTCCAAGAAAGGCTTCTAACCCTTAAGATATGGTACTGACCTATCTTAAGGGATAGCACCTCAAAGAGTTGAGGAAGTAAATGCTACAACTACTTGCACTTGTGCATTAGTTACGAGAAGCTGAGTGTATGCTAGAGTGTACAAATACCAGATGTCTGTCCTGCAGTGGGAGTAGTAAATTGTTACTAATCCTACTGTAGAGATAAAACACTTGATTGCAGTAATAACAAAATCTTCATAGATGAGGAGATTTTTGAGATAGTAATCTCAAAGTCTTATCTTCAAAAGTTTAAGACCGTGTAGATAGTGATCTATAAAGGTCTAAACTTTAGATACCTTAGGAGATAGAGATCTCCGGGAATGAAGGTATTCTAATAAGGATTATGGGGATACTGGTTATGATGTCAGGGACAATGTAACCAACTAGATTGAGTATTGGTTGCATGAGATGCAACATTCGCATTAGATGCGAGCACTGTTACTGGGGATATGCAAGTGCCGTAAAAGGACTTGGCATAGTCTCGCGGGAACAGAGTGACTGATCAGCTTACCTAGATATTTTCTAAATAGCCTATGATTGTCACATGAGTGCGGGTTTAAATGATTAGCCCATTAATGGCTCTTTGGGCTAGTGGGAGATTGTTGGAAATGCGAGCCCACGGCGAGCCATTATGCAATAAATGTTATTGCAATTCACTCCTTAATCTGAAATGAAGAATACATAATTTGCATAATAGGTCCCTTAGTACAATTAGGGTTATGTACCATGGCCATCTTGATGATCATACAGCTGTTGATTCAACTATTGAATCATAGAGGCTGGTGCTTGAATGAATATCTAAAGAGTTAGATTGAGGACTCATCAAGCACCGTCAGATGATTGTTAAGAGATGATCTCCAGCCTGAGTAGGAGATGGCAATCCTTATCTCTGAAGGCTGATATCTGACCGACCTCTTGATGCAGGTCCTCTGCATAGGAATAGAGACTCGGAGGTGTCAGATTAGTTAGGTCAAAGAGTTGACTTAACGAGATCGAGATAACCAAAGTCCTATATCGTATGCTGTCATGATATAGGCTCGCATCCTCTGACCGGAGACAGATGTGTTGCTATATGTCTAAGTATGTACATTTGGCAGACCAATAGGTTGATGACCTAATCAAGGTCTATACACCGGCGCGCTGGTGTGCATATAAGGGCATATGAGTAATACGATCTCTCAAAGGGATCATACAGGTTCAGTTACTGAACCGGAAGACATGAGCTCACTCATGAGATATTGGGAAGAATCAAATTCCGTGCGCACGGTCGTCTCGCTTTGGAAGCTTGACTGAATTTGTAGGTTTGATATATACTTTTGGAAAGTATATGATCAAGACCTAGGTATGATATATGCTTTTGGAAAGTATGTGATCGATACCGACTCCCAATGATCGAATGAGAAACTTACTGATAAAACCATGAAGTAGACAGTATAAAGTTGATCGAATACTTCGGGTTTAGTCTGAGTCTTCCAGTATGCAGGATGTACAGGTATTAGGAATACCTGAGGGTGATGTGATCATAAACGATTGTATAACCATGACGCTTCCATTCCTAGGGAGTGATGAAACGGGTCTGGATTTTAGTGACTCCTCTCAGTAGAGAAGTGATCTGATCTTGGTCCAAGTGTTGGACATTGATCTGAATGTGATTCAGATACAATGAGAAGATTAGATTTACGGTCTTGATTTAATCAAGCATCTATGGGAGGCCCGCGATCTGGATTTGAGATACGATCTCAATATCCATGTCACTATACGTGGAACAATACAATCGCCCTGTCCTTATCTCCAAGTATCTGCGGAGAAAGCGCATTATCCTTGAAGGAGTTCATGGATAATTCTATTGTTGATATATGTATCCGAGCATTGAGAAAATGGATAATTGAATGTGATTTAATTATCATGAGTAATATGAATTTGATTCATATTATAAAGAGAGTTATCTTAGATAATTAAATGAGATCTAATTATCGAAGATGTAAATAATGTGAATGTGATTCATATTATTTGGACACAAGAGAATAGAGATCCAAGATGATTAAATATGATTTAATTATCATGGATATGAATAATGTGGATAGCAATATCCATATTAGTCATATATATTATAAATGTGATTTATAATATATAAGAGAGAGCTATTTGTAATTTACATTTGTTAATTAAATGTTAATGTGAATTGGATTCACATTGCACATCAAATTGAAAATGTAATTTACATTTTGTTTTGGGTTGTGAATGTGATTCACAAATTTTCAATGGCATGATTGCAATGTTCACAAAATAAATTGGATTTATTTTTTGTGAAATAATTTGCAACAAAAGTTGTTGCAAATAATGGAGATTACATAAAAGGTGAAATAGCCACCTTCCTAATGGAGGAGGGTGGACGGCCACCACTCCCATTAGGAAAGGGAGGCCGTCCCCCCTCTCCACATGGAAGGAGGCTTTCTCTCCTTTCATTATCTCCATGTATTGATGATTTAATTTTGTAATTAAATTGTGTTGATTTATCAACATATATTTAATTTAAATTAAATTAATTGTTGTTGTGTTTTTAGCAACAAATCATGACCATTGAAAGAAACACAAATTAATGTGGACCATTGGATTTGTGTTGACACATGGATTGAGATCCATGGATCCCAAAACCCTATATAAGGAGAGGCACCCCATTGCTCTTCTTGACACATAAGTTGAGGCAACAAATCTCTCTCTCTCTCTCATTCTCTCTACACGTCCTCTCTCCATCTCTCTCTTGTGGCCGTCCACCATGGATGCCCTAGAGAGGTTCTCCATCACCGCGGCATCGTCGTTATGCTGCCCGATGGTTTGCTCGTGGATCTCCGTCTCCTTCGGTGCGCCCCGCTCATGAAGAAGACATCGGATCTCGTGTGTCGAGATCAGGAGATCCGCCGCTTGGATCATCAACATGGATTGCGAGAAGCACGCGGTTCATCCCCGCGCTCGCAAGCGTCTCCTCCGTCGGATCGGACTTGAGACAGGAGGTCTCTTTGTTTAGAGACTCGATCGCAACCACGCTTCAAGAGGTAAACCTAATACCTGTTTGTGGTTTAGACGAAACGATCCGAGAAGTGTTCTTGGATCATGTGGTTTCGTCGCATAAATTTTTTTAATTTCCGCTGCATAGAACAACTAGTATGACTAGTCGTTCTTCGTCGTATTCGATACGACGATCACGCTTCCGTGATGCGCTTGAGGATCTAACCATATCCTTCAGCAGGCCACCTTCCGACAGGAGATGGACGAGTTTCGATAGAAGATGAGGGAGATTGTGAGAGGGAAGACCGCCATTCTTGCCAAGATCGAGCCGAACACGAACAACCTGAAGAGGAAGTCTGAGAAAGTAGAGTTCACTGAGATTACCACTCCTAGTGCTTCAATCGGTGATGTTACTGCATACATGTTTAATGTTGATTTTGTTACACTTAGGAGCGGTAGGATGCCAACAGGCGGTGCTTCGTCTGAACGATGACCCCATGCAGCTTCAGGAGTGCCAGACAAGGAGGAGAGCTGTGCTGATGCCTCTAGAGATGATGATGACGGTGGCGCTGATGCCACCAAGGACGTTGATCCAACCAACGGTAATGAGGTTGTCGCTTCACCAGATAGAGGAGGTGGTATTGATGCCACCATTGTTGCTGAGCCAGAGCGCGTATTGACGCCGCTATTCCAGATGTTGAGGGTGGTGCTGAGGCCACCATTTCTAGTTCTTCACTTCCTGATGCGTTTCATTCAATTGATGTATCTCAAGACACTTCTATGAATAAAGGAAAGGGTTTGTTATTTGCGAATCCATCTGTGTTGATTGATGATTTATGTATGGATTCTACTTTGCCTGAGCAGCATAGACCCGATCCTAATCCTTGATCAGAGAAGGACTCAGCCGCCCCCTTTCCCCAAGAACTCCACTTTGCTAAGGGGACCAAAAAAGACCAAAAAAAGTCCCACCAGCTAGAGTTCAACCAGCAGATGATGGACCGATTTCATATACAACTGACTCTACAGGAGGCCTTGGAGCACATACCTCTCTTCTAGAGATCCCTCAGAGACAGGACTACAGTTCAGAGGAAGAGGCGGAACCACCAGTCAGAGATCCATGTGCTCACTTGCACCACATGTTTTGCGATCCAGAACCATCTTCCAGCCAAGAGGCCAGATGCAGAAGCCCCATACATCAGATGCCATATTCATGAGCAGAGGTTCGACCGTACTCTATTAGACAGCGGTTCTTCGATCAACCTACTTCCGGCAGCCTTACTTGACCGTTTCGAGTTTAACCCTCTACAACAGAGCAGGACGGTCCTTCAGTTTGCTGATCGATCTGTCAAGATGCTGAAGGGGTTGTTGAAGGACGTTCTCGTCATGATTCAGGGCCTGAAATTCCCCGTGGACTTCGTTGTGTTGGGCATGGAGATCCTTGAGTCCGTGACTGAATTCCCATCATTTTAGACGTCCGTTCTTGGCCACAGCCAAGGCAGTGTCTGATCATGATAGGGGGAAGGTATACTTTCACGTCGAGGGTGAGAGTATACAAATAGAGACGATTGAGGAGACTAGAGTGAGAGATTCAACTTGCTCAGAGCCACCTTCAGATTCAGAGCAGATGACAGAGGCAGGGCGAGACATCCACCAAGACTGTGATTTTGTAATTACAGATGATGAGGTGGTTTGGTCCGATCCAGTTTCACGAGCCATCTTCTCACCTTCAGAATCTGTTGATGCACAGATGCCGGTAGAGGAGAGCTTGGAGAGCGCATTCATGGTCCAAGATACATTTCAGGCAGCAGAGTCGGTTCCCGATCGTGAGGCAGATTCTTCTTTCGATTCAGATTCAGATCCCTCGGAGTCAGACATAGATTGGGCAGAGTTTGATGATATGATTCCTTGTCTGATTTTCCCAGAGCCTACAGCTAGGGTGGAGACTTATTCCATTCAGAGCAAAGACACACAAGCAAAGCAGTTTCCACCGGATTCAGATTTTCAGCGAGAGCCCTCATTTTCACATGCAGATTTGTTCGCATTCACTTAGACTTTTCAGAGGCCAGATCCGCCAGCTCTCAGTTGCCCAGAGCGGAAGACCTTGCCACAGTCGCTGAAGTATTGGTTCCTTGCAGCTGAGCATGAGATGCACCCAGTCATTATCTCAGCGGATTTGACTGGAGAGCAAGAATCTCATCTAATGGGGGTTCTTGAAAAGAACCGCAAGATGACAGGATGGAGAGTAGCTGATCTCCAAGGGATAATTCCCGACATGTGCTCCCACCATATCTATCTCGAGGAGGACGCGAAGCCGTCGCGTGAGTTTCAGCGACGGCTGAATCCGAATCTTCGAGATGTTGTCATGAAGGAAATTTCGAAATGGTGGAGCGCCAATTTTATTTACCTCATCTCCGACTCCAAGTTGGTTAGTCCATTTCATGTGGTGCCCAAGAAGACGGGCATCACTAGAGTTGTGAGTGGGTCTGGAGAGGAGATCGCTACTCCGGTACCCATTTCTTGGATGGTATGTGTGGACTACAAACGATTGAATCAGGCCACCAAGAAGGATCGTTTCCCGCTGCCTTTTATTTATCAGATTATAGAGAGGCTGGAAGGGAAGAGCCATTACTGCTTTTTGGACAGGTATTCCAGATACAATCAGGTGGCCATTGCGCCAGAGGACCTAGACACGAACAACCGAGCGACTAAGGTATAGGTACAGAAATAGGTCGTTGCAACCTCGGTCACTCAGATGTGTCAATCAAGAAAAATGAACCACTACTGAAAATAAAATCAATCAAGCACGAAGCAACAAGCGGTCCTGCTATGAGATTAACCTGGTATAGCACCCAGGGTCGAACTCAAGGAGCACGGGTTGGCCGAAGGCCTACGAAGTAGTAAAAATGAATAAAATAAAAGACAAAATATTTTTTTGTGGTTTTCAATGATTTTTATATTTTTTTGGGATTTTTAATATGTGAAGAAAATAAAAGAAAACAAAAACAATCACACTTTAACAAATTATTTAATGCATCAAAAATCAAGCAAAAATTCAAACAAAAATATTTTTATGTTTTTTATGTTTTTCAATGTTTTTGGTGAATTTTTGGAATTTTTATGATATTTATTTTATTTTCTAAAAATCAAAGAGTAGCAAAAAGCAATGGCACTGTCCAGCCAGGCCTAAAGTCCCTAGATAAAATACCTAAGGACCTCAAAAAGGCCTAGAGGTAATTTTCCTATAAAATAGATGAGATAAGGAAAATTTAGGTACCAGATTTATTTTTTTTGGTTTTTTAATGTATTTATTAGAATTTTTATGGGTTTTTGAGTGTTTTTAAGTTTTTATGGTCTTTAAGCAGTGAAAAATAGCCAAAATTGGCTAGAAAATAAAGGAACACAATACAAACAGTAGCTAATTTTTATAGAATTTTTAGGGGGGGTTTTTATATTTTTTGGGGTTTTTAAATCTAGACAGTAGCAAAAATGATAGTTTTTGAATTTTTAAAAATAGCAAACAAACTCAGAAATGTCCTTAAAAATCTACAAAAATCCTACACCATGGCAGGAGCCATGTGTCAAATTTTCGTTGGATTTGGAGGTGATTTGATATTTTATTCAAAAGCAAAGTTAGGGCACTGTGCACAGGGACTGGAATGCAAATACCCTAAGTTCTGGGGGGTCCCGGTGCAAAATACCCAGCAAAACACGCGCCAAGCGCGTGCCTGGGGCACTCAGGGGCCTATCTGTAATAAAACTAAGTTCCAAGGACCTATTGGTAACACGTACCAAAAGTCCAAGGGCCTCAGCTGCAAATAACCCAAGAAATCACGCACATGTGGAATTTAAACCATTCACAGGGGCATAAATGCAAATATTAAAAAGATTTCATTCATTTCAGAACAATCCCGAACTACAAGGGCTTAGGCTGCAAATATACCAACAAAGCACGTGGTGAAGCACGTGGTTCACAATAGGTAGGGGTATAAATGCAATTACACTAAAGCGCAGGGTCCATTGTGCAAATAAACCAACGTAAATAAACTACTAAAAATATTTACAGGACTAACACTAAATGCATAAAGGAAAAGGGGGCCTAAGACAATTTACCCCTTTTATTAATGTCGAGGGACGGATGCACGACGCGTGGCAGATCAAACGGCTGAGACGACGCGCCGCACACCAAAGGGGAACCCTCAAGTTGATCCGACGGCTGGAACGCGTCCACGTGGAAGATCGGACGGTGGTGCTGCAACGTGGGTCTGCGAAGGAGGACTCGCTCGGATCGGACGGATGAGGTTTGGCCACGTTCTGGATCTGACGGTCGAAGACGTCGTGGTTAAACCTCAGCCATCGGACGGTGGAGATCCAACCTCAAAGATCTGGCGGACAGGGCTGCTCCGAGAACGAACGGACACGATCTAATCTGGAGCGTCGAGGTCGATCTGACGGTCGGCGAGGATCCTGGAAGAACTGGTCGCCGGCGACTTTTGCTGGCCCTATGTGCGCGCGGTGGTCCTCGTCTGATGCTCCTGAGGTGCGGGAAAGCTTCGCTGTGAAGCCCCGCACCCGATCCTCTGCTCCGATGGAAGCGATGAGCTCCAGAGAGCTCCGGCGACGTGAAAGAACTGGAGCTGCTGTGCCCAGAAGTTACGACCTCCAGATGAGGTCGATTAGCCCCTGAAACCTGCACAGGAAAGAAGCTGGGTCGAGGGCCAAAGTGCCTCGACCCATCAGAGCGGGCGGAAGGTGACTGGGGCGGCGAGATGGGGGCTCTCCGGCGAGCGGCGGAGGGGCGAGAGCCGATACCCTGCTCAGAGGCGAGACAGGGGAGTGAAGGGGCGGAGAAGGTGGATAGGAGTCTGGCGAAGGTGATGGAGTGGTCGGATGAGTGAAAGGATGGTCGGAAACAGCAGGCGAGGGAGGCGGAGCTACGCTACTGAAAATCGCAAAATCGCAACCTAAGCTAATCTACGGCCTAACTAAGCTACCTGATGGGCGCATTCGACTGGGCTGGAGCTGATGAAGCTCCCGGTCATTGCCTGCAAGGGGTCGTCGAGTCCCCGAGCTGAGCGCGCTCGCGGCGGCGCACGGCGGCGTTTACCACCGGATCAGTGACTCCCCGGCTGCCCGGGCCTCACTGCTACTCCCACGGCCACGGTTGTCACTCAAGGACGCTGGAGGAGGTCACAGGCACCGAGGGAGAGATCAAAGATCGAGAAAATGGGTGGCGGAGCTGGGTATTTAAGTGGGTGCAGGTCCGGCTAGGGCTGGTCGGGTAGGGTTGTGAGAAGCGCGGATCCCGATGTGGATACCCCGGCGAGGGTCTCGGATGCACGAAGAAAAGATAGGACCCAGGGTTGTGGAGATGGCGAGCGGATCGAGCGCGGAAAAAGAGGAGAAGTCGGGTCGGGCGCGAGATCCGCTGGAGAAGGAGGTCCGCGGAGGGAGTTGACCGGAGGTCAACATCTCCGTGGGCCAATGAGAAGCTGCCACGTGGAAAGATTTGAAGCTCAAAAATAAGGCAGCAAATGGCCGATTTTGCAAAAACTTAAAACATGAATTATTTTTATTTTATTTTTTTCTATTTTTTGGTGATTTTTAATTAATTTTTGGAAATAAAAATAAGGTATATACATTATATATCTATATATAGGTATATATACTATATGTAGGCTGTTGATTTTTGATTTTTAATTATTATTTTTGTACAATTTTATTCCTATTTTATATTTTATTCATTTATAGTATAAAATAAGGAATAGAAAGAGTATTTTTATTTTGTTTTTATTATTTATGTACATAGGCAAAATAAATAGCTATATACATCTATATACATGGTATATGTACAATGTCTTTTTGTATTTTTGATTTTGTAATTTTATTTGATTTTTGTTTTGATTCTTCTTATTTTATTTATTTACATACATAACATAGAATATTTACAAAAAGTTTTGAAAATAACTTTATTTATTTATAAGGTTAAGTCAATGTAGGGGCATGGTCTATGTACATGGTGAAAGGGTATTTTTGATCTTTTTGCTTTTTAACTTTTATTTTGTTTTTATCTTTTATAAATATATACAAATATTTACAAGCATATTTTTGGTTGAGGAAAATATAGTTTTATTTATTTACACAAATATGTACACATGAGCCCCTATCTCCCTCTACTTTGGCTTTTCTGCGGTCAGGCCCATGCTGAGCCTCCCTTGGGTTAGGTTGCTCAATATTTATTCTAAATATTTCCCTCTTTTTTCTTTAATCTTTATTCTTTTTTTTTGCACAAAAACATGCTAATTATAACTTTTTACACAATGCATGCTTTAGGTAATTATTTGTATTTACATATATCTACATGCATTTGCAAAGGTTTTTGTAGCTAAAATATAAGAATAAAGAGTGATGAATGGGTATTCATCACCCCCCTATACTTAACTTTGCTAGTCCCTTAGCAAACACTTATTTGAAAAAGAAGTGAAAAAGAAAGAAAGAAAAGAAAAAGAGGGGAATGTACATGGATCAAGGTTGAGTTATTAAACTTTCCTTCATTAAATTGAAATATGGAGCTCGATCAGATCTTTGGATTATTAATGTGTCGGAACCTTATTTAGACTTAGGCTTGAAACTCGACAGTCTCTAAGTTCCACCAATCTATGGGCCAAGACTCCTCAATAAACAGATCAGAACAAGTCTACATACACAAACTCTAATGACCATGAATCTTTCCATGCAGTGTAAGTGATATGTGGCTCCCCACCTCAGAAGTAACAAAGAAACAACCTCCCTCAACCTGGTAACTCTAATGCCTCGGTCTAGCAACTCTTTCCTCGAGAAGCGGGGTATTCCCTTCTAAGTTCAAGTGCAACCGGCTCAAGAAGAGGGGAAGAAGTTTAGACTTTTGGAAGCTTAGCCAGTGTAGCTAAGTCTCCTGCTGCAAGCTTCAGGAGATGTAACATGGATACCATAAGCTTGTGCTTTATTTGACTATATACACTCCGGTGGGGTTATTAAATTTTCAATCCGACCCACCACTTTTTTGGAGTTCTTTTTGCATTTTGCATTTTTTTTCAAGGGCTTCTATACAACATATCTACATGGTGCAGCATATATACAAGAAATTTTCCTCTTGAGCCAGTAGACTATCCCTCTTTTGAAGCTTTTATTGCAACCCACAGCTTCTGTCTTTAGCCTTCATCACCACTAGACCAAGTTGAGACGCACTTCCTTCACTAGAAGAAGAAGAGAGGTTCCGCCTAGAAGTACTACCCTCATATGCTACCCCAAGCCAAAGGAAACTGCCTCCTCACCACCTCATACGTGGAGAGCCATGTGTAAAGTGCAGGTGCAAGTCAAGCCATTGTCTCTAAGAGTCATGCGTGTGTTGTTAAGTGCTCTACTTAGGCTCATCAAGATGACATATGCTCATAGCCTAGTGGACTCAAAGAATTAAGTCCTTATGGACCTGAAAGCCTTAACCCTAAGTCCTATAAGGTTCCTCTTAGAGTTAAGTGGATTAAGATCTTATTCAAGCTCCATTTCTCAATTTAATTCCAGGCTTGGTTTAAATGTCAACTCTCATCCAGGAAAAACTATATACATATATGTACACAAGATGCTATTTACAAATATTTTACAATCATGCAAATTTTGAAAAATGTTTTGAAATCATGGATGAATGATGCATGAGGTGCAAGTTTTGCAAAAAGATATTTACAAACATTTACACAAGATTTTTGCAAACTTTTGATTTTCAAACATTTTGGAAAAATTTGTACTATATATATAATTTTGATACAAAAATATTTACACAAGCTTTACACAAAAGATTTTTGAAATCATTTTTACAAAAATACTTTGTACACTAGCTATGTATGTGCAAATAAAGAAGTTTATGTACATGAAAAATTTTTAATTTTTGTGATTTTTAGCCATTTTATTTATTAACACACTCACACAAAGTACGAGTTATGGCTAAAGTATATATGAAATATATACACACACCCCCCTATACTTAGCTCGAACGATGTCCTCAGAGTGATCAAGAGCGATGAAGAAGACATAACTCGTGCTTAGTAAAAGGGAAGTGAAAGGAATGGCTAAGTACAGAAACGAATAAATGAATAGAATGAGAGGGACTCGGTGGTTTCCCCCCTATACTTAGGATTAACTACTCCTAAGTATAGCAAGCTGTACGTGAAGGAAATCCGAGTGAAGAAGATACAGAGTCTGCCCCCTATACTTAGGGTAAAATATCCCTAAGTATAGGCAGCAAAACAGGGGCAGAAAGACACGAAGAAAATCACGAATATATACAAGAAGGAGGACATCACTCCCCCTATACTTAAGGTGAAGAACCTTAAGTATAGGCAACAAAACAGAAGTGATGAAACAGACGAATGAACAACCCGGTGTTTCCACCCCCCTATACTTAGGATGAGCAATATCCTAAGTATAGCAAAGATAATCCTAAGCGAGACCTGGGGTGAAAACAAGAACGGAAGAAAGAAAAATCAAACAAGACGAAACACGTATATACAAAAGAGTACAATGTTGAGGTGCCTCTCAACAAGCGCTAGATTTTACGCCCCTAGCTGGGCGCAAAGACTAGGACAACGCGGTATCAAGGTTCAGTACGACATCGGTAAGGCGAATGCCGTACTGTCGTCGCGGTTTTGGTATGAGAACAGCGACGAAGTCAACAGTGTAAACAAAGACACCCAGGTATGCAATCAAGCGGGTGTCTGCTACCGGCCAGTGATAAGGAAAGAAGTGATCGGGATCCGGTAGCACAAAAGAAATCATCGGCTCTGGATCAGACTGGAGTGAGAGTATGGAGCCGACGAAATCAAACGTGGAGAAGGATGGATCAATAATAGAATTCACTACGTCAATCAGTATCTCAAACAGGTGTGGACAATCAAGATTAGGAGACTCTCTAAGCAGACTGATATTCGATGCATGAAATAGAGTCAAATCAAGCAAATCATCGAATATCTCCAGAATGGGCTCATCCTCGCGAGGGTCGTCGAGGTGAGAAGACTCAGAATCAGAGTGATCTAAAGACTCGGTTCCGTGCTCCGTCAGGTCAGAAACAGTCTCAGAAAGTGAAACCGAGTACTCATCATGTGCGGCATCCTCCCGCAGATAACCCTCGGGGAGAGATGCAAGATCAGAAGTGACTAGAGGAGGATCAGGATCTAGATTGGCATCTGCGCTGCTATCAAGTATCCACTCAGTGCACCATGCTGCATCATCATCAAAAGTGTAGGTCTCGGCAATCTGGAAGCAGGAGAAGGTACTAGTCAACATCGCGGAGGCTGGCAAAGCGTATGTGGTCGATCCTCGCTCTGCGGCTATGCTGGCTGTCAGCTGGTCCTCAGGAAGTGTATCTGTCTCAACAAAGTGGAGGACGAAAGGCTCGAAGACGGGACTCTCTGTGTATGTACTCTCAAAGTGGTGTCCCTCATCAAGCTGTGGCTGCTGAGCTGAGTCCTGGTGACTGTCTGCATCCAAGAAGTGTCTCTGCAGGAAGGAAATTGACTCCTCCGGGACTGGAATCTGAAGTGTCTGAATCAACGGCTGCAAAAGCTGGGGCTCCTCCGGCTCCTGGAGTATCAGAAGATCTGATATCCAAGACTCGTCAACAGGGAACTCTGGGGTTGACTCGAACTCCAACTGGAAGGCCAACGGGAACTCAAGCAGACTCTCGGTCCGAACCTCTGCTATCACAGTCATCTCGTCTGTCAGTGGTGTTGCATCATCCAAATCCTCGGGCTGGTGTGTAGAAGCTGACTCACCATGTGAAGTGACACACCGCACTGGTACTGCATCGTCCTCATGTGTTGTCCCGACCGAAGCATCTCGTAAAGAAGAACTCTGTGAAAGTAACCTCGAGATGGTATCCAGGAAGTGAATGTCGGAACTGCGGTGTGAACCGCCACATCTGGTAATCACCAGTGCAAGCTGGTCTGCGGTCATCCCCCGCATGGAGATCTCAATCAAATCTGTCAGTGGAATTCCATGGTCTGAAAATCTCCTCAAGAGGTCAAGAAACCTCGGCCATGCCTCGTACAATGGCTCCTGGGGGTCAACTGAAAATTCCATGATCAAAGATCGCATGAAATCTGCTCTACGTGAGGGAAAGTATCTCTGTAGAAACTCTCGGCGTAGCTCTCCCCACGTCTCGAATGTCCTCCCCAATCGGCGATGCCATCTCATGGCTCTGTCATGAAGTGTGAATGGGAAGGTCCTCATCATCAGCTCCTCTGTAGTGATATCTGAATATCTCTGTAATCTACAAAACTCCTCGAAAGCGGACAGGTGAAGATAGGGCTCCTCGTGCGCCTCTCCTGAAAATGTCGGCAGTCGCTGAATGTAATCCAAATCCAAGACGAATGGGCCTAATGTAAAAGCTGACTGAGCTCCATGTGCTATCTGCTCCTCCATCCCTCTGGAATGGGATCTATCTGCTGATCTCCACTGCTCTCTCGGGTCACCAACGGAGTGCGCTCTCAACTCAGCAACAGCATCGTCCGGGTCTCGCATCTGCTCTGTCTGATATCCTCGGACGTCTATCACATCATGCCCAGAGTGATGAGATGAAAGGGAGGGAGGGAGCGGGAGGTTGGTCGGAGATCCGACCACCCTAGAAGGTGGACTGGAGTGATGGTCAGAGGATGGAGAAGAAGCCGTAAGAATCGGCTCAAAGTGAGGGGAATCCATCATCCAGGGATAAGGGAGAAGAAGAAAAGAGTAATGAAGGGAGGTGAGGGAGGGAAATAGATGGAGGAGAAAGGTCGAAGGGATATGGCGATCAAACAAGATGAACAAGCAAACCCCCAATTCACCTACGCACGCAGAGCTGAAGACCGAAGGGATCGGTCAATTATCTTGTCGATTTTATTTTAGGTGATCATCCAGTCTTATCAGAGCGATTACGTGAGGTAAATAGGTATCCAAATCTTTCTCAACCGACTGTCCCGTACTGAAAGCCGGTAATCAGTCAAGAATAGATCGGAGGCTCTATCCTAATGTGCGGATCACTCTCTCGCTCATCCAAACCAGACAAGGAGGGGGTTACTCTCCCCAAGACAGATTTTCAGTGAAGTGTCTTTTAGGTCAAGTATGATTAGCAGTCCCGATTTTTATTGTTTTTGTTTTTAGATATTTTTCAAATAGAAAACAAACGCCTAACGAATTTTTCGGTTCTCCTGATTATTTAATCCAAAACAGGGGGGGAGAAGACGAAAAAGCCGATGCACGATGAAATCAATGATGCATGCAAAGTAAGGAAGGCGTACCTGACTCCAGCACTCTACATGCAATATGATCCGCGCATAAATGTAAAGACAGGAAAGAAACTACCTATATGGTGCAGCGGTGAAAACCGAGTCCTAATCAGGCAATTTCTACTCGACGGAACTGTCTAGCTTAATCCCTCGCTCTCGATCCAAAGAGTCCGGTCTAGACCCACCCCTCCTCTTCTCGACAAGTCGAGTTCAGGAGTAGCGCTTGACGGGGCAGGCTCACGGCGCGTAGGCTCTCAGGAAAGCGACTAAGCTATTTTTATTATTGATTTATTAGTAGGTCCAATTATCGTTCTATAGGAACAGGCAATCAATTAGGTGTGGGGATCCTACTAATTACGGCACAGTCAAGCAGAAAATCCTAAATCTAGGGGCTCGAGAAAAACCGCTAAAAACCGTAAAAGGCAGTAAAAAGAAAGAAAACAAAGCCGTGTAAAACCGCGAAAAACTCCTAAGGGTCCCCCGAGCACACCGGTGCTCGGCGAAACAGACCCGCTAGGTCAACCAAGTCCAAGTCCAGTCTGAGTTCCTGTATTATTACAACAATAATCAAATATTCCTAATCTAACCTCACCCACTCAACTCTCTCTCTCGCTCTCTCCTGCGGCTCCGTGCAGAAGGGAGCCGCCTCCGAGTCTCGCGGTTGCGTCGGCTTCTCGAAATCGGCCGCCTCGATCCTCGGGCCCTCGCAAGAAAAAGAGATAAGTGGTCAGTCCAAATTATTGTCAGAAAATATCAGAAAAATATATATACAAAAATCTATACAAAAAGCTGCGAAAATAAAAAAAACGCGGAAAAGCTAAAAAAAATGACTACTAAGCCGTGCTCCCCGGCAACGGTGCCATTCTGTTAACACGAACAACCGAGCGACTAAGGTATAGGTACAGAAATAGGTCGTTGCGACCTCGGTCACTCAGATGTGTCAATCAAGAAAAATGAACCACTACTGAAAATAAAATCAATCAAGCACGAAGCAAGAAGCGGTCCTGCTATGAGATTAACCTGGTATAGCACCCAGGGTCGAACTCAAGGAGCACGGGTTGGCCGAAGGCCTACGAAGTAGTAAAAATGAATAAAATAAAAGACAAAATATTTTTTGTGGTTTTTAATGATTTTTATATTTTTTTGGGATTTTTAATATGTGAAGAAAATAAAAGAAAACAAAAACAATCACACTTTAGCAAATTATTTAATGCATCAAAAATCAAGCAAAAATTCAAAAAAAAATATTTTTATGTTTTTTATATTTTTCAATGTTTTTGGTGAATTTTTGGAATTTTTATGATATTTATTTTATTTTCTAAAAATCAAACAGTAGCAAAAAGCAATGGCACTGTCCAGCCAGGCCTAAAGTCCCTAGATAAAATACCTAAGGACCTCAAAAAGGCCTGAAGGTAATTTTCCTATAAAATAGATGAGATAAGGAAAATTTAGATACCAGATTTATTGTTTTTGGTTTTTTAATGTATTTATTAGAATTTTTATGGGTTTTTGAGTGTTTTTAAGTTTTTATGGTCTTTAAGTAGTGAAAAATAGCCAAAGTTGGCTAGAAAATAAAGGAACACAATACAAATAGTAGCTAATTTTTATAGAATTTTTAGGGAGTTTTTATATTTTTTTGGGGGTTTTTAAATCTAGACAATAGCAAAAATGATAGTTTTTGAATTTTTAAAAATAGCAAACAAACTCAGAAATGTCCTCAAAAATCTACAAAAATCCTACACCATGGCAAGAGCCATGTGTCAAATTTTCGTTGGATTTGGAGGTGATTTGATATTTTATTCAAAAGCAAAGGTAGGGCACTGTGCACAGGGACTTGAATGCAAATACCCTAAGTTCTGGGGGGTCCCGGTGCAAAATACCCAGCAAAACACGCGCCAAGCGCGTGCCTGGGGCACTCAGGGGCCTATCTGTAATAAAACTAAGTTCCAAGGACCTATTGGTAACACGTACCAAAAGTCCAAGGGCCTCAGCTGCAAATAACCCAAGAAATCACGCATATGTGGAATTTAAACCATTCACAGGGGAATAAATGCAAATATTAAAAAGATTTCATTCATTTCAGAACAATCCCGAACTACAAGGGCTTAGGCTGCAAATATACCAACAAAGCACGTGGCGAAGCACGTGGTTCACAATAGGTAGGGGTATAAATGCAATTACACTAAAGCGCAGGGTCCATTGTGCAAATAAACCAACGTAAATAAACTACTAAAAATATTTACAGGACTAACACTAAATGCATAAAGGAAAAGGGGGCCTAAGACAATTTACCCCTTTTATTAATGTCGAGGGACGGATGCACGACGCGTGGCAGATCAAACGGCTGAGACGACGCGCCGCACACCAAAGGGGAACCCTCAAGTCGATCCGACGGCTGGAACGCGTCCACGTGGAAGATCGGACGGTCGTGCTGCAACGTGGGTCTGCGAAGGAGGACTCGCTCGGATCGGACGGATGAGGTTTGGCCACGTTCTGGATCTGACGGTCAAAGACGTCGTGGTTAAACCTCAGCCATCGGACGGTGGAGATCCAACCTCAAAGATCTGGCGGACAGGACTGCTCCGAGAACGAACGGACACGATCTAATCTGGAGCGTCGAGGTCGATCTGACGGTCGGTGAGGATCCTGGAAGAACTGGTCGCCGGCGACTTTCGCTGGCCCTATGTGCGCGCGGTGGTCCTCGTCTGATGCTCCTGAGGTGCGGGAAAGCTTCGCCGTGAAGCCCCGCACCCGATGCTCTGCTCCGATGGAAGCGAGGAGCTCCAGAGAGCTCCGGCGACGTGAAAGAACTGGAGCTGCTGTGCCCAGAAGTTCCGACCTCCAGATGAGGTCGATTAGCCCTGAAACCTGCACAGGAAAGAAGCTGGGTCGAGGGCAAAGTGCCTCGACCTGTCAGAGCGGGCGGAAGGTGACTGGGGCGGCGAGATGGGGGCTCTCCGGCGAGCGGCGGAGGGGCGAGAGCCGATACCCTGCTCAGAGGCGAGACAGGGGGAGTGAAGGGGCGGAGAAGGTGGATAGGAGTCTGGCGAAGGTGATGGAGTGGTCGGATGAGTGAAAGGATGGTCGGAAACAGCAGGCGAGGGAGGCGGAGCTACGCTATTGAAAATCGCAAAATCGCAACCTAAGCTAATCTACGGCCTAACTAAGCTACCTGATGGGCGCATTCGACTGGGCTGGAGCTGATGAAGCTCCCGGTCATTGCCTGCAAGGGGTCGTCGAGTCCCCGAGGCTGAGCGCGCTCGCGGCGGCGCACGGCGGCGTTTACCACCGGATCAGTGACTCCCGGCTGCCCGGGCCTCACTGCTACTCCCACGGCCACGACTGTCACTCAGGGACGCTGGAGGAGGTCACAGGCACCGAGGGAGAGATCAAAGATCGAGAAAATGGGTGGCGGAGCTGGGTATTTAAGTGGGTGCAGGTCCGGTTAGGGCTGGTCGGGTAGGGTTGTGAGAAGCGCGGATCCCGATGTGGATACCCCGGCGAGGGTCTCGGATGCACGAAGAAAAGATAGGACGCGGGGTTTGTGGAGATGGCGAGCGGATCGAGCGCGGAAAAAGAGGAGAAGTCGGGTCGGGCGCGAGATCCGCTGGAGAAGGAGGTCCGCGGAGGGAGTTGACCGGAGGTCAACATCTCCGTGGGCCAATGAGAAGCTGCCACGTGGAAAAGATTTGAAGCTCAAAAATAAGGCAGCAAATGGCCAATTTTGCAAAAACTTAAAACATGAATTATTTTTATTTTATTTTTTTCTATTTTTTGGTGATTTTTAATTAATTTTTGGAAATAAAAATAAGGTATATACATTATATATCTATATATAGGTATATATACAATATGTAGGCTTTTGATTTTTGATTTTTAATTATTATTTTTGTACAATTTTATTCCTATTTTATATTTTATTCATTTATAGTATAAAATAAGGAATAAAAGAGTATTTTTATTTTGTTTTTATCATTTATCTACATAGGTAAAATAAATAGCTATATACATCTATATACATGGTATATGTACAATGTCTTTTTGTATTTTTGATTTTGTAATTTTTATTTGATTTTTGTTTTGATTCTTCTTATTTTATTTATTTACAATACATAACATAGAATATTTACAAAAAGTTTTGAAAATAACTTTATTTATTTATAAGGTTAAGTCAATGTAGGGGCATGGTCTATGTACATGGTGAAAGGGTATTTTTGATCTTTTTGCTTTTTAACTTTTTATTTTGTTTTTATCTTTTATAAATATATACAAGTATTTACAAGCATATTTTTGGTTGAGGAAAATATAGTTTTATTTATTTACACAAATATTTACACATGAGCCCCTATCTCCCTCTACTTTGGCTTTTCTGCGGTGAGGCCCATGCTGAGCCCTCCCTTGGGTTAGGTTGCTCAATATTTATTCTAAATATTTCCCTCTTTTTTCTTTAATCTTTATTCTTTTATTTTTGCACAAAAACATGCTAATTATAAGTTTTTACACAATGCTTTTGGTAATTATTTGTATTTACATATATCTACATGCATTTGCAAAGGTTTTTGTAGCTAAAAATATAAGAATAAAGAGTGATGAATGGGTATTCATCAAAGACTACATTCACCTCTCCCTTCGGGGCATATGCTTTCATACGCACGCCCTTTGGTCTATGCAACGCTCCGGCAACATTCCAGAGGTGTATGTTATCCATCTTTTCGGACATGGTGGGTGAGTGCTTGGAGATCTTCGTGGATGACTTTTCGGTCTACGACGATGGGTTCGATTCCTGTCTTGAGTGCCAAGACCGCGTCCTACAGCGATGCATTGAGGTTGACCTTGTTTTGTCTTGGGAGAAGAGTCATTTCATGGTGACTCAAGGGACGGTGCTTGGCCATATCATCTCCAACAGAGGCATGGAGGCTGATCCGACCAAGGTGGATATCATTAGAAAAATCAATCCACCGTCCAACTTACGACAGTTACGGTCTTTTCTGGGGCACGTCGGTTTCTACCAACGATCCATTCATGATTTCAGCAAGACTGCCCGACCGTTGACTGATTTACTGACCAAGGACACCGAGTTCATAGTTGATGATAAGTGCCTTGCATCATTTGAGACTCTCAAGAGTCTAGTTGTTGAGGCTCATGTCCTCCAGCCGCCTGATTGGTCTCTCCCATTCGAGATCATGACGGATGCCTCCTATTTTACCATGGGCGTCGTGCTAGGACAGAGGAGGGATGGATTGCCTTTTGCCATTCACTACGCTAGCCGTACTTTGGATGCCGCTTAGCGAAACTATACGGTCACAGAGAAGGAGATGCTAGCCGTAGTTTTTGCCTTGGATAAGTTCAGATCGTACATCATTGGATCTAGAGTGACCATTTACATTGATCATATTGCCATCAGGTACCTCATGGCAAAGAAGGATGCCAAAGCAAGATTGACTAGATGGATCCTTCTACTCCAGGAGTTTGATATTGAGATTAAGGATAACCCTGGAGTTAAGAATGTGGTGGCGGATCATCTCTCCTGATTAGAGCATCTTGAGGATTCTGAGCAGATTGACCCTATTTGTGAGACCTTCGCAGACGAGGCGATCCTTGCTATCGCCTAACTCCCGTGGTTCACTGACGTTGTGAACTATCTTGTCGCCAAGAAAGTTCCACAAGGTTGGTCCAAGCAGAGACTTGAGACCTTCCTAGCGAAGGCCAAGTCCTACCATTGGGAGGATCCCATCCTTTACCCTGAGGGAGGGGATAGTGTCTGGCGTCGGTGCATTCCTCAGGAGGAGAACCATACATCCTCACCTACTGCCACAAGCTAGAGGCAGGAGGACATCACTCTGGGAGGAGAACGGCATAGAAAGTTCTCCAATCTGGCCTATGGTGGCCTACTCTCTTCAAGGACTCTGATGAGTTCGTGAAGAGATGTACTGACTATCAGAGGATGGGCACTTGTGGATAGCATGATATGATGTCGATGCAGCCCATTCACTTCTATGAGGTTTCTGATGCATGGGGCATCGATTTCATGGGTCCATTCCCAAAGAGTCAGGGATTCGAGTACATTCTGTTGGCCATTGATTATGTGAGTTGTTGGGTTGAGGCCATCCCCGCTCGAACCGCAGATGCTAGGATTGTATGCCGATTTTGTAGGAAGAATATCATTTCACGGTTCAGGGTACCTCGAGTGTTGATTTCTGATGGGGGGTCTCATTTCATCAACGACAAGGTAAAGGCCCTTGCTAGCGAGTTCAGCATAGACCATCGAGTAGCCAGTCCATACCACCCTCGGACCAATGGTCTTGATGAAGTGTTGAATAGGGAGATCATTGTAGAAGGTCGTCTGCCCTGACCAAAAGGATTGGCCACAGCTTTTGGACTCGGTCTTGTGGGAATATAGGACGTCCTTCAAGACTCCTTTGGGTACATCTCCCTTTCGCCTCGTTTATGGCAAGCTCTGCTATTTACCTGTTGAGATGAGACATAGGTCACTTTGTGCAGTCACTGATATACTTTTGGATCCAGTGAGTGTATGAGATCAAAGGAGGGCAGAATTGGCAGCCCTGGAGCATCTTAGAGATGAAGCCTTTTCGAATAGCATACATTATAAGGAGAGAGAGAGAGAGAGAGAGAGAGAAGGAGTGGCATGATTCTCATATCTGCCACAAGTAGTTTGAGCCAGATCAGAGAATATGGTTGTTTGATGCCAGGCTTCGATTATTTCCAGGGAAGTTACATAGCAAGTGGAAGGGACCATACCTGGTCCGAAAGGTACATGACAATGGAAGTATTGATATATCCGAGTTGTCTTTTGATGATACCTTTCGTGTTAACGGGCAGCGGCTCAAACCATATGTAGATCACGAGCCGCTGGTCGTTGACGTCGTCCCTATTCATTTTGCGTGAGATGTGGTCTTTGACTCACATTTGTAGCATCTCACGCCTGATTATCACTGTCTTCCTCCTTGTATAGATCCAGTTGTTCATATCACTCCATTCTTTAGTCCCACATCCCATTCTCATCTTATGATTATGTTATACTTAGGGTCTACTTTACCCTAAGTATGGGGGGGTATAGGACTCTTGGGTATCATGTTGATTCTTTCTACCTCTGTTTGTACTTAGGGATATTTTACCCTAAGTATAGGGGAGGTCGACCATGTACATTCTCGTACTCGGAATTCCCTTCATGTACAACTTGCTATACTTAGGATTACTTGATCCTAAGTATAGGGGGAAACATCGAGTCCTCTTCATTCTATTCTTTGATTCGTCGTTGTAGTATACCATTCCTTTTCACTTCCCTATACTAAGCACGAGTTATGTCTTCATCATCGCTCTTGATTCACTCTGAGGACATCGTTCGAGCTAAGTATAGGGGGTGTCGTATATATTTCATATATACTTTATCCATAACTCGTACTTTGTGTGAGTGTGTTAATAAATAAAATAGCTAAAATCCTTTTACCCAAAAACCATAAAAATTTAAAATTTTTTCTTGTACATAAAATTCTTCTTGCACATACATAGCTATTTATAAAAATTATTTTTGAACAAATGTTTATAAAAAGCTTTTGTGTAAAGAATTTGTAAATATTTTGATATCAAAATTATGTATATAGTGCAAAATTTTTGTAAAATATTTGAAAAACAAAAAGTTTGCAAAAACCATGTGTAAATGTGTGAAATATTATGCAAAACTTTGAATTCATGCATACATCCATGTTTTCAAACATTTTTCAAAAATTTTGCACATTTTCAAAAATCTTGTAAAAATTGCATATCTGTAAATATGTGTACAGCTTTTCTAAATCTTGATTGACATTTAAACCGTCCTGGAATTAAATTGGAAAATGGAGCTTACTTAAGACCTTAATCCACCTAATTCTAAGAGGAACCTTACAGGGCTTAGGATTAAGATTTTTCAGGTCCACTTGGGACTTAATTCTTTGAGTCCACTAGGCTATGAGCATATGTCATCTTGATGAGCCTAAGTAGAACACTTAACAACGCACACAAGACTCTCGGAGACAATGGCTGTACTTGCACCATCACTTTGCACATAGCTCTCCACGGATGAGGTGGTGAGGAGGCAGTCTCCTTTGTCTTGGGGTAGCATATGAGGGTAGTACTTCTAGGCGGAACCTCTCTTCTTCTTATAGTAAAGGAAGTGTGTCTCAACTTGGTCCGATGGTGATGAAGTCTAAAGACATGAGTTGTGGGTTGCAATAAAGCTTCAAAAGAGGGATAGTCTACTTGCTCAAGAGGAAAACTCCTTATGTATATATGTTGCACCATATAGATATGTTGTATATATGCATATCCAAAAAATGTGCAAAGAAAGAAAAGCTCCAAAAAAGTGGTGGGTCTGGTTGAAAATAAAATACCCACTGGAGTGTATATAGTCAAATAAAGCAAAGCTTATGTTACACAAGATCATCTCATGAAGCTTGCAGCGGGAGACTCAGATACACTGGTTGGGCTCCCAAGGATACATGGCTACACTGGTCATGGTCCATTCTCTTCTTCCCCCTCTTCTTGAGCCAGTTGTACTTGAACTTAGAAGGGAATACCCCGCTCCTCGAGGAAAGAGTTGCTAGACTGAGGCATTAGAGTTACCTTGTTAAGGGGGTTGTCACTTTGTCATTTCTGAGGTGGGGAGCTACATATCACTTACACAGACAAGGAAAGATTCATGGTCATTAGAGTTTGTGTATATAGACTTATTCTAATCTGGTTGACTGAGGAGTCTTAGATTGGTGGAACTTAGAGGCGTTGAGTTTTAAGCTTAAGTCCAAATAAGGTTTGAATAAAATTAACAATCCAAAGGTCTAACTGAGCTCCATATTTCAATTTTTTTAATGAAGGAAAGTTTAATAATCAACCTTGATTTCCCTTCTTTTTTCTTTTTCTTTCTCTTTCACTTATTTTTCAAATAAGTGCTTGCTAAGGAACTAGCAAAAGTAAGTATAGGGGGGTGATGAATCCCCATTCATCACTTATTATTCTTTTATTTTAGCTAGATATCTTGGCAA
The DNA here is from genome assembly GCA_037367405.1 of Ottelia alismoides. Lineage (NCBI taxonomy): Eukaryota > Viridiplantae > Streptophyta > Magnoliopsida > Alismatales > Hydrocharitaceae > Ottelia > Ottelia alismoides. Next base: position 786,993 of record JAZKJV010006856.1, on the reverse strand, counting down.
AATACCATGTATATGATTGTAAATACAATAAGTTACCCAAATGCATGCTTTGTGTAAATAAGAATAATTAGCATGTATTTGTGCATAAATAAAAGAATAAAGAAACATCAAAAAAGAGGGAAATATTTAGAATAAATATTGAGTGACATGAACTCAAGAGAGGGCCCAACCTGGGTCTGATCGCCAAATAAAATAATTAGAGAGGGATAGGGCCACTCATCCTTGTAGATATCCCCTATATATATATGTATATATGTATATACATAATTTATTTTCTCAAAAATAAAAATAAAAATGTGTTTCTCTTAATTTGTATATATTTCTAAAAATAAAATAAAAATGAGAAAAAGAAAATAAAGACAAAAATAAAATAATTGCTCTCTCTTCACATTGTACATACCATGTATATATGAATAAAATACCTATTTATTTCACCCTTGTAAATAAACCATAAAAATAAAATAATAATTATTTTATGTTCTGAATTTTATGTTGTAAATAAATAAAATATAAAATTTTAGAATATTTATACAAAAATAAATAAAATAAAAATTAAAACAAAAATAAGTTAATAATTTTATACATGCACATAATATAATATAATGTATATATCATAATTTATTTTTCAAAAAAATAAATAAAAATCACAAAAAATAGTTTGAAAATAAATATACATTTTTTATATTGAAAATATTTTCAAATAAAATCATTTTCGATGTTTAAATGAATTTCTAAATATTTTCGACCTTGGAATTATGTGATTGGTCCACGGGGGATTGTTGTCCCTCGGTCAACTCTCCCCCTCGGACCTTTCTTCACAGATCCTGCTCACCGCCCCGATTCCTCCAAAAATTTTCTGGAGCGGATCCGAGACTCTTCTACCCCGATTTCTCCGCCCGCATGTCCTCTATGGATCATACATCCCCGCAGATCCCTAGGAGGGATCGGATCAACCTCGGATTGCGCACCCATGCCCGTTCTTCACCATCGCCTGGGACATCTTATAAAACCTAAATTTTGACCCCCAGCTCCCCAGCTCGCGTCGCAAGCCCTAAATCCACCCGAGAGAGCCTCCTCTCGGTGACAGCGACCGGAACCACTCTTTGGTAGCCGGATTAGGCGCCTGTAGCCGACGCTCGACGAACGTGGCCGGAGCACCGCCACGTAAGAGCCTCCTAGCCTGCCACAGCTCGGTTGAGGCGACGACCACCTTCACAACACCCTACTATAGCTCAGGATCGACTTCCGATCATCAGGTAACTCTTCTATCGATCTTAGCCACGTTTATCTCCTGACATTGTCTTCGACCCCAGTGACCTCCATCCTCCTTCCTTGAGTGACAGCTAGCAAGGGAGCGTGTAGCAGCGAGGGACCGAGGCCTCTAGCCTCAGATCTGGCGAGCTCCTCGTCGTGCTCCACCACCGGCGAGCCCAAGTCTCTGGACACGTCGCCCTATTGAGGCAAAGACCCCCAAAGGTCCAGCACCTCTAGCCTAGACGATTTCATCCATCAGGTACCCTCGATAGCATCTGGCCTTCGTTAGATTTCGATTCTTAGATTCCGACCACCGGACCTTCATTGGATTGTCCTACGTTCTCCGATCATCCATCTGCCCTTCCGACTAGCCATTCACCTTCGCCGGACTCCTCTCCATGTTCTTCATTCCTTCAGCCACCCTGGTTCGAACCAGAACAGGGCTTTCACACTCCTCCGTCGTCGCCTCGTCGGAGAGCATCGCCCCACATCACCCAGCCACCCATTCCGCTTGTAACCGGGACGAGGCACTTTGCCCTCGTCCCAGCTTTCATCCTGTGCAGGTTTGACCGCGAATGGACCTCATCTGGAGGTTCAACAATTGCGGCACAACACTCAAGGTTCTTTAGCATCATTGGGCCGCCTCAGGCGTCCTTGGCCTCATCGGAGATCATCAGCAGCTGCAGACGGCCACGAGCCTCATTTCCCCTCTCAGAGCAGCATCGGAGGACCTCCCCATCGTGCGTATTGGCCGGACGAAGTTCCTCGGTGAGTTGTTCTTCCAAGAGCCCTACCAACCGTTAGATTGAGCGTCTCCCCCGATTTTGATCGTGCCCTTCCATCTACGGAGAGCTCGCAACCGTTGGATCCATCTGAAGATCTAATCCAGTACGTCCATTGCCGAAGGGGTACAACCCAACAATAGTCGTCCGATTTCACGCGAAGCCCCATGGCCGTTGGATCCTTAATAAGAGGGTAATTAACACTTAGGCCCTCCTTAGTTTATGCATTTAGTTTGTAGTCCTATAAATATTTTTAGAAGTATTTTTACCTTGAATAATTTGCATGTGGGACCTTGAGTTTATTTTATTTGCAATTTAGTGCCTTTGAACGTGTAGCATGTGGTCTATCACGTGCTTCCGGGCATATTTGCACATTTTATCTCGCACTTTATTACTGTTACCATTTGGATTTTTATAAATAGGAATTACATTTATGCCCCTCTGTGTGTGAATCGTGTGCCTTCCCCGTGTGCTTTAGGGCTTTTTGCATTTCCAGCCCTACACTTCTTTCGCATGTTATTATTTGGCTGGATAGTTTTCCTTATTTGCACTTAGGTCCCTTTGTGCTGTAAGCCTTTGATTGGTTGAATAAAATAGCGAATTAACTCTAAATATTTTGAAATTTAGATATGTGGCTCCTGCCACTGTGTAAAAATTTCAATGAATTTTTGGGACATTTTTGTTTTGATTTTCTATGTTTAAAAATTCAAAAACCTCTTATTTTTCTCCTGTTTGAATTTAAAAATCAATTAAAAATATTAAAAAGATCGAAAAATTCTAAAAAAACATTTTGTGCATGTTTTGTTGTGTTTTTATTTCTATGCAGTTTTTGTGGCTTTTGGACTTATAAAAACCTTAAAAATCGAAAAACACTCAAAAACTCATAAAAATCATTAAAAATTCTTAAAAATTCAAAAAATGTAATTTCGTTTCCTGCAGTTCAGTTTTACTAGTAGTTTTTCATAAAATTATTACTAGACTTTTAGAGGTTATTTTTCTATTTTAAATAGCCTTTAGAGTCTGGTTACACAGTAGCTTTCATTTTTTACCTTATTTCATTTTTTAAAAAATCACTAAAAATCATAAAACTCTGATAAAAATAAAAAAAACACCTAAAAAGATATAAAATCCTAAAATATTTTTATTGCAATTTTTTGGCTTGGATTGGTGTCTTGAATAAATTGTTGTTTGTGACTTTCTCCCCTTTTTCTATATTTTCTTTAAAATAAAAAATTACAAAAAAAATTAAAAACTTAAAAATCCACCAAAAAATTATTTTATTCTTTTTATTTTTATTTCTGACTACTTAGTAGGACTTGTCCAGTCCGTGCTCCTTGAGTTCGACCCGGGTAGCTATACTAGGTTAAATAAATAACTAGACCGCAATTTGGAATGACTTGTTTGATTTTCTCGTATTTGGTAGTCTGATTTTTCTTGATTGAGCCTGATTGAGGGGTTGAGGTCGCAACGACCATTGATACCTTCTCTCCTTAGTCTCTCGGTTCTCGCTCTCATCAGTCGATATCGGGGTCATTAAAAATCGACCAATCAAGGTCGACTTGGTGAAGATCCTCAATGGTGTCAAAGCGAAAATACACGAACGGGTATGTAGAAGAAGTGTGGCTATACATCCTGGGAAGACTTCGTTATGTCATCATCGAAATGAAATGGGACGAACACTATGGAAGTAGTCTAGTCATGTTCTACCTGTGGAGTTTCGTAGATAACGAAGTGAAAAGGGACGAACTCATCATCGGAAGAAGTAAGGTCAAGTTCGTCCTGCGAGGTATCTACCAGATCATCATTCTCATCACAAGGCCAAAATTAATTGGTGAAAGCAAAAAGATCAAGTTCAGCCTCTATAGACTCATCTAAGTCGGCCCTCTGCTCAAATATGTTGATCCTGTAAATCCCACGGATGTCATCAACGCATCTCCAATCACAAGAAGAGGAAACAACAAGGTCTACGCTTTCTGAGTCTTCCACCTTGGATAGGAATTCTCGGGTCTCATCATCAGTAATAAAGCATACCTCTCTGATATCAACAGATAAGTCACAGGACTCAAGATCAGCTAACACGGGCATGCTCTCATGGGATGCAGGTCTCTGATCAGTGGCAGGTACGATGATCAACACATCGCTCCAAACATCAGAATGGAAGCGAATCTCTCTGGAACCATAATCAATGACATCTCTCGCATACCAAGAAAGGGTCGTCCCAAGATGATTGGAGAGTGCTCCACAAGGGTGGAGGTCTCCATGGGCAATATAACAAAGTCTGTAGTAAAGTTCATGCCCTGAATCAGAATGACGGCGTTCTCAAGAATACCTTTCAACCTCTTTATTAATCCATCAGCAAATTGAACAATCATCTTGATTTTCTTGAGATGGCCAAGATGAATAGAATGTACCAATGAGAAGGGTATTATATTGATCGATTAGTCGTCGTCAAGGAGAGTTTTATCGCATGAATGGTCAGAGATGGTGCAACTCACAAGATGTGTGACAGTGTTCCCTTTCCTGGAAGAAGGGTGGTGTGTGATGGCATGGGTAGTGGCCATGGTCGAGATATGAAGCTCAGATATGGTCCTCCACTTTCTCTTCTTGGGTTGAGCAACAGATAAATGGGTCATGACCTGGCAAAGTGGGGCATCAATGATCTCATGAAAAGAAGCCACCACTTCTGGTTCAGTCAACATTTTTTGAATTTTTGGACATCTTCCATATGAGGGAGGAGATCGGAATCATCATCCACACATGGACGACTAAGATCAGTATGTACAATGTTGTCCTCGAGGTCAAAGGTGAGACAAGTAGTGAATGAGTGTGTGGGCAAATAATTTGGCATCGGTGCCCTCTCCTTGTAGAAAGAATCAACCATGTGTCACCCAAAAGCTTTTTGTATTTTTATCTTTTTCTATTTTTTGGTATTTTGGATGATTGCAAGCTCTCATAAAAATACTCTAATGAAACCAAATCATCAAATAGTGGAGTATCATGGTGGCTCTTATTTATACTAGTGAGCCTCTGTCTCATATGATCCATCATCTGGGTAAAGTGCTCGAGGGTGGACTCCATGAGAGATTACTCCAACAGATCAATCACGAGTGGGTGAGGTGGAGGAAAATGTGAGGGTGATAGTGGTGGGTAACAGTCCGAGGCCTGAAACTGTGGCTGAGGTAAATATGTATAAAAATTAGGAGCAAAATTCTCCTAGAAAAGTGGAGATGGACCTGGTGGAGGGTATGAGGGATCTGTGAAGTCTGGATAAAAAGTACTCCAGTTGACCATCTATGAAACAAGAGAAAATGATAGGGAGAACACGATGGTCAAATCCAAAGATATGAGGAAAATTACGCAAAATGCACAGAGAGATCGAGTATGCACAAAATCAATCACAAACAAATATACACAAATCAAACACACCCCTCAATTAACCTATCAACTCCGACTATGAAAATTCAGTCTTTTTATTTTGCATATTTTAGAGTTAGGTAAGAATCACAAAATTGGACAAACACATAGGAAGTCTTATGGGATTTAGGCACCACTCCTTAGTGTGTGTGTGTGTGTGTGTGTGTGTGTGTGTGTGTGTGAGCAATTTAAAACGAATACAATGAGGGGGTTACTCTCCCATAGACAAGGATTTTCTTTTTGATGTATTTTAGAGTCGAGTAATATTAACAGTCTCAATTTTATTTGTTATAACTTTTTTGTAATTTTAATAGAAATGCACGAGCCTAACAAGGAGTCCATTCCTTTAGCAACCTAGGTGGTCAAAATTAGAGGGAGAGAGTCGGAAAAGCAATATAAGCGACAAATCAATGATGAATGCTAAAGCATAAATGCTCACCTCGCCTCTGGATCTCTACATAAAAGGATTCTAAACATAATTGAAACCAATCTATGTGCAGATGCAAGCTGATGAAATCGTCCTAGATGAGAAATTGTTATTATCGTGAAGAACAATATGCTAATCACCTTGAATAGAACCAAAGGGTCCGATCTTGGAGCCTTCTCAGTGCCCACCACAGTGGGTCCTGCAAGCTTTATATGAAGAGCACTTGCGATGCATGGTTCTAAGACTAAGCGAAGAGCAGCTCAAAATTTTACTAAGTCCAAATGAGATATAGGTGCAGGAAATGTATTAGGTGTTCAGCCTTAATCTATCATCAACCAATCCTAGCTAGGGCTCAATGACACAAAATAATGAAAACAAAATCGTGAAACAAAATAAAAGAGCAATGAAAATGTGAGAAAACCAATGAGGCCCCCAAGAGAACAATCCCTCGGGCACTGGACCTCATGAAATGTGAAGTGTCCTGAGAGTCATGAATATTACATTAGATGATCTCTCTCACTTAAATTACGTAAATAATAGAAAAATAAAAGTGAATCTGTCTTCAAAAATCCTCTAAGTCTGGATGATCTAGAGACGAGACGTGATCCAACAACCTTGGACCCCCCTGTAAGAACAGGGAAGAACAAGGAGGGGGTCGAGCATCGATCGATGGTGTGGCACTACTCCGGCAGTTTGAATATGCTCCACGAGCCATAATAGGGAGCTGGAGTTCCATCTATCTACTGGAAACTTCTAAATGGGATGGAGATTACCAGATCCTAATCCCCGTGTAGTCTAAGAAGGTGAGAGTCTCCATGTACCTCCGCGCATGCTCAAAATCGCTCCATCTTGGCTTTATCGTTACAAAAACCTAGGCAAAAGGTTAATGGTGAAGGATATTGTGAATCCTCAAGCGCATCACGGAAGCGTGTTGATCGTATCGAATACGATCGGAGCAACTAGTCGTACTAGATGCTAGATGCAGCGGAAATTAAAATTTTTTAACATAACGATGAAACCAAAAGATCACGAGAACACTTCTCGGATCGTTTCATCAAACCACAAAGTATAAGGATTACCTCTTGAAGCGTGGTTGTGATCGCGAGATCCCAAAGTAGAGATCCTCCTATCTTGAGTCCGACCCACGGAGAATGCACTTGCGGGCACGATGATGAGTCGCGTCCTTCCCGCAATACTTCGACGAAGATCCAAGCAAGATGCTCTCCTCTTCAATATCAAAATGGACGTCCACTTGGATACTAAGAGAGAGACCACACGAGATTAAGAGAGAGAGAGAGAGAGAGAAGTTGTCTTTCACAACTCTAGATGATGTACCATGGAGAGGCTACCCTAGCCCTCCTTATATACTAGTTTAGGATCCAATGGATCTCAATCCATGGGACTCATGGATCCAAGGGATATGCTTGGTCCAAGATAAATCAATGGCTAGGATTTGTTGTTCAATAACAACAATTAATCAAGAGATAATATAACAAATGAGGTGGAGTTAACCAACCCCTAAAAAGGGGGGGGCGTCACCCATGAACTCTTCATGGGTGACGCCACCCATGAGGGTGGTGGTTTTCTCCATTTTATTTATTATATTATTCCTCAATTAATTACAATAAATATCCACCAAAATAATTCCAAAATTAATTTGTGAATATTTCAATCTTGCCATTGAAAATTATGTGAATCATATTCACAACCCAAACTAGTTAGTAAATTGCATTTCCAATTAATCAACAAATGTGAATCCAATTCACATTATTAATTAACAAATGCTATTTACATAAATTCTCTCTCTTATATGTATATTATAAATCATATTTATAACATACATATATTATGGATAGTGCTATCCACATTCTCTTAATCCTTGATAATTAAATCTCATTTAATTATCTTAGATAATCATTTTCTCAATATGAATCATATTCATATTTAAGCTTGATGATTGAATCACATTTAATCATCAAGTCCTTGCTTGGATATTTCATCAAAAGAATTATTCTTGAACCCTTTCAAGAATAATGTGCTTTCTCCGCAGATACTTGGAGACAAGGATAGGGCGATTGTATTATTCCTTGTATAGTGACTTGGATGTTGAGATCTCATCTCAAATCCAGATCTTACGGACCTCTCACAGATGCTTGATTAAATCAAGGCCGCAAATCCAATCTTCTCATTGAATATGAATCCCATTCAGATCAATGTCCAATCACTTGGACTAAGATCGGATTGCTTCTCTACTGAAAGGAGTCACTAAAATCCAGACCTGTTTCATCACTCCCTCGGACTGGAAGCATCATGGATATACAATCGTTTATGATCACATCACCCTTCAGGTATTCCCAATACCTGTACATCCTGCATACTGGAAGACCCATGATCAACCCGAAGATCAAGATCATTTTATACTGTCTTCTTCAGGGTTTTAATCATTAAGTTTCTCAATCTTGGTCATTGGGATTTGGTATCGATCATATGCTTTCCCAAAGCATATATCATACCTTCAAATTCATGTCATGCTTCCAAAGCACGACGACCATGCATGGAATTTGATCGGTCCCAATACCTCATGAGTGAGCTCATGTCTTCCGGTTCACAAGTGAACCTGTATGATCCCTTTGAGAGATCATATTGCTCATATACTCTTATATGCACACTAGCTCGCCGGTGTATAGACCTTGGTTAGGTCATCAACCTATTGGTCTGCCAAATGTACATACTTAGATATATAGCAATATATCTGTCTCCGGTCAGAGGATGCATGCCTATGTTGTGACAGCATTCAACATAGGACTTAGGTTATCTCGATCTCGCTAGGTCAACCCATTGACCTAACTAATCTGACACCTCCGAATCACTATTCCCATGCAGAGGACCTGCATCAAGAGGTCGGTCAGATATCAGCCTATGTGAGAAAAGGATTGCCATCTCCTACTCAGGCTGGAGATCTCCACTTGACAATCATTTGACGGTGCTTGATGAGTCCTCTATCTAACTCTTTAGATATTCATCCAAACACCAGCCTCTATGATTCATTTAATGAAACAACAGCTATATGATCATCAAGCTGGCCATGGTACATAACCCTAATTGTACAGAGGGACCTTATAGTGCATTCATTCATATAATTTCAGAAAGGGAGTGAAACATCAATAACTTTTATTGATAAACATTAAATATTACAATAACATTTATTGTAAGAATGGTTCGCCCAGGGCTCACAAGTCTAACAATCTCCCACTAGCCCTCAGAACCATTCAGGTACAATCCGTAAACCCATACTCATTACATGCTGGTCAAAAACCTTCTGTGCCAGAGGTTTGGTAAGAGGATCAGCAATGTTGTCGGCAGAGGCCACCTTGGTGATGATGATATCACCACGCTTTTGAATCTCCCGAATGATGTGGTATTTCCTTTCCACGTGTTTGCTCTTCTGATGACACCTGGGTTCCTTTGCTTGGGCAATGGCTCCAGTGTTATCGCAGAGTAACGGGACGGGAGTATCAGAGGAAACTACGCCAAGTTCCAAGATGAACTTGCGCAACCACACCGCCTCCTTTGCAGCATCCGATGCGGCAATGTATTCGGCTTCTGTTGTTGAATCCGCCGTAGTGTCATGCTTCTTGCTTCTCCAGCTCACAGCACCACCGTTCAACAGGAATACAAACCCTGATGTCGACTTTCGATCATCAATATCTGACTGGAAGTCTGAATCTGTATATCCCAAGACTTGGAGATCACCATCCCCATAGACCAAGATGTAATCTTGCGTCCGTCTTAGATATTTGAATATGTTCTTTACTGCATTCCAGTGTTTTTCTCCATAGCAGGATTGGTAACGACTTACCACTCCCACTGCATGGCAGATGTCTGGCCTAGTACGCATCATGGCATACATCAAGCTTCCTACGGCTGATGCATAAGGGCATCCAGCCATGGCCTTCTTTTCCTCAACACTTTGAGGAGCCATCTCTTTGGACAGATGGATACCATGTCCTAAGGGGAGGAATCCTTTCTTCGAACTATCCATACGGAATCGTTCAAGAATCTTCTTGATGTATCCATGTTGCGATAATCCCAATATTCTCTTTTCTCGGTTTCTGAACAACTTCAGGCCTAAGATGTAAGAGGCTTCTCCAAGATCTTTCATCTCGAAGGTATGGGATAGCCAAATCTTCACACTGGTCATCATTCCTGTATCATTCCCAATGATAAGGATATCATCTACATAAAGCACGATGAACACAATGGCGCTCCCACTAAGCTTCTTGTACACACAAGGTTCATCAGGGTTTTGCACAAAATCATAACTCTTTATGGTTTCGTCAAATCTGATGTTCCAGCTACGAGAAGCTTGTTTGAGCCCATAGATGGATTTCTTCAGCTTGCATACTTTACCATCCTCAGCTATGAAGCCCTGGGGCTGCTCCATATAGATATCCTCCTCGAGGTATCCATTGAGGAAAGCCGTCTTGACGTCCATCTGCCAGATGTCGTAGTCAAGATATGCAGCTATAGCTAGCAGTGTCCTGATGGACTTAAGCATGGCCACAGGAGAGAATGTCTCATCGTAGTCGATGCCTTCTCTCTGTGTGTAGCCCTTGGCCACGAGCCGTGCCTTGAAAGTCTCTACTTTCCCATCAGGTCCCCTCTTTCTCTTGAAGATCCATTTACACCCAATGGGTTTTACCCCTCTAGGTGGATCCTCTAGGGTCCATACACCATTCTTATGCATGGAGTCAATCTCTGACTTCATTGCTAGCATCCATCTATCCATGTCATGATCCGCAAGTGCTTCATCATATGAAGAAGGATCATTGTCAGTCTCACCTGACACATGGAATCCATACCTTTCAGGTGGTGCAACCACCCTCGAACTCCTTCGAAGAGGTATGGGTGTTTCATCTTCATTTATTTCTTCAGTTTCTGGTTCAGGAATCTCAGAATCCTCAGGGGATTCAATGAGCTCCTCTACTTCATTCTTGTCTTGACCTTTAAGGAAATCATCCTCCAGAAATTTCACATCCCTAGAGACAAAAACCTTTTGGGTCTCAGGGTCATAAAGCTGGTATCCAATACCATCTTTAACATACCCAATGAAGTAGCACTCACGAGTGCGAGATTCTAGCTTACTTGCGTCCACGTTCTTCGCATGAACCAAGCATCCCCAAACCCTCAAGTGATTGACACTAGGTTTGGTTCCATACCAGAGCTCGTGAGGAGTCTTTGGTATAGACTTGCTAGGAATCTTGTTTAGGATATATATTGCAGTCTCTACTGCATATCCCCAGAAACTAAGAGGTAAATGTGCTTTACTCATCATTGAACGGACCATGTCCATGATGGTCCTGTTGCGTCTTTCAGCAACACCATTAAGTTGGGGAGTTCCAGGAGGAGTGAGATTGGAGACAATCCCATTCTCTTTAAGGTATTCCTTGAATTCATCTGAGAGGTACTCACCACCTCGGTCAGATCGAATCCGTTTAATCTTCCTGTCGGCTTGGTTCTCAACCAATGCCTTAAACTCTTTGAACTTTTCAAAGGTTTCAGATTTATGACGAAGCAGGAAGATAAACCCATATCGCGAATGGTCATCGATAAACGTCAAATAATATCGATATCCATTTCTAGTCGCGGTATTGAAGGGACCACATACATCAGTATGTATTAGGTCGAGAATACCCTCGCATCTTGTAACCTTGTTATGGAAAGGCATCCTGGTCATTTTACCTCGAATACAATGTTCACAGGTAGGTAAAGTTTGAACCTGTAGAAAATCTAAAGGTCCATCCTTTATCAATCTATTGATCCTATCAACAGATAAATGACCAAGCCTTTGATGCCAAATCATATTCGAATGATTTCCATTCTCCCTGGATCTCTTGGGGTTTTTATTATTAGTGGTAGTGACATTTATGACACATTCATCAATGCACAATTCATAGAGTCCACTAGAAGTCAGAACACCTTCCGCAACAAATTTATCATATTTATTAATGACTAATTTATTACAGAACAGGAAAGAGTACCCATGTCTAACAAGCTTAGACACAGATATCAAGTTCCTCCTGACCTCAGGTACATAAAGACACTCTTTAAGTACTAGGACTCGACCACTAGATAACGACAGTCTGCAAGTCCCGATGGCGACTGCTGCAACACTTGCATCAGATCCCATCTGGATAACTATCTCCCCATGCTCCAGATTCCTAGTTTCCTGAAACAAATGCAATGAATTGCATACATGAACAGAAGCACCAGAATCTATAACCCAACTTCCTTCTCGTCCAACGAGAAAGCTGGTTTCAATGATGAAAGTAGATTTCATACCTGCTGGGGCTTTACCTTTGTCGGTAGACTTCAGGTAATCAGGGCAGTTACGCCGCCAGTGCCCCGGCTTCTTGCAGTGGTGACAGACATCGGTCTTTTTCGATGTCATCAGTGTGGAAGCACTAGAAGATGAGCCAACTCCTTGATTCTTCTTCTTTCTCTTCGAGGCTGGGCCCTTCTGAGAACCTTGCTTCCGCCCGCGCTTTCCTCTCGCCTGTGCAACCATTGCACTAGCAGAGGGGCCGTCCTTCTTCAAGACGTCTTCTGCAGACTTCAAAGCAGCCAACAGCCCAGCGTTTGTGTAATCACCTTTGTTCATGTGGTAAGACACAACAAAGTTGTTGAAAGACTTAGGGAGCGACAGGAGAATGAAATCAGCTTGCATTTCAGAGTCCAAGTACGCTCCCAGGGTTTCCAGCTCAGAGAGGTACCCAAACATTTTGAGTACATGTTCTCTGACAGAGGTCCCTTCCTGCATCTTGCAGCGAATAAGCTCTTTCATCACATTATAACGCTGTGTGCGGTTTATGTCACCGAACATTTCTTTCAGACTCAGCATAATTTCCTGGCAATGGTTCATTTCCACATGTTGCTTCTGAAGCACATTGGACAATGACCCAAGGATGTAACATCTTGCCAGATTATTATCTTCATCATATTTTTCATTATATGATTTATCTTCATCAGTCACAGGGTCTGCTATCTTGTCCTTGCTAAGCACGTAGGAGATGCGCTCTGCACAGAGAACAAGATCCAAATTTCGGATCCAATCCGAATAATTTGGTCCGGTCAACTGATTGACCTCTAGAAGCCTGCTAAGTGGGTTCATGGACTTCATTTTCTGAAATTAAGAATGCACTATATTAGAATATATAGATTAAATATATATTCATTTTAAGAATAATTTGATTAAGGCATTTTAAATCAAATTTGTCTTGCCATGTCGACTTTGAAAGATTATTCCCTTATTTTTCTTTCAAAGTAAGAGATATACTTACCGCTATATCTCAAGCAAGATCTGGGATCTCCTCTCTATCCTCATCACATCCCAATAATATGAGAACCTGTGACTCGAATAAGAGAAGCGGGAACACATTCCGCCTTGCAAGTCCAACTTGCATTTCCCAATTCGGTCTTTAACACCCGGGCCCACCACCCCTAAGGTGATGTTGACCCGTTGTTAATTGAACCAACCGTCAACAGGCTTAATACTCGCTATACGCAATCCAATATCGCCCCAATAATATGAGGACCCGATATTGGGGTCACTACGTATACGGCCTTACTCTTTCGAGAAGCAAAGAACCCGATCCAATTAAATCATGCACAGGATCTGTCACTTCGGACAGGCGTCTCCCATACACAACAACTGGCGACGAAATCCTTTGCCTTGACGGGAGACCATGGATGTCACTTATGTGATCCTCCACCTTATATTCAAATTTTATAATTAATTATTGTGAATCATATTCACAAAATTAATTCTTCCAAGGGAAATACACATCTATTCAAAATAGTGTGTTTATTAGGTATGATTAATTTAATCATATTAAATTAATCATTTAGCCCAATCATCAACAAACACGTCTTTTACTTGAATGGTAGGTATAATCTCAAAATACGTATTATTCGAATTTTAATAATTAGAAAAATACATATTGTCTGTCTCCGGTATTATACAATCCCTACCCGCTGTCATGGCCAGTACCGACGAGAGTGGGACGGACCACATACGTTGCAACCCGCGACCCCAATGCTCTCCGACTAGGCACCACATCCGCCTCGGGAAAGGATAATACCAGATAGACCATCATGTATTTTGAGATGTTCATCGGTTCTTCAACCGAAAGTTATACCATATAGTACAAATCAAAACATTTTTGATTATAAGGAGATTTGCTAGACAAATCCCCAATCCTATTCAAGCAAAAGAAGGGTTTTTCATGTAAAAGTTGTCCTACAACTATTGTAGGATAAACTATGGTTTTCATAAAAGCAATGTTTGTTGATGAAACAATGATCAAGATCTAATATCTTATCATTGTAGTTTAGGCAAGTGTCATTCAATGAAATAATTATTTCTTTAAATATTTCACAAATATTTATCACTAATTATTCCAGAAAATTAACAATTAATTTTCATCATGATAATTGAATGACATATCACAAGGTTCAAGATCAAAATTGTTAATTTCCAGCAGTGACCCCCAATCACTAAAATTAACTTATCTTGATCAATTTAAATCCAAAAAATGCAAACTCAGTTTCCAAAGATTGCCTATTTGATTTATTAAAGAACCCAAGTGATAATTCACGCATTTCAAGGCGAATTAAAACCGTAATCATCTCATTAATTACGTTCAAATCCGCAGTTCCCGCAACAGTGGATATAGTCATATTCAAAAAGCCATATCTTGAGCAAATAAAGTCCAAATTTAGTAAACTCAAGTCCTATGGTTTCCTTGTTTAATGGGGAACAAAATCCAATTGAAATTTTCGTGTTTAAACATTTTAAACAGTACGGAAAAATTCAATTAGACAGAGGTGCGAAAATTGAAATGCAGTAAAAATTTCGCAACCCTTTCAAGAACCAAATCGTCTAAGGTTCATGGATCACATCCAAAACCTTATTCAACCTGGCTCTGATACCACTTGAAGGATATTGTAAATCCTCAAGCGCATCACGGAAGCGTGTTGATCGTATCGAATACGATCGGAGCAACTAGTCGTACTAGATGCTAGATGCAGCGGAAATTAAAATTTTTTAACATAACGATGAAACCACAAGATCACGAGAACACTTCTCGGATCGTTTCATCAAACCACAAAGTATAAGGATTACCTCTTGAAGCGTGGTTGTGATCGCGAGATCCCAAAGTAGAGATCCTCCTATCTTGAGTCCGACCCACGGAGAATGCACTTGCGGGCACGATGATGAGTCGCGTCCTTCCCGCAATACTTCGACGAAGATCCAAGCAAGATGCTCTCCTCTTCAATATCAAAATGGACGTCCACTTGGATACTAAGAGAGAGACCACACGAGATTTAGAGAGAGAGAGAGAGAGAGAAGTTGTCTTTCACAACTCTAGATGATGTACCATGGAGAGGCTACCCTAGCCCTCCTTATATACTAGTTTAGGATCCAATGGATCTCAATCCATGGGACTCATGGATCCAAGGGATATGCTTGGTCCATGATAAATCAATGGCTAGGATTTGTTGTTCAATAACAACAATTAATCAAGAGATAATATAACAAATGAGGTGGAGTTAACCAACCCCTAAAAAGGGGGGGGCGTCACCCATGAACTCTTCATGGGTGACGCCACCCATGAGGGTGGTGGTTTTCTCCATTTTATTTATTATATTATTCCTCAATTAATTACAATAAATATCCACCAAAATAATTCCAAAATTAATTTGTGAATATTTCAATCTTGCCATTGAAAATTATGTGAATCATATTCACAACCCAAACTAGTTAGTAAATTGCATTTCCAATTAATTAACAAATGTGAATCCAATTCACATTATTAATTAACAAATGCTATTTACATAAATTCTCTCTCTTATATGTATATTATAAATCATATTTATAACATACATATATTATGGATAGTGCTATCCACATTCTCTTAATCCTTGATAATTAAATCTCATTTAATTATCTTAGATAATCATTTTCTCAATATGAATCATATTCATATTTAAGCTTGATGATTGAATCACATTTAATCATCAAGTCCTTGCTTGGATATTTCATCAAAAGAATTATTCTTGAACCCTTTCAAGAATAATGTGCTTTCTCCGCAGATACTTGGAGACAAGGATAGGGCGATTGTATTATTCCTTGTATAGTGACTTGGATGTTGAGATATCATCTCAAATCCAGATCTTACGGACCTCTCACAGATGCTTGATTAAATCAAGGCCGCAAATCCAATCTTCTCATTGAATCTGAATCCCATTCAGATCAATGTCCAATCACTTGGACTAAGATCGGATTGCTTCTCTACTGAAAGGAGTCACTAAAATCCAGACCTGTTTCATCACTCCCTCGGACTGGAAGCGTCATGGATATACAATCGTTTATGATCACATCACCCTTCAGGTATTCCCAATACCTGTACATCCTGCATACTGGAAGACCCATGATCAACCCGAAGATCAAGATCATTTTATACTGTCTTCTTCAGGGTTTAATCATTAAGTTTCTCAATCTTGGTCATTGGGATTTGGTATCGATCATATGCTTTCCCAAAGCATATATCATACCTTCAAATTCATGTCATGCTTCCAAAGCACGACGACCATGCATGGAATTTGATCGGTCCCAATACCTCATGAGTGAGCTCATGTCTTCCGGTTCACAAGTGAACCTGTATGATCCCTTTGAGAGATCATATTGATCATATACCCTTATATGCACAACAGCTCGCCGGTGTATAGACCTTGGTTAGGTCATCAACCTATTGGTCTGCCAAATGTACATACTTAGATATATAGCAATATATCTGTCTCCGGTCAGAGGATGCATGCCTATGTTGTGACAGCATTCAACATAGGACTTAGGTTATCTCGATCTCGCTAGGTCAACCCATTGACCTAACTAATCTGACACCTCCGAATCACTATTCCCATGCAGAGGACCTGCATCAAGAGGTCGGTCAGATATCAGCCTATGTGAGAAAAGGATTGCCATCTCCTACTCAGGCTGGAGATCTCCACTTGACAATCATTTGACGGTGCTTGATGAGTCCTCTATCTAAC
The DNA here is from genome assembly GCA_037367405.1 of Ottelia alismoides. Lineage (NCBI taxonomy): Eukaryota > Viridiplantae > Streptophyta > Magnoliopsida > Alismatales > Hydrocharitaceae > Ottelia > Ottelia alismoides. The sequence goes on along the minus strand of JAZKJV010006856.1, from coordinate 770,004 downwards.
TCTTTAGACATTCATCCAAACACCAGCCTCTATGATTCATTTAATGAAACAACAGCTATATGATCATCAAGCTGGCCATGGTACATAACCCTAATTGTACAGAGGGACCTTATAGTGCATTCATTCATATAATTTCAGAAAGGGAGTGAAACATCAATAACTTTTATTGATAAACATTAAATATTACAATAACATTTATTGTAAGAATGGTTCGCCCAGGGCTCACAAGTCTAACAAATGGGTCAAGGCAAACTACTACACCCCTATAGTACACAAAATGGGTGGTTGGTGAAGGTGGTGGAGGTGCTCCGACAGGGTGAAGGTGGTGGAGCGCCCAAAGCCAGATCCACAATGGATTTGGTGAACTGGAGGTGTGGTGGACGTGCAGGAAGCGAAGGGGAAGAAGAGGGAGTGGTCTGGTGCATCGGGAATCGAGGGTATCACAGTGGAGTCTTCGTCGGAGCTAGCCTCCGGCGAACAACGAATCTTGTGATTTAGGTTGAATCACATAATAAATTCCAAAATAAAAGCAAGAAATCAATATACGATTAAAACTAATCTAAAAGTCAATAAAAGAATACTTAAATGTCTGCAAACCACGAGATAGGAACCTCGACAGCCAGGTGGCCGGAGATGGGTGGAATCACCTTCAGACCTTGCCATGACTCACCTTCAACGGCTTGAGAAAAGGTTATCACCCTCATGTGATCCAGAGCACACGAAAGGGAATAAATTCGGGGGCCAAAAGGATTCAGATTCGAAGGGGATAAGGAGGGTGGTTTTTGTACACATGGACCAAGTAACTCTGAAGATCGATGAAGACCAAACAGTGATGTAATCCTCGAGGAAATACTCAGGTGTGAAAGAGTGATCATCAAGGAGAAAAAGTAATCGAGGAATCGATTCAAATGGGTAAACGAATCGACGGGTATAAAATCGAGAAAATGGGCCAAGAGCCTTTCTGACACTAATGCGGGTGTAGGTCAGTCAGTTGAACGAGGTCAACTAACAGAGCTACCTAATTGGTTTGTGTAGACCAACCAAGAAAAACCGAGCTAAATTTAATTAGAAATTAAATAATAAATAATAAAGGATTTTATTAAAATAAAGCTATAAAATAAAATGTATTTTTTTTATTTTATATATTATTTTATTATGATTTTTATTTATTTTTTGAGGAATTTTATTATAAGTTAATTTTAGGGTTTTAATTATTAGTATATTCATCTATATTTTGTATATTTTATTTTAGTGTATTATTTATAGTTTTATTTTAGTTTTAATATGTACATACATTATAAATAATCCTTACAATATTATAAAAATATAAAATCAAAAAAATATAAATAATAAATAAAATGAATATTTTATTCAGGTATATTATACAATAGGAGTCTAAAACCTAACTTTCAAATCTTAACCCCAAGAAATATGAAATTACCTTCATTAAATAGCTTATAGAAGTGACATGTAATAAAAGTAATTTTGATACATTTTGATTTTTTATTTGGGAGATATAGGTATGCAAAGTTAAGATTTTGGAATTTTATTTAGTGTATAAAATGAATACTTTATTGTATTTTTACATGAAATCAATTTTTTATTTTCTATACATTATTCTCTATAACGTTTTTGTAGAAAGTTTATTTATTTGATGTATAAATAATAAAGAATAAAATAGGTCCCCAAAATGAGTAAATGATGAATAAATAAATGGGAATTTTTGGTGTGTTTTGGCTCTTATCTCCTCCTACTTTATTCCTTGTCGACATTGTCATCAAGAAGCCTAGGTCTTAGTGTTTAGGGTCAAAAAATGCCTTTGAAATTTTATTCTTTTTTCTTTACTTTATTCTATAATCTTGTCATTAAAATAGTATTTTATACATTATTTATATAACAAAGAGTGAATGTTAATTTGTCCAAATTAGGGTTATTTACATGCATTAGCTAGGGTTTTTAAGGTCAAAATGATAGAATAAAGGTGATGAAATGGAGATTCATCACCCCCATATAGTTGCCTTTGCTAATCCCTAGCAAACACCTATACAATAATTGTATAAAAATAACAACAAATAAAATAAAAATAAAGAAAGTGGATTAAGTTTAATTCTCAAACTTGTCTTCACAAAATCAAAGTTTGGAGATCAATTCAGACCTTCAGAATTTTAGTGCGGACGAAACCTTATTGGGAATCGGATTTGAAGCACAACTGCCTTCGAGAATCCCAAAACTCTGCTCAAGTCTCCTCAATAGCCAAGTCAGAATCTTCCAACTCATATACAAACCCTTATGACTATGAATCTCACTTGTATTGTGTATGTGATAGTGACTCTCCTCAACTGAAATGACAAAGAGACTGACTTCTCCAGCATGAAAACCCAATGATTCCTAAATCCATCAACTCTTTCCTCGAGGAGCGGGGTATTTCCTACAAACTTCAACTGACAACTAGCTCAAGAAGAAGAGGTGAAGAGAAGAATAGATGGTATCTAGGGTAGCTACGTATCCTTGGATGCATGACAAGAGTAGTCAAGTCAGCCATCTACAGGCTTGCATGATATTATTTTGAAGTTCAACCCATCTAATTGACTATACAAATATGTATACTCTGGCGGGCATTTTATTTTCATACAGGCTTGTCCACTTTTTTTGGAGTTTTTTTCTTTTTGCTCTTTTTTTTGAAATACTATATACAATATCTATGTAAGGAGTTTTTCCTCTTGAGACAGTAGACTATCCCTCTTTTGAAGCATTATTGCAACCCACACTCTCCTGTATTTAGACGTATCTGCTACTGGTCAGGTTGGGGTGCACTTCTCTCCGTAGACAAGGACAAATGATTCCACTTATGTATGTCTCATATCGAAAAATCCAATCCCCTCGCCACTCCAACTGAGTTAAGCCAAGTGTAAAGTGTATGTGTCCAAGTTAGGTCATTATGAACAAGAGTCGTGTGTGTGCTCTGAAATACTCTACTTAGGCAGTCAAGAATATACTGAACAAAGTCTCGAGATTCTCAAAGAATTAAGTCAACTATACTTGAAGTACCTTAATTCCAGTTCCTATAAGGTTCATGTGATTAGGTTGATTTAAGGTCGAACCAAGTTCCAATCTTCGAATTTTACTTAGACTTTACCATTATCAAACTCAATCCGAAAAATGCGAAAGCTATGCAAATTCTATGTATAATGCAATGAAAAATATTTTTGTGATGCAATATTCAAACTTTTGAACTTTTTATGGATTTTTGAAGAAAGTTTTGCAAATTTTTATGTAATTGTTTTAAAGATTTTGCTAATGTTTTTGGTATTTTTGGTTTTGCAAATATTTTTGTGATTTCTGAAAGCAAAAGATTTTGTATAAGAAAATAGGTACAATTATTTACAAGGGGTTGCATCTTATTATTTACAGAAGTTTGGGTTTTTTAAGAATTTACAAGAGATATGTTAGTTAATTTTATAGATACATATATACACTTAATAAAGAATTTTTGTGCAATGTCTATATTCCTCAAACTTATTTGAAAATCATTTTCCAAACACTTTTAAAAACTATAGTCCAAAATAGTTTTTGCAAATATTCCTTTTTACAAACATTTATAAACCATTCTACAAAGGTTTTTCAAATAGTATATATAGATTTTTTGAAATATTTTTACAACCATTTTTCAAACCATTTGCAAATCATTTTTCAAAAGATTTGTATTTCACAATAAAGAAAAAAATTACAAACAAAATATTTTACAAAGGTTGAAAATATTTAACAAAACATTTTCCAAATAGTTTTCAAAAGTTTTTTCAAAAAGATGTTCAAACTATTTTTCAAACATTTCGCAAAAAATATTTTTACCTAATTTATTAGTCAGTATATACAAAAAGAATTGAGGAATAATAAACATATTTTTATTAATGAATTTTACAATATATAAATAAAATTTTATATATAGTATTTTAGCCATAACTATTGAAAATACGAAAGTACAAGTTATGCCTTAAAGTATATACGGAGTATATACGACCTCCCTATACTTAGCTTAGGATATGTCCTCATATATAAGAGAGAGAAAGCGAATACATAGCTCGTACTGAGTATAGAAAAATCTAGAGAATAAACAAATGAACGAATGAGAAGTCAATCGTCCCACTCATACTTGGGATCAAATAATCCTAAGTACAGCCGACTGTACACAAGGCAGGGAGGGTCAAGGGTGGGAATGAACAGATCGTACTCAGACTGTCTCCTGCTATACTTAGGATAAGATATTCTTGAGTATAGATAAGAAGATGAGACAATGGAGGGGAACAAAGAATGAAAGAACTCGGGGTGCACATCCCCAATACTTGGTAGAAAGCATGTCCTAAGTATAGAAGACTGACAAAAAGAGGCAACTCTTTTTGGTAGAAAAAGAAAAAAGAAAACATAAAGAAGAAAAGAAGAAAAGATAGAAGAATATAGAAGAAAGGATCGAAGAGAATGTACACATCACTCCCTTTATACTTATGGTAAACGAGTCCTAAGAATAGGCAATAATAAGAATGATGAAACGAAACGAAGAAAGAACGCTCGGCTTATCTATCCCCTCTATACTTAGGATAAAGTATGTCCTAAGCAAGGCAACACACGGACATGGGGTGGATAAGCGAAATGATGGATGGAAGGAGATAAACGAAAGTGAATATACAGGAGGATGGATGAACAAAGGTCAAGAAGGTAGAAAGTGAACCTCCTTGCGAGATCGTTGAGGAATGGATCTGACAAGGTGGAGGTCGATATCATAGTCATCAAAAACTGACTAAATAGGGTTGACCTGGTGAAGATCCTCAGTGCTGCCAAAGAGGAAAGGCACGATTGGGTCAGTGGAAGAAGTGTGTCTAGGTTCAGCCTTGGAAGTCTCGGCTAGGTTATCATCAAAATGAAATGGGACGAACTCATCTATGGAAGTAGTCAAGTCATGTTCGCCCTATGGAGTCTCACATATCGAAGTGAAAAGGGATGAACTCATCATCGGAAGAAGTAAGGTTAAGTTCATCCTTCGAGGTCTCTATTGGATCATCATTCTCATCAAAAGGCCCAAATTAATTGATGAATGCAACAAGATCAAGTTCGACCTCTGTAGACTCATCTAAGTCTGCCCTCCGCTCAAATGTCTTGATCGTGTAAATCCTGCCAATGTCATCAATGCATTACCAATCATAAGAAGAGGCAACTCTAAGGTCTACGCTTTCGAAGTCTTCCTCCTTAGAGATGAATTCTCGTTTTTCCTCATCAGTCATAAAGCATAACTCTCAAATATCAGCAGATAGGTCATAGTCCTCACAGGGTAATGCTAACACGGGCATGCTCTCGTGGGATGCGGGTCTCTAATCAGTGGCAGGTGTGGTGATCAACACATCGCTCCTGACATCAGAATGGAGGAAAATCTCTCCAGATCCATAATCAATAACGGCTCTCGTAGAGGTGAGAAAGGGTCGTCCCATTATGATAGAAGAGCGCTCCATAGGGGTGGAGGTCTCCATGGGTAATACAACAAAGTCTGTAGTGAAGTTCATGACCAGAATCAGAATAAAGACCTTCTCAAGAATACCCAACCTATTTATTGATCCATCAGCAAATTGAACAATCATTCTGGTTTTCTTGAGAGGCCCAAGATGAATAGATTGTACCAATGAGAAGGGTATTATATTGATCGATTCTCCACCATCAAGGAGAGTGTTATCACATGAATGGTCAAAGATGGTGCAACTCTGACGGATGTGCTTGCGTGGGTATATTAGGTACTCGTTGTAGCATGACACTCGACCAATCCATCAGAGCTGAGAAAAGATCTCCATAAAGAGTGTCTCAGCTTAAATTTATATCCCGAGCAAGTTCAGGGTCGAACACAAGGAGGCAAAGGAACAACTTTGGGTTAATTCAGAAAACCTAGGTCTAGGTTTCCATCACGGATTTTTTTGTATTTTTTATGCAAAAAAATGTGAATATAAAATGAGGATGAATTAAACTAATAAGAAAATACACAACTTAGCCAAAGTAATTTTAATGTGAAATCAATCTGATTTAGCCAATTATATTTTTCTTACAAACTTAATCCGGTGGTGAATGCAAAACACATTTTTTGGAATTTTAAGGGTTAAAATGCAACAATGAAAAATATATACTTTTTATGGGTTTTAGTGTAACTTTTCACACAAACAGAATGCAAAAATTATGAAAATTTGATTGGAACTTAACCATGATGAAATGAGGCTTCAATAATTCATTTCAAATTTTTAGAGGATATATGAATTTTTATGATTTTTTAAATGAAAACAAAGTGGTTTCAAATAATTAAATCCTAATGAATCCATATTATCAATTTAGCTAGAGAGGAATTATCTCAAAAAGACTTTTTTTATGAGAAATCTTGGAGAGTTGGAATTTTGTAAAAATAATGTGTGTGGATTTAATCAAAACTCATTTACGGAAATCACTCTATAATTTATATAAGGCACAAGACAATTTCAATTAAGATGAAATTTGGAAAGTAAATTAAACACATTTCAAATCATCAATTTTTATTTTTGCATAATTTTTGGAGCGATTTAAATATGAATTTAACATCTCGTAGTGGGTAAAATATGCAATTTTTCACTAAAACAATTTATTTAATTACCTAAAGCTCACAAAAATATTAATAAATATTCAAACGATGGAGAATTAGTCGCTCAATAATATGTTATTTTTCTTTAAATAAAATGATGCAATACAGGTGTCCAAATTAATTCATAAACATAAGGGTAGTCGTGCAATACAGAAATTAAAAGTGACAATACAAACTGTACGTAGGGGCACTTTTGGAATTACAAAATGTACAGGGAAAACATGGAATTTTAATAAAAAATAAAAATAAATAAAAATAAGACCTTCATACGATTAGGGCATATGAGGAAGGTGTAGGTCGTCAGGACATGCGCGCATGAAGGAGGATGGTGGCACACGGCTGTGTTGTGGGCGGAGATAGCAGACACGACTGGAGCATGGTGGAGTCGCGGGTGGTCAACAACGAGCTTGTGTGCTTCGCAGTGCGGGAAGGAAGGTCATGTGGGCAGCCGTGGGCAGAGGCGCACGTGGGTGCGGGGTGGTGCGGTTGGAGCTGGAGGAGGGCTGCGAGCAACGAGGGCGACGGTAGTTGGGAGATGGATGGGCTGCCACTGGCAGTGGTGGTGTGGCCGTGGTTGGAGGCATGGGCGCTGCACAGGAATTGCCTATAAGTTTTTTATATTTTTTTTAATAATTAATTTATTTATATATATTTTTAAATTTTTCAGTTTTCTTAAACAGGGAATAAACACAAGCTAAAAAGATTTGGTCGTGAAGGTGATGATGGAAATGAATGAAGATAAACAAGACTAAAAACGTTAGATAAAAAATAATGAAGTTGAGATAGAGAATTTACATGTGGTTCACCGAATTTGCGGAGCAACTACATTGAACTCTATCGTGACGTCGATCCGATTGGCGAAAAAAATCATAGAAGCTATGCGAGCTTGATGGGAAACTCGTGACGTGGGGATGGTGGTCGTCACGGATCTCGCCTGAAAGGAGGTCATCTCTTGAGGATGATGCTCAGTCGCTGTCACCGACAAAACACTCAAATCCCTCTCATTTTTCTCTAAGAATGGCATATGGGGAAAAATGATGATGAGGAGATGAATAAAAAGAAGAATGGGAGTTAGAAAAATGGTAAAATATTGGAGTTGAATGGGAAATTAGAAAAATGAAGTTGGAGGTTAAGAAATATGAATGAATGGGAGTTATTGTAGAGAATGAAAAATAAATAAAATAAAATAAGCTACTGAAAATAAGGGAAAATGGAACATTTACTTAAACATTAACAAAATAAAATGCAAAAAACAAACAATATGTACATTTTTTAACTTTTCTAATTTAATTTTTTTTGTAATTTTAATAAAAGATATTTACAACATAAAATACAAGAAATAAAATAAAATGCAAAAATTATTTTTTTGGATTTTTAGTAATTAAAAAAAGTAAATAAAAAAGGAAGTACGAAAGAATATTAACAATATATACAATGTATACCAAAACTCATATTTCGCAAACGAGTTTCGATTTTAAAAGTGAGTTTGGTGAATTTGAAGTTCATACAAAAGGATAATTTGGCTGAGAAGTTGGATTTTATAGTTTTTCCTCTTTGATATCTAGGAGTATTTATTTGAGGTGAAATTTATTTTGTATTTTTATATTTTTACAAACATTTTTATAATCAAGTCAGCAAAGAATTAGCCAAAAAGGAGTTGAAATGAATTTATTAAAAATACATGAAGTTTAGTCTATTTACAGGTAAAAACTCCTTTATTCTACAGCTTTTTATTATTAGTTTATTTTGTACAATATAATACATGATAATTAGTTTATTTTATTTACAAGAGTCATTTTATTAATTTATTAATTTATTAATTTTATAGATATTTATTTGAAATTTTACTCATGGATTTTGCTAAGATCGATATATTGAGATGATGAATCGTGGATTCATTAACTCACAAGAAGTGTGATCGTGTTCCCTTTCCTAGAAGAAGGGCGGTGTGTGATGGCATGGACAGTAGCCATGCTCAAGATATGACGATCAAATCTGCTCCTCCTCTTTCTCTTCTTGGGTTGAGGAGCAGATAAATGGTTCATGGACTGGTGAAGTGGGGCATCAATGATCTAATGAATAGCAGCCAACACTTCAGGTTTAGTCAACAGTTTTTTTGAATTTTTGGACCTCCTCCATACAAGGGAGGAGATCGAAATCAACATCTACACAAGGACGACTGAGAGCAGTCTGTACAGTATCGTCCTTGGGGTCAAAGGTGGGACAAGGAGTGAATGAATTCTGGGCAAATAATTTCGCATGGGTGCCCTCTCCTCACAAAATGAATCAACCATGTGTCTCTCAAAATCTTTTTGTATTTTTAAATTCTTCTCATTTTTTGCATTTTAGGAGATTTCTAGCTCTCATAAAAATCCTCGAATTAGCACACATCATTAAATGGTGGAGTATCATCGTGGAGCTTATACATATTAATGAGGTCATTAATCCTCTATCTCATATGCTCCATCATCCGGGTCAAGTGCCCAAGGGTGGACTCCATGAGAGGTGACTCCAACGTATCAATCTCGTTTGGGTGAGGTGGAGGTAAATATGAGGGTGATGGTGGTGGCTAAAAGTCCGAGGCCCGAAACTGTGGTTGAGGCGAATATGTACAAAAATTAGGAGCAAAGTCCTCTTGAAAAAGTGGGGGTGGATCGGGTGCAGGGTACGAGGTATCCATGAAGTCTGGATAAAAGTACTTCAGTCGGCCATCTCTGAAACAAGAGAAAATAGTCGAGAGAACACGATGGTAAAATCAAGAGATATGAGGAAAAATGCGCAAAATGTGCAGAGAGATCGAGTATGTACACAATCAATCACAAACAAATATACACAAATCAAACATAGCCGTCAATTCACCTACTCAACTCAGTGAAGATCATAAAAGTTCAGTCTTTTTATCTTGTCCGATTTAGAGTTAGGTGAGAATCATAAAATTATACAAACACTTGGGAAGGTTTATGGTATTTGGGGACTACTCCTTAGTGTGTATGTGAATTTAAAATGAATACAATGAGGGGGTTACTCTCCCCAAGACAAGGATTTTCTTTTTGATGTATTTTAGGGTCGAGTAATATTAACTGTCCCAAGTTTATTTGTTATCACTTTTTTATTTTTTAAAAGAAATGCACGAGCATAATGAGGAGTCAATTCCTTTAGTAACCTGGGTGGTTAAAATCAGAGGGAGAGAGTCGGAAAATCAATGCAAGCGATAAATCAATGATAAATGTTAAAGCATAAATGGTCACCTTGCCTCTAGCTCTCTACATGCAAGGATGCTTGACAGAATTGAAACCTATCTATATGAATATGCAATTCGATGAAATCGTCCTAGATGAGAAATTGCTATTATTGTGAAGAAGAATGTGCTAATCACCTAGAATATAACTAAAGCGTCTGGTCTTGGAGCATCCTCAGTGACTACCACAATAGGTCCTACAAGCGTTGTATGGAGGGCTCTCACAGTACGCGGTTCCGAGACTACATGAATAGCAATTCAAAATTTGACTAAGTCCAAATGAAACTATAGGTGCAGGCAAATGTATTAGGTGTTTCGCCTTAATGTATCGTCAATCAATCCTAAGCTAGGGCTCAATCACACAAAATAAAGAAAATAAAATCATGAAACAAAATAAAAAAAATGCAATGAAAAATACGATAAAATCGACGAGGCTCCCAAGGGAACAATCCCTTAGGCACTGGACCTCATGAAGTGTGAAGTATCCTGAAAGTCCAGAATATTATAACAAATGGTCTCTCTCACTTAACTTACACAAATAATACAAAAAAAGTGGCTTTATCTTCAAAACTCCTCCAAGTCATTTTACAATGCTAGGTCAGAAATCTGAGTCGGCTTCACGTGGTTGCACATACACTCTAAAGAGGACCTCCCTCGATCTGTGTTCCTCGCAACAAAATCAAACAAGGAGTGGTTATTAGACAATTCAATGGTTATATCAAATACATCAAAAAATAAATAAAGCGAAAATATGGACAAAAGGGAAAAAGAACAACAATCAAATAAAACCAATCTATGTGCGGTTGATCTCAACAACGACACCATGTGATAACCAGGAAATTTCAAAGGTCGTACGATTTCACAAGGTGAAACCGCAGTCGGTGTATTGACTGCTCAGTAAACCCTAATCAATCAACAATTAAACCACAAATAAATCAAGCAATGAAATAAAAGTGCGGAGTTAAAATTTATTATAACTCTACAACAAAGACGTGTATAGGTACACGTATGTGTAGAGGTCGAACACATGGAGCAAAAAGGACAAATTGTGTAATTGAAATGCAAAGATGATCGTATGGTCTTCTTGTCTAATGCTTTTTTTTTGTTTTTGTGGGTTTTTTATTTTTTTACATTTTTTATCTTTTTGTTTTGATATTTTTATATTTTGTTTTTAATTGTATATTTTTATATTTTCTTTTAATATTTTCATATTTTAAATTCTTTTCTTTTTAAATAAGTAATATACAAATATAATAGGTAAATTATACAATATAAAGTAAATTAAATATATATACAACTAAAATAATAAAAATGCATCAAATAAAATCTTTTGTGGTTTTAAATATTTTTTTACTATTTTTGTAATTTTTAGTGAATTTTACCAATTTTATATATTTTGAAAGTAAAAATATCCCAATCAGGGATTAAATAATAGGTCGAAATTGAGATAAAGATTAAATATGGAAAAATAGATCCAAAATTCTTCAAATCAATTTTAATAGGTAGATAAAATAGAAATAAAATTATAGAACAGAAAATATGCTTTTGTGATTTTAAAAAATAATATTTTTAAACTGAATTTTGGATATTTTTATTTTTATGAATTTTAGTTTTTCTATTTTTAGGGTCTTTAGTTATTAAAATTAGAAAATAAATAAACAAATATAAAATATATTTTTTTGGATTTTTTTTCAAAAATGTTTTATATTTTTTAGTATTTTACAAGTTAACAGGGAATAATTGTGTTATTTTTTATTTTCAATAAGTATTAAAAAGTCTTAAATTCAAAAATAAAACTATGACGTAGAAGTGTGTGCAATCATGAACCTATACCTATTTTTGTCATTTTTAGAGCATAATAGCTATATTTAATAAATAAAGAAAACACACAAAATCGATGGCCTTGTAAGAGGCATGAATGCAAATAAAGTAAAACTCAGGGGCCAAGATGCAATTTCATAAAATTATATAACTACAATAAATATTTAATGAGCTGATTTGCAATACAAAAAAGCAGTCGAGGCACAGTTGCAAAACGACCACCTCATGTGGGACCACACTTGAGGTGAGCTGGTACGCACTAAATCACAAATAAAATAAGTTTGGGGGCCTTTTTGCAAATAACACAGAAATAAATAAACAACATATGACTGTTTGAGTTTGAAATAGTAAATAATAAAATGTAATGTGTTGAAGATGCAAAATACCCAAAACACGACGTGAATGGACAGTTTGATCGGCTTCACTTATACACGTGGCATCCTCCGGCATGACGATGGCAGTTCACCTTGAACATCTGGGATTAAATCCTGGCTCTTAATCTGACAGCTATGAGGCAATGGATCGGACGAAGGCTGGATGATCTGGAGATAAGACGCGATCCAACGGCCTTGGACCCGTCTGTAAGAATTGGGAAGAACAAGGCAGGGGTCGAGCTTCGATCGACGATGTGGCGCTACTTTGGTGATCTGAATCTGCTCCACAAGCCGCAATAGGGAGATGGAGTTCTCTCTATCTGCTGGAAGCTTCTAAATGGGCTGGAGATCGTCAAAGCCTTCCCACAAATTCGAAGGAGGTGAGAGTAACGCACCTCCGGACATGCTCAAAATCGCTTCAGCTTGGCTTTAGCATTCCAAAAACCTATGCAAAAGGTTAATGGGTCGAGGCAAACTTCCTCAATCTTGTAGCACACGAAATGGGCGGTCGGTGAAGTTGATGGAGGTGCTCCAACAGGGTGAAGGTGGTGGAGCTCCCAAATCTAGATCCACGATTGATTTCGTGAACTGGAGGTGTGGTGGGTGTGCAAGAAGCGAAGGGGAAGAAGAGAAAGCGGTCTGGTGCATCGGGAAATGAGGGTATCATAGTGGAGTGTTCACCAGAGATAGCCTCCGATGAACATCGAATCTTGTGATTTAGGTTGAATCACGTAATAAAAATCCAAAATAAAAGCAGGAAATCAATCTAGGATTAAAACGAATCTAAACGGAAATAAAAGAATACCTCAAATGGCTGGAAAACCACGAGATAGGAACCTCAATGGCCAGGTGGTTGGAGATAGATGGGATCACATTCAGACCACGCCTTGACTCGCTTTCAGCGGCTGGAGAGAAGACCGTCACCGTCCTGCGATCTAGAGCACGCAAAGGGAGTAAGAACGGAGTCCAAAAGGATTAAAATTCGAAGTGGAGGGTAGTTTATGTACACGGTGACCAAACAACTTTAAAGATCAATAAAGAACGGATGACACAGTGATGCAATCCTCGAGGACGTACTCGGACCTAAAAGAGTGTTCATCGAGGAGAAAAAGTCATCGAGGAATCAATCCAAATGGGTGAAGGAATCAGAAAGGATAAAATAGAGAAAAAGGGCCAAGAGCCTTTCTGACACAGGCATAGGTATAGATTAGTCAGTTGATCAAGGTCTTGATCGAGGTCAACTAACAGAACCATCAGTTTGATCCACGTATACCAACTAGGAAAAACCGATCCGTGGACCATCCAGGAAAAACTGAGCCAAAATTATTTAGAAATTAAATAATAAATAGTAAAAAATTTATTAAAATAAATTTATAAAATAAAATATGTTTGTTATTTTATTTTTCATTTTTTTATTTTTTATTTATTTTTTCGAGATGATTTATTATAAGTTAATTTTTACGGTTTTATTTAGAGGTATATTCATATATGTTTTGTATATTTTATCTTAGTATTTTATTTGTGGTTTTATTTCAGTTTTAATATTTACATATATTATAAATAATATTTACAACATTATAAAAAATATAAGATTATAAAAATAATAAATAATAAATAAAATGAATATTTTATTCAGGTATATTATACAATAGGAGTCCAAAACCTAACTTTCACACCTTAACTCCAAAAAATATGAAACTACTTTCATTAGATAGCTTATAAAAGTTAAATACAATTAAATGGGACTTTGATATATTTTGAGTTTTTATTTGGGAGGTGCAAGTCTGCGAAGTTGAGATTTTAGAATTTTATTTAATGTACAAAATGAACGTTGTATACTATTTTTACATGAAATCAATTTTGTATTTTTTCTATACATTATTATCTACAACTTTCTTGTACATAGTTTCTTTATTTGAGATATAAATAATAAATAATTAAATAAGCTAAAAATGAATAAATGATGAATAAATAAATGGGAATTTTGGTGTGTTTTTGGCCCTTATCTCCCCTTAATTTATTCCTTGTCGACCCGTCATCAAGATGCCTAGGTCTCAGGGTTTAGGGTCATAAAATATCCTTGGCATTTTATTCTTTTCTTTTCTTTATTATATAATTTTGGCATTAAAATAGTATTTTATACAGTATTTATATAACAAAGAATGAATGTTAATTTGTGCAAATTAGGACTATTTAGATGCATTAGGTATGATTTTTAAGGCCAAAATGATAGAATAAAGGTGATAAAATGGAGATTCATCAAGGGGGACAAGAATAAACAAGAATCATAGCTTGCCAAGGCCTACCCTAATGTAGGGTATGGTGTGAACCTATTGGTTGTCAGTGCCATCATGCTCGGGCAGAGGTGAGGGTCTCTACGGAACTGAGAGAAGTCATGAGGTACTGTGCTACTAGGCTAGGGTGGAGCCAATTGTGACTGACCTCTATGTAATTGACTCTGTGTAGCATCCCTCTTCATTGACTTCATCGTGAACTCCTAAATAGAGGTAAGGTACAAAGTGTAGAATCTATCATGAACCTCATTCTGCATCATCCGGATGAACTTCTGTAAGTTCTCCTACGTATAGAATGCAGTAACGAGGGAATGGCAAGAAAACTCTATGTAACAGATCAAGTACTCATGGGTCATCATCGACCCCTGGGTCAGCTCGACGAACTCTCTCCTTTGATCTTTCACATAATGGTCTGGGTAGAACTCTGTGTAGAACCCGTTAATGAAGACTTGCTAAGTTATGGGCTCGGTAAGGTGATTTTTAGTGTCATTCCACTACTTCGCTGCATACCCTGCTGGCAAGTACTCTCAAAAGATACTCATGTATCCTTTGGCGCATGGATCATCCTAAGGACCATCGCCACTTGTGTCATCCATAGATCTGAATCATCAGGGGTGGTTGTACAGAAGTATTGTGGTATACGAGACCTATGATATGTTGTATAGGTGCTCCGATGCCTCTGTAAGGCATCAGCATCCTCCTTCGGCTCAAGCTCTAGAGAGACTAACATGTTGACGTGATCCTCCCTCTCATGAGAGGGAGCGTAGGAGGAGTCTCTTATTGTTTGAGTCGATGCTCAATCATCTCTTGGCGTCGCTAGATTCCATGTACTACTTGCACAGTGAAGGTCAGTTGCTGGGCCACATCAGGATCCATACATGCAGCATAATTCTGCATAAAGAACCAAAACATTAATAATTACTTTACCTAATAGTGGCATATGGACATGGATAAGATTTATGATATTCTCCTTACGACTCGTGTTGGGTGAGAAAATTCTCAACACTATCCTATATTTCGGGTCCCGGTGAAGAAAGTGCTTATGCCGGATAGAATGGAGTACCACTACTTTGATACCAAACTGTGATGACAGTCCCTCGAGGATTCGGATTCTTGGCAACCCTATTCCATGCATACGCATTCCACATTCAAAACACATATAATATAAGCAGGAGAAATTTGCATAAAAGATTGGAATTTAAAATTTTATTTCCATTCACTAGTATCCACCATTGGTTAAATCCATATCCACAAAAGCATACATTTATGCATCAAAAAGTTGCATCCGTACATGCATAGTACATCGCATATCTCTCAAAACAATAAGATAAGTAAAATCTTTAAAATCTACAAGTGCAAACAGTAAAAGTAACTATTGTGTTGTACCACAAAAGTTATAGGTTTCTCAAAAAAAAAGATTCAACCAAACACAAGCCACTCATTGTTGCACCTGCTCCTAAGAGCATGTGGATCTAACACAAAGGTACGTTATGAGGAAAGTTGCCTAGTACGGTGCTAAATCTACATATAGTAAAGTTCTAAAGAAAAGGGTGTAAAAGAAACCAACTGGGTGGATTGTCTACACAAAGAAGCCAACACTCTGCTCATTCTTATTAACCTTTAATAAGCCAAGCTTTGTGGATAATCTATGGTCTTGATCCACGTAGGACCTCACACTATGACTCTAAGGTACTAAAAAACCTTAGAGTTGGGGTGACTCCGTAAGCGTGTTGTGGAGTACAATGCATCCTAACTAAGTTTTCAACACGTCCAACTTAAACTTACCAACTGTAACTCCGTGATAAACCCTCCAAGTATTCTTCTTGATTCACCATAACCTCGATCACTTAATCAATTTCCAACACATGAATTCTCGTGAACCACCCAAATCCACTACCCGTGTATGAGAGTCCACCATGGCATATAGGGCACGAGTCAAGGCACTGATAACTAAGTTCAACCAAATCATAGTCGGAACTCCCACGACTATCGCAATCATCCTTATACATAAGAGACTCAATTCTCTTCCCAACTTCAAAAGCCCCATTTTCCTGAAACTCCTCTCTTAGTGCTTCCATTCATAATACTAACCAATGTGGTACATCAACGAGTACATGAGTATTAATCCTAAATGAAAAAGCGAAGTAATAGACCACTAACCATGACTACTTGGCCTGCTCTCTAAGTATCGAGCTGAAGGCACGACGTACTGAGGCTGAACAACCTTGTGGTGACTCCTTAATGTGCCAAGCAACATGCCTCCCAACCAACGCATGTTGGGATCGTGGCATCAAATCTTCTACCCAGAATCCAAGGGTGCATGCCCCTCCCTTGACAGCAACTATTCCACTACCACATGCCACTTAAGATAATCGTCGCGGCGTGGACAAGAACCCAATGGGAAATGTGTCCATTGAACACGTGTTAACAAAATGTAGATATGGGTGCTCATCGAGGCTCACCGCATCTAAACTAGCTTAATTCAACTCGCAATGGATCCTCCATTATTTTTAACTCATATCCATGATTCTATGTATTTAATCTAAAGTATAGTCTGCATTAACAACATGATCGAATTGATGGTTTGGACTTCCCAAAAAAAGGAAGGTGTGGCTTTATAGCTGCCACTATTGAGGACGGATCCTCCGTTGCACAGCAGAGGTATGTTGTAAATAAAGTGGAGAGTTGCCCGAGCCGCTTGATCAAGATCGGGTAGTTCGCATGGTAAGGACTCCCAAAAAATCTTGATTTTGTGTGAACCGCTCGATCTTAATCGAGCGGCCCTGGCAGACCTCCACTTAACAACAAACCTCTGTTGTACGTTAGAGAATCCACTCTCCCACTTTATTGGGAACTAATTACGGATGTCAATGACACTCTCAATCAAGGCTGCGTAGATTTTGCATAATATTTGAATTTGAACTTTTATCAATTATGCCCTTCTTACCATCTATAATATCGATTATGCCCCTTCCTTTGTTGGAATATTAATTGTGTCTTTTTGTAATGTGAGTTTCATCCCTAAACTTTACCTTGATATAAGAGTAGAACTGTAAATTTTCTAAGTAGAGCACAAGTAATAATCCAAAAAAGAGGTACATAATTGATATTGCAAAAGTTAAGAGATTTTAATTTCGATTCTTGTTTCGATCGATGAACCTAAAAGTAATTCAAATGAATCAGAATTTTGAGCAATAATTGAGATATTTCCCTCTGAATAGAATACAAGAAAATAAGCTTAAAGTAATAAATAATTTAATATTTTGTCATATCTTGAATAGTTAAGTATATACAATAAATATGCTTCATCATTTCTTTAAATTTGCAACAAATGATAGAATATATTACTATATTCCTCACAACAAATCATATAACAATGATTATTCTTTGATTTTTTTTCTTCTAACCGTTATTAAATTTAGCAATAATTAATATCAATATTAACAAATAAGCCAACAGAAAAATCATCGTTATATGATCATCTAACAACGAATATGATATTCGTTGCTAATTATATGTATATAGTATAAGGTCCTAGATGGTCCCAGAGGATCCTACATCTATGGCTGCTTAAAACAACAAACCTCAGCTCAACCAAATGACCATGATCAAGCCAATTTAACTTTACAATATAACATGTCGTAATAATCCTAAAGACAGCACCAAGTGAACATTCATAGCAAAGAGCAAATACATACAGAATCACAACCATACATCGAACAGGATACAACGAGTATTAACTGACTGCAGCATAGTTGATGCAAGGCCCCCAAGCTAGCAACCCATTGTCTACATTACAATGACAACTCTCATTACAAGCTTTTCATATATCATCCAACACCCAAAGACCTCAAAGCCTCCTAGAATCGCGACAAGATTTAAATTAGCATGCATCAATTTTACGCTAATACAGAACGATAAACAGAACAGATTTAACACCCACCAGCACATGCAACTTTTTTTGAGATACAAGACCTATAAGTAACACAAATAAACCTCGCACTGAAAATGGCCGGCTTTGCAATAAAAAAAACCAACAGAACATCAGGGCACATTAACAGCAATGAGAACCACACCGATCCGCAGTAAAAACGAATACGGTCATTCTCGACTTCAAAGGAGCACAGGCAAGACTAGAGGAATATCTGAAAGCTTCCCCCCAACTCCATTGGCTTCAGGCATGGAAAAAGACGGATGTACAAGAACATCCAGGAGCTGGAAGCATGACAAGAGCGTTACTGACTTACTCCGGCTGGTTTCTGCCTTTTGTTTGCTCTGTCTGATTCATCACCACTACTTCCAGATCGAGAATGCCCGGTCGTCTGGTTATTATGCGGACTGTTGCATTCCTATAATTAACCAAGTGATTTCTTTAAGTATATATTAAAAAGGAAAAAGATCAAACAACTATCCATCCTAACATCAACCCTTGAAATTCATAGAATTGTAAAAGTCAGATGACTTGCAACTTACCATGACAACCGAAGCAGGTTTGCTAGCCCTCCTTCCTAAATTAATCTGCACAGAAATGCTCGCTTGGGCAAGGTCGATACCGGAACTCTGGAGAGACTGTGCTAACGCATTCATCACACTGTTTTCACACAAAACAAGTAGTCAGAAGAGGGGCACAGTAGTTGGAACGAGTATATGCCAATAGTCAAGTTTTTTAGATTTTCAGAGAAAATCCAATCAGATGCTAAAAAAGATTACAGAAAACCTCAACTTATCATAAGCTCGGGAGATTGGAGCGGCAAAAGAATCTTGCAACTCTTATATAACATCAGAAAGATGCAATGCTATGCAATACAACGAAAACAGAGCAAGCACCATATACCAATGACAAAGATAGAATATAAAGGCAATACAAAACACGCAATCTCAAAAGTTTAGACCGAACTACATGAATAGCTAGACAGGCCATTTGCAGTCTTTCAAGAAAGCAATAATAGAAAGAGACTGCTAATTTAAGATTCCACATTAGTGGACTAAAGATGTGCAGAATATTGCAAATGGATGGCAACTGGAGAAAGACATTTTTTTGCAACTTCAGAGGATCGACTGTGAAAAGATGTGGGTTCGAATCCAAGAAAGACCCAAGATAGATCTGAATGGCGGCAAAGAATCCATGTAGCTGACCCTACTTAAGTGGGAAAAGGCTTTGTTGTTGTGCTGGTGGTGTGTCAAAGGATCAATTTGTTTATCGTTGCCACTTCTGACTTTCTTCATCAGGATCATGGAACGGGCTTATATATCTGACTTTGTTCATGCCGCATTATAAGTTTATTATTCAAGAAAAAAAAACCCTGACGACACTTCTGGATTGTCCCATGCGTGCCACAAGTCGTATCTCAGACACTCGTTTATGATTAATATATTATGATTAATTTGGGACAACAATAACTTTAATGTGACATAGGAGCGAAATTACCACTATTTGGTCTCTAATCTCATTTTCTCAAACAAAAAAAGTGTTTTCTTCCTCCACATTGAAGTTAACTCTCAATTTGAATAAGAAACAATGAGAAAATAGTAATTATATTTCAACCCTAAGTATCACACTCTGATTCTGACTCTTGCAAAATAAGTGAATTCATCTGCAAAAAGGCTTACCCTTGAGAGTACGTGCTGGAGATATTAATAGTGCCTTCATCAATCGTCAAGTCTTGGTCAAGAGTTTGGCCACTGCCCACATCTGGTCTCAAGCACTGGGACTGAGATTGATATGCCATATTTTCTGCCTCTGGATTCAACCTCTGCAGTGGTTGTATGTATCCAGCAGCCGCCCCTATTTCCTGTACAGGAACAGCCGCTCGGGTTGCTTTTCCTGAAATAACTGTGGTGACAAACTCAGGTTCTGATGGAGCCCGGCTGTTTCGATGAATCACTGCCGCATTAGGAACAGCAACTTCGGATGAATTAATAAAGCTGGCAGGGATATGCCCATTTTTAATGGCCGGAGAAGGGCCTCCTACAGCATCCATAGGCGTTTGGGGGTTCCTCTGTAGCAAAAAAAATTATAATTAATAGATGTCAGAAGAACGCATCGTATGTATCTTTTCAACGTGGTCTACTTCATTTATCACGTTTAACAAGGATTTTAAATGGATATACCCGCGCATTTTCCCAGGAGGTTCTAAAAAAGACTTTTACCTGCCAAAAAGGACATGGGAAAAAAATCAACTCAAGTCCTTTTAAGGGGGAAAATTGTCAATTTGTTTTCTTATTTCACATCAGATATCCATCCTACTGTCAGAGTTTCTATTGTTCTTTTCCTCACATATGGAAAACTCTTGAGAAAACATTTAAAAAAACTCATTAGAAGAAGACTTTTAGATATTATATAACATACCATACATCTCAGTAGGAGCAATATGAAAAACATGGTCGAAAGAAATAAGAAAATATGCAATTTTACAATAGAAAAAAAAACCAACAGAAGGATTTTCATGCTTGATTATTTGTGAACCTCTGAATAAAAAAATTGAATAGTGTAAGCTCTAGAATATAAAGAAAGAATTTAGACTGTTGCATCACAACATGGTAAACTATTCTTCCACTACATAAAAGGAAGACCTTCCAAATTCAGCCCACAAAGATTCACAAAAACACAGGAAATGGGAACATGTCAATTTACAAGAAATTTAACATAATGTCCAAGAATATATCAGTGGCAAAAAAAAGTCATCAGCATTAACTGAAGATAATGCGGTAATAAATCTTCCATTATGCCATGTATGTTTCACTTCCCATCATCGACGATTCATTTTTCAAAAAGAAAATTTAAAGAACCTAGAAAAAGGCCTTCTATATTTTCATTTACATAAATCACTTTGTTAAAGTAAAATATTAATAGAAAATGTTGCATCCACACACAAAAATTGCCGTAACCTGAAGTGGAAAGTAAACAATTGAAACAAGCAAAAATATAGAAAGGTTGGCTAGTTAAACATCAACCAAAGTTTTAAATTTCGATATCGGATATTGTATCAGGGTTTTAACTCAGCCATGGCCGGTCTCAAACCCGGATAAACGAGGAGGGTTACGTTAGGTAGCCGACAGCCAGCGTAAAACAATCAGAGACAACTTCCTAAATATTGCTTTTTTTCAAAAAAAAATACTATTTAAGAAGTTGCCTCATGACAGTCGGATCTTTTCAACATTGATTTAAGCAAACATACTGATTTCGTTGGGACGTTCCCTACTTGCAACGCATTGCATCGCCCGAATGCAATGAAAAATTGGCAAGGGCCGCTACATCGCAGCCTGGATGTAGTTCAAAATTTACAAGGGTTTTCGCATGAGAAACGCATGCGGGTAATTAAGCTAGTTCCGCTGCATCACCGTCCGAATGCAGTCCAAAATTTACAAGGGTTCTCGCAAAATAGACGCGTGCGATTAAAGAAGTCAGTCCAAAAGAGATTGCAATGGAAGTTGCAGATTGGTAGTTGGAATATTGACACTTCAACTGGAAAGTTGATGAAGATAGTGGATACGATGGAAAGAAGGAAGATTCATATACTTTGTCTTCGAGAGACTAAATGGGTTAAAGAAAGCAAGGGAGATTGAGAAGACATACTTTAAACTTTGGTATTCAGGTAAAGATAAGGGTAGAAACGGTGTTGGAGTGGTTGTTCATAAGAATTTGAATGATTGTGTAGTTGAGGTGAAAAGATTCAATAATCGAATTATTTTGCTAAAATTGAATTGGTTTAGATGAAAGGATTAAACAAGCTTTTTGGGAGAATTTGGATAAGAGTATACAAGAAATCCCACAAAGAGAGATGATTTGCAACGGTGGAGATCTTAATGGACATGTAGGAAAAGATGCTTCAGGGTATGCTAGTGTTCACGGAGGACATGGTTTTGGTGATAGAAATGAAGAGGGAAAAGCCATCCGGATTTTGTAACTGCATATGATCTATTCATACTTCATAGCAAACACTCTTTTCAAGAAGAGGAGGAGCATTTAATTACTTATAAGAGTGGGCCAAGTAGAACACAGATAGTTTACTTTACATTGAGGAGAAAAGATCGGTTGTATTGTAAAAACTGCAAAGTAATCCCAGGTGAGAGTTTGACAACCCAACATCACTTGTTAGTTTTGGATGTGTAAATAAAAGGGCTGGTAAAGAAAAGGAGGGTTTCTAAGATAACTAGAACTAGATGGTGGAATCTTCCACTGAAGTAAGCGAGCTTCAGTGAGAAGGTTTTAGAAGACTTATCTTGGGATTGTAATGGTAGTGCAAACGAGATGTGGGAGGCAGTAGCATCCTGTATCAGAAAGGTAGTCAAAGAGATGCTAGGTGAGTCAAAGCGAGGAGAGCTCCAGGTCAAAAGGAGGCTTGGTGGTGGAGTGAAGGGGTGCAAGAGAAGCTAAAAATAAAAAGAACTTGCTTTATGTGTAAAGTTAGAATAGAGGAAATTGTCACAAATTACAAAATAGCGAAGAAGGAAGCAAAGAAGGCTGTAAGCGAATCTAAGTCAAAAGCTTATGAAGTTTTGTATAAAAATCTCGACTCTAAGGAGGGTCAGAAGGATATATTCAGGTTGGCCAAAGCAAGAGAAAGAAAGACCAAAGACCTTTCTCAAGGTTGCAAAAGTCGGTAGTCGGTACTCGGTCGGTTGGGTCACTGACTAAGGATTAATCGGCAGTCGGACGACTAATCGGATTTAGTCGGACTTTAATCGGCTTTGAATTTTATGATTATTTTGAATATATAACTCATTTTTATACATAGATTTTGTACATTTTTATACTATCATAATAAAATAAAAAAGTAGTTGAATTTAAATAAAACATTGAGCATATTATAATAAGTTTGCTTATAAAAAAAGCAAAACATATAAGAATATGGTATCTCCAAGCAAAAACTTGGTCGACTAGTGTGCCTAGTCGGAATTAGTCGGTACTCGGTCGGCCACCCCACTGACTAGACTAGTCGGACCTACTAGTCGGGCCAGTCGGGCGACTTTTACAACCTTGACCTTTCTCAAGTGAGATGCACTAAGGACGAGGAATGCCATGTACTTGTCACTCAGAAGGATATAAAGATTAGATGGGAGCAGTACTTCCATAAACTTCTCATTGAGGAAGGAAAATAGAGAGATCACTTTGGGCTCTGTTCACGAAAGCGGTCGTGCGGCCGCATATGCTGCCGCATATGCGTATGCGGTGCCCTCAACGCACCGCTTTCATGAAGCCCCCCATTATGCGCCCTGTGCGCTTATGAAGACCGCATATGCGGGCTGTTCGGCCGCATATGCGGTTTGTGCGGCCGCATACACAGTTTTATATTTATTTTTTATTTGTTAATTTGTGCCACGTTTTTATTGTGTTATTTATGTCATGTTTTTCCTTGCTTTTGCATGTATACTAACCAAGCATTCCATGATCTTTAATTCTATTGTCAAAGTAGTTATACTGCGAGATTGGAGTAAACACGCAAGGAAGAAAAAGAATAATGTACTAATAATTTAACAAACTAATTTCGTCAACTACTAGTTATTATGAATGCAATATAATATATGTAAAGTTTGGTACTTTTGATGGAGGATCAGTTGTAAATATAACGACAAAGATAAATGATGTCATAATTAACAATAGAGTTTTTTGTGCACTAACTTTTCTATTTTGTTGATTGTTGTCAATTATTTTGTGTGTTAACCGTTCTATTGAAGTATTGATATTTGATTGATGGAGATTGTTTGAACTCTATATATAAATTTAGTTCTGTTGTAGTCATTTTTCTATATATTTATTTATTTATAAATAAAAAAATTAGGAAACCGCATAGAACCGCATATACCCCGCACATGGTTTTAAAAAGCGCCGCCTCGAGGCGCAGAGGCGTACGCCTCAAGGCGAGGCGTGGCCAAAACGCCCCGAGGCGCACGCCTCAGGGGTATCCAAGGAGGCGTACGCCTCAGCCTCGCCTGAGGCGCTCGAGGCGTGAGGCGCTTGAGGCGAGGCTGAGGCGTAAGCCTCAAAATTGGGTTTTTTTTTACTTTTTCCGGGTCACGTGCAAAGCACGTGACCTTTTTTTAATACATTCGAAGCGTCGGGGTTTGGGGAAGGTTCTGTTCGACAGAAACCCTCCCCCTCCCTTCCCCTGAGCCCCGCACCTCCCTGTCCCGGCCCCGCCTCGCCGCCAACCAGCCATCGCCGCCCTCCGGAGTTGCCGCCCAGGCCTCCTCTCCATCGCCGACCCTCTTGCCGTCCAGCCGGAGTAGGTATGCGCCGCCGCCGCCTCCGAGTTTGTTTTTTTTTATTTTTTTTCATTTTTTTTGTGTTTTCCAATTGTTGGGTTACATTCTTACATATGCTATGACTTATTAGTAGAGAGTTCTCTATTTTTTTGCAACATTATATTCTTTCTCTTTGACATAACACCTAGGGATAGGATGTCATGTATGTGCAACTATGATGTATGTGCAATTGTGCATTTTTTTGCTAGGCTATTTTTTTGCAACTGTGATGAAGGATTACATGTATGATGTATGTGCATCTTGTAGTTAGTAATTAGTATATATCAATATGTGTATGTTATTGTATAACTTGTAGATATGGGAAGGAAAGGCCAAAGTGGGGGGCGATCGGATCCCGGATGGAGATACTGTCGAGAACTTGAAATGGACGAGCATCACAAAGGGAAAGGATATGTATATGTTGAATGCAATTTTTGTTCGATGAAGATCACCGGTGGGGTGAAGCGGCTAAAAGACCATCTTGCAAAGACACGCAAGAATGTGAGAGCTTGTCCAAGCGTTCCTATTGAAGTACAACAAGAGATGAAGATGTTCATGGACAGCAAGGGTAATGAAAAGAGAAGACGGTTTGAAGAAATGGAAGAAGTTTGTCGAGTTGGGATGCAAGGGCCATCTGGAGGTGACGAAAATGAACCGGCACAAAGAGCACCGACAGATTCTAGTGGTATCAAGCCAGCTCGAGGACCGATGGATTTTTTCATTGCACATGGAGGTAGGGGTGCAGGTAGTTCGGATCCTCCCGCTCAACAAGTCACTTTGAATGCAAGCTGGAAAAAAGATGAGAGAAGGAGGATTTGCAGGAGCATTGGGAGATTTTTCTTTGAGAATTCATTGGCATTCAACATAGCCAATAGTCCTTCCTATCTGGCGATGATGACTGATGTATGTGGATATGGAAGGGGTTTCAAGCCACCAACCATGCATGAACTCCGAACTTGGATTTTGAAAGAAGAGAAGCAGGCCATTACCACTCTTGTTGATGAGGCGAAGGCTTCTTGGATTGCCACGGGTTGTAGCATCATGTCGGACGGTTGGACCGACACGAAAGGACGCACTTTGATTAATTTTTTGGTGAATAATCCCAAAGGCACTTACTTCTTGAAGTCAATTGATGCATCCGATCAAGTTAAAGATGCTAGGATGCTTTTTAAAGTGCTGGATGAAGTTGTTGAGGAGGTCGGAGAGACGAATGTTGTCCAAGTCATAACGGACAATGCATCCGCTTACAAAGCTGCTGGACAAATGTTGATGGATAAAAGGAAGAATCTTTATTGGACACCTTGTGCAGCGCATTGTATAGATTTGATGTTGGAGGATATCCTCAAATTGCCACTTCATGCATCGGTGTTCAAAAAAGCCAAAAAAATTATCAATTTTGTGTATGCTCATGCTTGGGTTTTGGCAATGGTGAGAAAAATTGCAGGTTGTGATTTGGTGAAACCTGCCGTTACAAGATTTGCCACTGCATTTCTTACGTTGCAAAGCTTGATTAGAGCCAAGGATTCTCTTGAATCCTTCTTCACTTCCAGAGCATGGAAGAACAGTTCTTATGTGAATCGCCCATTGGGCCAAAGTGTGGTGAACATTGTTGTGAAGAGCAAGTCTTTTTGGCCTGGTGTTGCATATGTTCTCAACACCACGAAGCCTTTGGTCACCGTTTTGAGGTTGGTGGATTCTGAAAAATTTCCACCGATGGGATTTATTTATGAAGCCATGGACAGGGCCAAGGAGGAGATTGCTAGAAATCTTGAAAATGACGAGACCAAATATAAAGTTATTTGGGATATTGTGGATAGCCGTTGGGATCGTCAACTTCACAGGCCTTTACATGCTGCTGCTTATTTCCTCAATCCCCACTTTCATTATGAACCGACATTCTCCAACCACTTAGAGGTGAAAATGGGATTGTTTTCATGCATGGAAAGATTGATCATTGATCCAGATGCGAGGATGAAAGCAGATTCACAACTTGATTCCTTCATGCATGCAAGAGGTTTTTTTGGATGGGCAAATGCAGTTAATTCAAGGAAAACAAGAAGTCCTGGTGAGTATTGTAAATAAATTTTAAGAGTTTTCCATATACTACATAATCACTAAAATGTGTGGTTGACCTTTACAAGCGGATTGGTGGACGTTGTTTGGTGATGAAACACTTGAATTGGCAGCATTTGCTATTAGGGTGTTGAGCTTGACTTGTAGTGCTTCTGGGTGTGAGCGTAATTGGAGCTCTTTTAATCAAGTAAGTGGTTAGTTAAAGCATTATTTAATTTTATGATAGTGTTTTTGTTTCATGTTAATCACTTAATCCGTACGTATGTCTATATAGGTCCACACTAAGAGAAGAAATCGTTTGTCACAAGCGAAGCTCAATGATCTGGTTTATATCATGTTCAATTTGAAATTGAAACATAGAGAATTGAGGACGAAAACAATAGAAGATCCATTATGTTTGGAAGACATTGACTCTGGTGATGAATGGATTTCAGAAGCACACGATGTCGAGGCGTATCAGGATCTTGATGCGAACATACCCCTTGACGATGATCCTCTTGAGGAGGAAGGAGGTCAAAGAGGTGGAGGAGCTCAAGTCGCTCAGCCTAAAAAGAAGGGGAAGAGAAATGACAAAGGTGCAATACAATATTATAAATTAAAAGAATGTTCGATGCTTTTTTGTGAATTGTGTTTCAAATGGTTGACTATGCAATATGCATATTACTTTCTTGATTAGGTAAAGGAAAAGCTCCAATTAATGTTGACGAGGAGGAGTACTCCAATTCTGAGGATGGAAGCGAGGATGAAGATGAAGATGATGTGAACTTGAATTTTATGGATGACTCCGATGATGATCCAATGAGTAGCAGTGACGATGACGATGGCGGCGACAACACTGCTGAGGGGCGAGATGATTGAAGTTGATTCGTTGAATCAATTTTGATGATTTGTGATTTTGATGTATCACACAATAGTGATGGAACATATGTTGCATTAATTTCATGCTTGTGTGAAACTTTATTTCCTACTTTGTGTTTTCTTTTCTACTTTCACAATCGTATTTGAACTTTGGACAATCGTAGTTGTAGTTTGTAGTTTGTATTGAACTTTAGGACAATATATTGCAATTGTTAGTGTTGTTAGTATTTATTCCAATTTATTTTGCTTTAATTTTAATTTTTTTTCCAAAAAATTGAGGCTTACGCCTCGACCGCCTCGAGGCTTACGCCTCGCCTCACATTTTGGGAAAACGCCTCGGACCGCCTCACGCTTTTTTAAACCTTGACCCCGCATATGCCCCCGCATACCGCTTAAGCGCTATTCAGTGATCTGTCCGAATGCATATGCATACCGCTTTCCTGAACCTTGACTTTGGGTGATCTAGCTTGTAGTGAAAGTTACTTGAATCGTGCAAGCTATAAACGGATACAAAGAAAGGAAGTAGAGGAGGCTTTGAAGGTTATGAGACCTGGGAAAGGTGTAGGACCGAATGACATTCCTGTAGAAGTATGGAGAGTTTTAGGTGAGCGTGGTTTGACTTGGCTTGCGAATCTATTCAATGTTATTTGGCGAAGCAAGAAAATGCCAGAAGATTGGAGGAGTATCATGGTGCCTCTTTATAAGAATAAAGGAGACATTCAAAATTGTTCAAATTATAGAGGTATCAAGCTGATGAGTCACACTATGAAAATTTGGGAACGTGTGATCGAAAGAAGGTTGAGGCAAGTTTTCAACATAAAAGAAAATCAATTCGAATTCATGCCAGGTAGTTCAACGATTGAAGCCATCCAATTGCTGAGAAGAACAATGGAGATTTATAGAGCTAAAAGGAAGAACCTCCATATGATTTTTATTGATTTGGAGAAGGCTTATGATTCTATCCCACGAGAGATATTGTGGAGAGTTTTGGAGAAGTGACAAGTACATATCCTATACATTAACCTCATAAAGGACATGTATGATAGGGCTTTAGCTTGTGTAAGGATCCCGTCTGGGAAGACTGGATATTTTGACATCAACATCGATTTACATCAAGGTTCTGCTTTGAGTCCATTTCACATTCAGGATTGAGTTACCTTGGTGCATGTTATTTGATGATGATATTATGTTAATTGACAACACTAGAGATGGAGTAAATGAGAAGCTTGAGATCTGAAGACATGAGTTGGAGACTAAAAGATTTCATATAAGTAGGGCTAAGACGGAATACATGGAGTGCACCTTTGATGGAAGCAATGGTGAAGGAATCGAGGTGAAGATTGGTGACGATAACATTCAGAAGAGAGATTCCTTTAGATATCTGGGATCTATTCTGCAACATGATGGGGAAATTGATGGAGATGTTACTAATATAATAAATGCAGGTTGGCTAAAGTGGAGAGAAGCATCTGTTGTTCTCTGTGATAAGAAAATTCCTTTAAAAATTAAAGGAAAGATTTACAAAGCAACCGTGAGACATGCTATGCTCTATGGATCTGAATGTTGGCTTGTGAACCATAAACATATACAGAGAATGAATGTAGCAGAAATAAAAATGCTAAGGTGGATGTGTGGACACACACGTAAAGATCGAATTCGGAATGATGCAATCAGAAAGAAAGTTGATGTAGCTCCGATCGAGGATAAGATACGAGAAAACCATTTAAAATGGTTTGGACATTTGCAAAGAAGATCAGTTGATGCACCAGTTAGGAGATGCGAGTGTCGGGACATTGAGCCGGCTAAGAGAGGGCGAGGACGGCCCAAGAAGTGTTGGAAAGAGACTATACGAAAGGATCTTAGTTTTGTGGATATAAGCCCGGGATTGATCCAAGATAGATCTGAATGGAGGCGAAGAATCCATGTAGCTGACCCTATTTAATTGTGGGAAAAGGCTTTGTTGTAGTTGTAAATATCACATCAACACCATGTCGAAACGAGATTTCACCAAAATTTCGACAAAATTACAGTTATATTTCGTCCAAATCGAGCAACATATGTGAAAGAAGGCCTCCATATCAGCATTCCGCTCAAAATGTCGGTCCCATGTCGAAACCGAAATTTCGACGTAATTTTGCCGATATTTCACAAAATCTAAACCATGACATCAACTAATGTGAAAAATATTTCAACGAGACGTAGTCAGATGCAAAATGCAAAAAATGAGTAAGCTACACTGGATATAATATTTCCTAAAAGCTTTGAAAGAAAGAATGAACAAATAAGCTACACAATGCATAAGAACAGAGAAAAAAAGTGGGTCCAATTGAGTATAGATTGGTAACATTAGATAGAGAATCGCATGCTTAACCTCTAAACATTCAAGTGTGTAAACGACTTTAACTACATTACCCATGAAAATATTAACTTGGAGGAACTACTTGCTTACCCAGGGCATCATATTAGTAGCATCCTGATTCCATCCTGGAAACTCTGACTCGTATTTTTGCACCCTTTCTTGTAAAAACCGGATATATTCAATAACCTGTAAATGAAAAGCGTGTGTAAGAAATTTGCAACAGATGTAAAAATAAGGCTAACACATACAGAGATTATATAAAATATATTAACCAC
Source organism: Ottelia alismoides (assembly GCA_037367405.1). Lineage (NCBI taxonomy): Eukaryota > Viridiplantae > Streptophyta > Magnoliopsida > Alismatales > Hydrocharitaceae > Ottelia > Ottelia alismoides. The sequence continues at coordinate 739,827 of JAZKJV010006856.1, read as the reverse complement.
CATCCAAAAAAATAAGTTAACATTCAACACATTCATAGAGAATTATTTAAGACCTCCAAGTACTACAAGTCAATCCAAACCTTAATACTAATTATCCAGTTGCCAGATCATAACTAAACTCACTACATGTTCGTAGAAAGTGTTTGCAAAGTACACCATTATTCTTTAGAGAAAACTACTCCAACATTTGACATTCTCAATAGCCACTAGCCATATAGACTGCATCTTAAAAGACTTTTTTTAAAGAAAAAAGAACCTCCACCATATAGGTGTATGCTCAAAACTTCACCATTTATCACCAAAAAGTATTACAAGCCTATAACATGTACAGTATAAAGAAACTTGTAAGTTCCAACTCTCATTCAATGCACTAGCATGCGTCACCATCAAGACTTTTCAATATAAAAGAATCATCTTAAACCTTAATACACGTATATTCCATCGTGTACATCATATGCAAATTTCAGACATGAGTATGAATCAACAATGCCTCAAATTAAAATAAGACACCAAAAGTAGTTGGTGATCAGTTTTTATTTTTTTATCTATAGTTAGAGATCAGTTGAATTATGTATTATATTCAAAAAGTTTGTAGAACTTAAATGGGTGAAATTTTAAAACCAGGAGGAATTTGAAACTCTTTTTGGGCAGAACACTGGGTTTATGACAAGGTAAAGATACATCAAGCTTATTCGAGTCAAAAGGACTGCAGTAGAATATATGTTTGACTCTTTTGTCAGCCGGGTACAATCAACTTAGATAGACACAAGTGGAGAACTTGGTCAAGTGTATCCACAGCAAGTTGAGTTAAAACAGAAGCTAGTCAGCTACATGTAAAGCTCTATAACTACTATATCTCATCAACTTCATTTTTAGCATAAGGACTTGCAGACAAAAGTTTCATCACACCATAGTTAACACAAATTCACCACAGGTCTCGATCATGTTCAAGAAACTTTTGTTGCATTGGAAAATTTAGAATCCAAAGTGCTGGTCAGACCAACAATATAGCAGGTAATTCACAACTAATTTTCTCAAAAACAATCCACCTCTAGAAGAAATGATGCTTTGTCCCGTTTCTGATCACTGTGAGGTATTAAATCTCTCAAAATCTGGAATCTGTTGTACAAAAATATCACCAAAATCGGTAAACACTTTCAAAACTGCACGTAGAAGAGTTCAATACATGTAAATAATAATTTAAAGCCAACTGCTTGAGTATTGTGTTTCTAAAAAAACTAGGACAATTGCAATCTCAGACAGGAAAAGGTCAAAACACTCTAATTATACACAGGTAAATGGATATTTTGAAATTGATCGCAGCATTACGTAACAAAAAATATGGTTTAATAAAATGATTAATTCAATAATAAGAAAAGATATTTCTGTTACCAGAATATGTTAATATAAAAACATATATGAGCCAAGTTGTGCTAAGGATCTGATGTAGCAAATCCCTGGAAAAGGTTCTCAAACTAGTTGCGATTTTTGGTTGAAATATATAAAGAAAATTTGCTGGGAAACATATGGGCAATGTACTTACTCTGTGAGGGCATGTTCGGTAGGAGAAATAACCCTGGAATAAGGCGCTAATTCTCCTCTCGACACGGTTTCCAGTGGTATGACTAGTCCTCATTATTCCATCTTATTTCATCCTTATTCATATCTTTATCCCACCTTACCTACCCTTATTTCACCTTATTCTCCTTATTCTTATCTTCCAGCCGAACAGAGAATAGATCCTTATTCTCCTTATTCCCCATCCTTATTCATACTTATTCCCGAATTGAACGCCCCCTTAGCTTCTTAAATACTTCAACATCTACCTTCCGCTTTACACAAAACTAGACTGTTAGTGTCGGGGATATTCTAGCATTTAGTACTTGCAATTGGATAGCCAGACAGGTTCCAAGGAGAAAAGTGTGATTGCCGAAACTGACTAATTGGATGCATGGATTAGGAAATTGGACATTATGATAGAACTGTTACGGAAGAAAAAAAATGCTGCACAAAAAATTCAAGATTTCTGAGGAAGCGCAACGGGTAGACTATGAGCAATAAGGGTATGGTGGTTACATTACTTCAACCATCTATATTGGCAATTCAATAGGCTGCAAGTTTCCCGTTTGTTAGCAGTATATCACTATGAATCATAAAAAATCTACCACATAAGAGTATTTTGTAACTGAAACTGAATAGTTAATGAGGTTCATCAGTTATGAAAATGTAGGATCTATGGAAACACCTGCATGAAAATCTAAACAACAATATACACCAACTCTGATTTTTTTCAGACACTATCTCAGCAAAAACAATGGAAACACATATGACCATTAATTAATACAAACAAAGAAAAAATATCTCTGTTTCGTATAACATTCACCCCTTATAGTATAGCATGTTACACAGAAAAAGGCATGAAAACTTAAAAAAATTGCCTGTCATTGATCTTGCTCCTCCTTCGTTGTTCAGTTGCAGAGTGTTTTGAGCGTGGAGTGGATGGCTTCTGCTCGTTCTTTCCATCTACTCTCACTGTTATTTCTGGAGATCAAGAAGAACATTTATGATCGGACATTGAAACCAACACAGATCCTAGAAAGCATAAGGAAAAACAACCAACTTAACACCATCACTTAAGAATCACTACTTTCAGAACGTTTTAGTAATCATCAGTCACCAAAAAATCATATTCAACCTAGAAATATAAGTGGCATCAAGGACGGATATATAGAGGGGCAAGGAGGGGCCCACGCCCCCCCCCTCCCCCCCACCCCCCAATTTCACAAGACATCATGCAATTCACAATGATCCTTTATTAAGATATATGTTGGTAGACAACAAGAAAACCTGGAATAAACAAGGAAAACATATTCAGATTCTTTAAATACCGAAATACCTAGAGTCTGCCCTTGCTTTATTCATTAAAAAAATTAACATTGTCTTAAAAAGTGGAAATGATATATTTTCTATCAGTAGTTGCTGCTTACGGGAGGGATGGAGCTTACTAAGAATAAATTTTCAACTTTCTAAAGCATAAGACCTTTTGGGTTTACACCAAAGAACTGGAAAATTTTAGTTTTCAATTATGATAATATAAAAAAGTTAAAATATATTTGAATGTTAATTTGAAGATTTAAAGCTATGAAAATGTTCAAATGAGGAATTATAGATGAAAAAACTTTAAATAAGCCTTGCAAATTCTAACCGACAATTTTTATTACTAATTTTACCCAATTGATCCAAACATTTTAAAAATGTAAGAAATAGTGATCATAGTTATATACCAAATTTTGCATTTCATTGAGTTTTTATTAAAATGTATTGTTCCACTTGCTAACGCATATAACTATTCTATATAATTGTGCAAGAACATGATGCAATACCTAAATGTAAATAATCATTTTATAGTTTGAGAAAGAGTTACATCATAACTTTAATACATATTATAATTATTCTATATGATGGTTCATTTTTATAAAATTGATAGATACAATATTAATTTCAACTTGTGCCACCTACTAAATACTATCCTGGCTCCATCCCGGAGTGGCATGTTTGTTTGAATGACTTGTTGACTTGTTCTGCTGCTAGGCAGTTGGGCCGTTAATTTTTTTCTTTTCTGCATGTTTCAGCCGCATGGAATGGTGCCAGTGTTCTAGCCGAGGGTTGTCAATATAGCAGAAATAACTAAATTTCAGCGGCAAATGCCTTAACTCCCCAGGAGCCAAGCTGCAGTAAAATATACCACAGCTTCTACACGCCTAGTTACAAACACCCCTACCACTAGTTTCTCAGCCATATGACCATAAGACTCGGCCATATAAAACCACAAAAACAAACAGGTTAAGGATATTTAAACATTTCATATTTTTACCATAATTCACAGATTTGAATTGCACCTTTAATTGACATAGACGAGAACCACAATTTCGAAAAGTGAAATCGTATTCAGAAAAAAACGAAATAATACCATCAGCATTCACCTAAACAAAGACACTCACAGCCCAACAATTCACAAACTTCATCACAATCAATGCACTCATAAAAAAAGAACAAAAAAACAAAGAAATTTTAAAAAAGCACGAACCTTTCTGCCCGGCGCCATCTCTCCTCCCGAACCCATCATCATCCTCCTCGTCATCCGTAAAACCCTTGCTCAAATTCGACCCAACATCCATCAAATATACTTGTTTCCTTCCCCTGCTCTGGCTCCTGCCAAGCACCACCCACCAAACCCAAGATTCACAACAAACAAAACCCTAAAATACCCACAAAATTCCAAGCCGAAAATGCCCGGCAAGATGAGAACTTGACCCACAAACCTCCAAGAACAAGAGAAAACCCCCCAGGCTTCTTGGTGGCAGCAGCGAGGACTGGTTGTGCTGACGGTGTGCTCCGCCCGGGGATGCCGTGTAGGGAGGGGGAGTATTTTAGAGAGGGAAAGCCGCGGGTCGATTCCGGTTGAAAGTGGAGAAAGGGGTTGGGTGGGTAGGTCTAACGTGAGCCGGGGGTTCAGGGCGGATTTCAAAGTGTGCGGTGCGATTGGGTTGAGCGGAGGCCGTGAGATCCGAATTGTTTGCTTTGGGTTTGTGATATCTATTTGCATCGTGGAAATTGTTTGGGAATTTTGTTAACTCCTTGGAGAGAGAGAAACGCCAACGTGGGATCACGTGGGACGCATGTGGAGCAAGATGGCGGTGGGCCCCGTTGTTTTTGAGCCGTGGAGGGCACTCCGCTTTGCACGTGATCCGCCTAACATCGTTGGACTCGGGAGGGTACGACCCGTGGGATACTCTGCGATCTAGGGTTAAATCCCGTTGGAGCATGGACCTCGCTGCCTATTGCAACTACCCTAGCTCAATACCTAATTAACTTATATGTATAATATTATTTAAGTTTATTTAAAAAGTTCTTTAAAGTTCTGTTGTCAAATAATTTCAAATAACTGTTAAATAGCTAAAATACAATGAAAAATTATTGGATAAATTACAATTTGGGTCCTCATCTATAGGTCCGATCACAGAATGAGTCTTGGTCTTTAAATTGTAACGATTCGGGCCACAGGACCATTTAGGAAATGGAAATTTTGAGGTTCATGATGAATATGCCCTTGTTGGGAAGGGAATGGGGTTGGGTTCCAATTTTTAAACAAGGACATACTCGTCATTAGCCCCAAAAAGTTTATTACATTAATGGCACTGGGACCCGAATTGTTACAATTTAAAGATCGGACCCATTCTCAGATCGGACCCATAGATGGAGACCCAAATTGTAGTTTACCCAAAAGTATTTACAAATCATCTCCAAATTATATAATATTTGTTTTTATTTTCTTTTGTGTATATTCTTCTTTTTTTTCATCTTTCACTTTACATGACATCTCTCACCTCCTTAGGAGGGGAAATGGAATCATCACTCCCTTATCAATTACATTCACATGGGTTTAGAGTATAATTAAGAAAAAATAACAATTACAATGGAAAAACAATTCCACTCAACACAAGAATTGCCAGTTTTGCATATCCGCTAGAATGTTTCTATTCCTTTAAACATGGCTTTGATGTGTGTATGTGAAAAGATATATTCTTCATCAACATTTGCTAATTCCTCCACCATTGCTATAAACATGCCACTTAAAGATTGCAAAGGTATACTATGGTATTTTTATTTATTTTAAAATATGAATACCATCTTGCAAATACAAATATTATTTGTCATCCTAAAAATATTTGTATACAAAAAGATGGCAATCAAATACAACTAATAACATTGTTTGCTTTACTCGACAATCCAAAAATGCCAACACCCCCAGCCAGCGACTCTGACCTTGCCAAGATCCCCGATCTTCTCAAGCCACAGGCATCCCACTAAGAAACCAATTTCCCTATATCATATTACTTACGTTAGCCATATGGAACAATTTATTCTTTTCTAAACTTTGATGAACAATCTTTTCAAGTAATTTCCATGCGACAATACTAGATATTTTTGGCAAATTCTTCTATTTTTAAATACAGTTGGTGCGCGATGTGTTTTGATTTTTTTTGGAAAAAAAAGAGGCTTAATGCTTTTGAATTCATTGTTTTAACTCTACATCTCAGTAGAGTTGTAGCAAGTTGTTAATTTGGTCATTTTTGCATCAAATTGCATACATAAGCTAGGATGCATATCTCTTGCTTGTCATGATGAGGTTTTTTCACTCATATATGAGATTCACTTGACCTATAAAAAGAAAGTGAAGAATAAACTAATGAAACTCCTTACTGATTGAAGATACGAGTTCTACTTTGGTTGGAAGATCGCTACTCGAATATGACACTGCGAAAATGGGTTGATCATATCGTGTGTGTGTGTCCTCAATTTATACCATAACATCCTCCCTTTTAATAATTATATAACAACCAAATCCAATCGTTCTTTCAAATTCTAATAAAGTCATGTCATAACAAACCTTCTCAACAACCCCATCTACACAAACACATTTTAAACTGCATGCCTATCCACAATACTATCTCCGTAAAATTAGGGCTAACCTACTATAGAGGTATCCCATTCCAAACGACCTAGAAAATCCATCCTTCACTTCATATGACGTACATTTACCAAGCATTCTCTATACATCCAGATCTTTGCAATGTCTTAGTTGGATGAGACGATGGGGCATACCATCTTTCACATTAAATGTTTAAAAATTTGTCAAGGCTTACCAGGGCGAATGAATAATTGCCATAATTTTGCAACCAACGCATAAAAACCCTCGTTTGCAATTGAGTGTTTAATGAAGTTCGTCTAAGCACATCTAATATTTTATCCCATGCTAATTAGATAATTGAGTTAATATTAATAATAATAATAATAATAATATATCCTGATGGCATCTACATATTTCAAAACAAGGAGATTTTATCTTATAATAAACTATTATAGTTTAAATAGTCACACCAGGATTGTATCATTTATTATATCTTTGTATACATTAGTTATCCTTTCTTTATTTCTTAAATAATCTAACAAAAGCAAGAAAAAAACTTTACTTATTTCTTATTCATCATTATTTCTTATACGTCATTCGAACGAGTCATACATTGATCATTGGTACTCTTCTTCAGCATAGAGAATCCTTGTTGGATAAATTAATTATGTTAGTCATTTGCCATTTCACGTCGTCAAAGATTATCCATTTAGTGGGTTCCCTTATAAAAAAGGATTACACATCATGTTTGCATCAGTTTACCCACCCTGCTTTGCTTCGGAGATCTTTTTCCTCACGAGCTCGCCGGCTCTATCTCTTTCTTCTCTCAATCAAATCGTCGTTATTACTATGGACTCTCTCTCCTTGCTCTCTCTTAACCATTTAAGAAAAAATATTATAAAATAATATCTTGCCATTTAAATTATAAATAATCAAAATTTTGTTTAATATTTTCAAATTCAAATAAACTCACGTCACAACAAACCATATCACTGACAAACCAATCATCCAAATACCAAAAATAATTTAACCATGTTTTTATCTTTTAAAAAACGATTCTCTCTCTGGAGGATTACTCTTCCAACCAAACCCACAAGCGTTAGCCCGTACGAATCGCATTATTATCGTGGGCATTAGTCACATCACACCATACTTGTGTCCCAAAGCCCAAATCCACTGAGCTCAACGTATCGGCCCCATTTACATCGTTTGTGATGGCGGACGCTCTTTTGTTTAACAAGGAAGCTTTCTCCTACAGTAGACGGGAATCGATTCGTATGTGTTCTATGGTATGTGTGATGATCGTCCCTTATTCTTTCCCAGCGTCTACAATACTCACTGGTTTAATTTTGAGATTTTTTACATCCATAATCTTGAGTAACTTCGCAATTACAATCATAACCCTGCATAATCATGAATTACATGAGAAACCTTGAGTAATGCTTAACTCTTACATGACATAACCCTAAGTTATTTTCCGTTTGGGATGCCCGTTTATTTGACGGTTTCCAATTAAAAAGACAAAACTACCCCCGATATTCATTCTTGTTTGCAAAGCATGCCCTCCACCCCTCTCCCCCTGCCGAGCACGGCCACCTCCTCCCCTGCAGGCCATGCATCGACTGCCCCTATCCCCCCTGTCGAGCACCACTGCAAACCCCTATCCCCAAGCAACTGTGACCACCTCTGTCAAGCCCTCCCCCTTCCCCCACCGACCGACCACCTCTGCAAGCTACCCCCCCCCCCCCATACACCCCGCTCTGCTTTGCCTGGCCAACTCCCCCACCTCCCAGCAAGCCCAAGCCCCCAATGAAGCTCCCTGACGCTCTGCTCTATCTGCATGCAAGCTCGTCGAGCCACCCCCACCAGAAACTCTGCTTTGCCTGCGTGCAAGCTCGTCGAAGCCGCCCCCCTGCTTGCCAGCCTCCTTTCTCCACACCTTGAAGCTATCAAATCTATCCGATTTTTTCTTTTTTTGCTTTTAATTAATCACAACCTTTATATCACATATTGATTAGATTAACTCAATATCTGGTTGAGTTAATGAACTAAACTAATGGAAGGTTATGGATGTAAAATGGAACATTTATTCAGGATTCTAGATGTAATTCATGATTATGCAGAGTTATGATTGTAATTGTGAAATTATTCGGAGTTATGGGTGTAAAACCCCCTTTAATTTTTCTAATGAATAATGCAGAAGTTGCGCCTCGTCAAAATGCAGTAACGGAGAGCCCATAAGCCCATTCATAGGCAGCATTTTCTAAAATACGTACACTTCTCTTCTGTTGTACACCCAATAAATATGTGAAGTGTTCATAAGGGTTGGTGGACAATCTTCGCTCAGATGGAGACATGATCTAGTTGTAGATCATTTAAATAAATTACCTTCCTTGAAATTTTGTCGAATCAAAATCAAGACCGTAGGAGTACAAATAAAGTCATAATGTTTTCCAGAATCTAAAAAAACTATTATATGTGTTATTTTGACATAGATGTAAATTTAATTACGATTAGATAAAAAATCTTATGTCTCGAAATTAATCGAGATTATTTAATGTTATAATTATTAAGGATTTTTACCCGGCATACCCTATAATCTTTTTAAATGACCTGTACGACCTTTGAAACATCGATATTCCTCCCTCGACCTGTAAACTTGCTCTGTCAACCCTATAGACCCTGCCGTTAATTTGAGACTTTTTGAGTTAACTAGCTTGGGTTTAAGTTGAGTTAATCTAACCCTAGAAAATCCAATAGTACGTATTCTTCCACTCTCCATCCTTTCTTCTCCTCTCCCCTTCCTTCCTCTTCCACTCTCTCTCCTTACTTCTTCATTCTTGTTGGAGGAAGTCGTACTCTCTCCTTCCTTCGTCACGATCCACGGGGTCCTACATCTTCGATACGTTGGGCACGATGGCACAGTGGCCCTCGATCTTGGCAGAAAGTCTCCACGGGTGGTCGTGGACCTCTCGCAGAAGCTCTTCTCCAACGAGGTGCCGCCTGCAAGCTGTGACATGGGTACTCTCCAAGAGTGAGGGCGCATGGGACGAGGGGTGCAGGGGGCAAGGGGCGGAGGGCAGGGAGGGCCAGGGGTGGAGGGCGGGAGTGCAGGGGGCGAAGGGGGCGAGGGGGCGAGGGCCAGGGACGGAGGGCGGGAGGGTGAGGGGCGGAGGGCGGGAAGGCACGGGGGGCACAGGGGGCGAGGGTTGCAGGGGGTGAGGGGCGGATGGCAGGAGGGTGAGGGGCACAGGGGGCGAGGGGCGGAGGGCAGGGAGGGCTAGGGGCGGAGGGTGAGAGGGGAAAGGGCGGGAGGTGGATGACGGGGAGGGCGAGGGATGAGAAACGAGATAAGGAGGAGGGAGAGGGGGAATGTCATTGGATGTAAATTTGATAAACAAATGGGTAAATGTTAAAGAACATAACGGAATCCGGTTAGTTTTAACGAGTAAATGGATGGGGGTTAACCACAAGGTCTGTAAGGTAAAGGTTAGCAAGTTTAGGGAGTCGAGGGAGGAATATTAATGTTTCAAAGGTCGTAGAGGTCATTTAAAAAGATTATGGGGCATGCCGGTATCCCTAATTATTATAATTTATAACCGCCACCTTCAGTCATTTGCAAAAATATGTTTTCCATCGACTTAGATGAAAGAAAAGTACAATTATATTTGGATTTGGTATATTCACAAGTAAATTATTTTACAATTGAAGTCTTTCTTAGAAGGATGTTGATATACATGATTGATATTATTATTAATCAAATAAAATATTTATTATGTAAAAAAATAGAAATATATATTTAAAAACTTTACGAATTGATTCTTATAATTTAGATATTATTTGTTCCAAAGGAATATAACACATGTGATTTTACAACTTTTCTAAATGAATATAGTATACTTTTACATTATTTTATGGATAGTTGATACCATTTTCTTGCATATACATAATATATTGTTCTTAGTGATAATATTTTTTTATTTTTCACGTAAGAAATACTAACATTCTTAATTTATTTTTTTAACCCAACCTAAATTATCAATCCCTTACAACACTAGCATATTTGTTTCATGTGTCATTTCAATGAACTTATACAACATATGACCTTATGAAATTTTATAGTAAGCGAATAATAAAAAATATCCATTTACGGGATAAAAAATAAGTTGTGAATAGTAAAAAATATATTTTATGTACTTTGACAACATAAGAAATTTGTCGAACTTTTGACTAATATTGTAAATGCAGCCTTATGAATTGATTCCATAAATGTCCACACTCCTCAAAATCATCAAAGATTCTTCTAAAATTAAAAAGATCAATAGACTTGTCAATATATGAATTTTAAGTATTATATATTTATCATTAACAAAATATATAAGATAAAATACCTTGGAGCTAGGGATTCTTATAAAGATGGAAAATGTGTTTGGACAACCCACAATTGGATCCAAGGATATATACAACCGTATTGATGGCAATCGCTGGATCGATATGGATAATGGGAGCAATTCATGTAGATCATAAGCACTTACAAATATGTCACAGGTGTTATATGGACCAATCAAATGTCAATGAATAATCACCAGTTAACACAAGGATTTTAGTGAGAAAATCGTATTTGGTAAAAAAAACTAGGCCAGAGTACTTCTAATGCAGTATTTCAACAACTGGATCCTCTAGTACTTCATTGTGCAAGCTACTTAAACAAGGGAAGCTCAACTTCAATACACAAAATAGGTATGCTCATTTTGGGAAATAGCCTCAAGAATAAGGACGATATTCCCATTCCCTCCTCTCTCTCCTTCCTCATACGGCTAATTCGGTTGCGATATGCCCTCTACACCTTTGACTTTCAACCCATGTTGGGTACGGATGCAATTTTGCCTAAAATAGCATGGCTGAAATTTACCCAACTCTTTTGTTGGGTTTTGACATGCAGAATGGAGACAATACACGCTGTATTCGATCATTCCTTCCCATTGTGGTTGTTGCTGCATTTTAAAAGGATTAGGAGATGCAATGTGAAATAAATAAATATGGTTTATTTTTTGTATGTGTTAATTAGAATTGTTTTATTTTCGATTCATTACAATTTTATGTTAATAAAGAGATCGTAAGTGATCTCAAATCAGATTAGTTAGTCAGTTATATTTAGCAGTTACTCAGTTAGAGATACTTAGAGTCCAAATTATGATTTTATTTTATTTGATTATATTCTTTTTCTATTTGTATAACCCTGCCCCTCATATATAAATGAGATGGTAGTCCAATCTTCTAAATCAATTAATTCAAAGTCGATTAAAATTGAGATTTATCCCATCTCTATCTCTCTCTCTCCCTTCTCCCTCGACTCGATCGTCTTGGTTTTTCTTCCTCAAATCCCTCGCATCCAATCCAACGAGTTTTTCTCTTCACCGCTAAATTTCTTCTTCCATCCTCCACTCCTAAATTTATGTTTTCACCGTTGCAAATTTCTATTTGCATCATTAGGGTTGTAATGTTTCTCTCCCATCTTCATCTCTTATTTGCTTGGATTGGAATATCGTTTGTCGTCGGTGATCACTCCAAGGAGCCGAGTAGGGATGTTGTAGAGCAAGTTTGGACAACTATATTTTGGTGACATATTTTTATCTTCTTCCCCTTTTTATTTTATTTGTGTTGCTCATTGTAGATACACCTTGGGGAGAAGGTTTTGGCTTTGTATAACCTATGTGGAGAATATTTTGATCACCGTATCTAGTGGAGAATTTCAATGAGGTCGAGAGGCCCTGTGGTTTTTCCCCCTATCATTTTTTAGAGTTTCCACATTAAAATCTCGAGTATTTGTGGTTGTTCTTGTGATCGAATTTTGTGATTGATTGTTCATGGTTCTTGTACCATTTGATTTGTTAGTTAGTCCATTAAGTGCTTGTTTCCATACGCTTCTGCAATATCCACGGAATTGCTTGTTCCAACAAAGTGGTATCAGAGCTTGTTCAATGAGGATTACAAAATAGATTTTGATTCAAGTCGTGTGAGTAGTCTAAATGGGATTAACTACAGTTTCTGGATGAATAAGATGGAGACTCTTATATATGTGAAGGGTATGCATCTTCTGATGTTCTCCATGCAAAAGCCTGACGCCAAAACAAATGACGAATGTGAATTTGAATATGAGAAGGTTTGTTCTTTCATCAGATAATTCGTTGATGAGAATTTTTACAACCACGTCCAAGATGAAAGCCTTGTTGGAAGTCTGTGATTGAAGTTGGAAAATCTTTATGCCTCCAAAAAGAGAAGTAACGGATTATTTATTCTCAAGAGATTGGTTAACTTATGGTTCAGGAGGGTAGCTCTGTACTAGATTTTCTGAATGATTTCTAAGGAACTACAAGTCAGTTGACGAGCATGTGAATAAAATTTGAATACGATGAGTTGGGACTATTGTTGATCAATATTCTACCATATTCTTGGGAGACTTTTATAGTCTCATTTACTATCTCTACAGTTACCGGGGTTGTTTCTTTAGAGGTTGTCAAGTCTGGCATTCCCAATGAGGAGATGTGAAGAAAACCCAAGGAAGCTCTTCACATTCAAAGATTCTTGTCACAGAGAACAGAGGGAGGCACCGTATCAAGATTGATAAAGGCAGAGATAACAACAAGAGCAAGTTCAAGTTCATATATCAGAACATGAAGTGACACTATTTTAAGAAGAAATGGCACATCACGAAGTATTATGTCCAATTCAAAAGAGATAACATGAATGGAGGTGATAACCAAGAGAAGAGGAATGACAACGTTGTTGCAGCTGCACAACATGAGCTCCTCATTGTATGTGACGAGGACATGATGAATGTTGCATACGATGGTTCTTCTTGGCTCATTGATAGTGGTTATGCTTTGCATGTTACATCTCAGAGAGAATTTTTTTCTTTATATATACATGATGATTTTCGCACATTGAAAATACAGAATGATTCTTTATCCCATGTTGTTGGTATTAGAAATATCGTTTTGAAGAATGCCAATGGATCATGTTGACTCTCACATATATGAGGCATGCACCAGATATATACGTGAATCTCATTTCTGTAGGAAAGCTCGATGATGAAGGATATTTCAATACTTTTAGTAACGGGTAGTGGAATTTTACCCGAGATCCTTGGTTGTTCCTTGCGGTAAAAAGTATAGCAATAATCTTTACATCATGAATGCATCTATTTTCCATGATGTTGTACATGTGACTGGAGATGAAAAATCCATTGAATTGTGGCATGGATGATTGGGTTACATGAGTGAGAAGGGGTTACAGTACCTAGTGAGAAAGAATCTGCTCACATATGTAAAGAAGGAGAAGATGGAGAGATGTATATATTGCTTGGATGGGAAGTAGACGCGAGTCTCCTTCAAGAGCCATCCGTCCTCTAGTAAGATGCATACATTGGAGCTGGTTCATACCGATGTTTGTAGTCCTTTGAAAGTAGTTTCTCTTATTGGTGCACTTTATTTTGTTGCATTTATTGATGATTTTTCTATAAAAGTTTGAGATTATATTTTGAAAAGGAAGGACCAATTCCTTGGTGTTTTCAAGGACTTCCATATTCTAGTGGAGAGACAATCTGGGAAGAAACTTAAGCCCATCCGCAATGATAATACTGGTGAGTATATTGGTCATTTGATGAGTATTTCAGATTTTACGGTATCAGGCATCATAAGACTTCAATCAAGATGCCACAGCTGAACGTCATTATAGAGCGGATGAATACCACCTTGATGGAGTGAGTCAAATGTCTCCTCTCTGAGGCTGAGTTGCCTAATTCTGTTTGGTGTGCAGCACTTTTTATTGCAGTTCATTATATTAATCTCTCTCCATATGTACCATTGGATGGTGATATTCCTGACAAGGTTTGGTATGGAAAGGATATCTCATACAACCATTTGCAGAATGTTGTGTATTTGTGCATGTTCCCAAAAATGAAAGGTTCAAGTTAGGCACAAAGACAAAGCAGTGCATTTTATTAGGATATGGCAAAAATGAGCTTGGCTACAAGTTGTATGATCCAATTGAGTAGAAACTAGTAAGGAGTAGATATGTGGTCTTTTTTGAAGATCAAACCATTGATGACATCTATAAGTCTGCTAAGAACTCTCCCTTAAGTAGCTATGAACTAGATGATGTGGAGCTGGTTCCATTGTAGAGAGCTCCACATGTGATTCTAGATGATGCTTATAAGCAAGTGTTAGATGTAGGAGATGAGGAGAATAGGCCACAGATATCCACTCCTGATGATGATGGTGGTGGTGGTGATGATTCTGATGGTGGGCAGGATAATGAGAGCTCTCCTTTTTCTGATGCTCTCTCATTGCAGATACATGTGAGGGAGAGGCGATCCTCCATCAGATATTCTGCACATGTATACATTTTTTTAACAAATAATGGTGAGCATGAATGCTATGAGGAAACCTCGCAAGATGTAAACAAGGAGAAATGGGTAGAAGTCATGAAAGGATAGATGGAGCCCTTTATGACAGCCACACCTTTGAGTTTGTGAAGTTGCTCGAAGGTAAGAGGACGTCGAGGAACAAGTATATCTTTACAGTGAAACATGATGAATACTCTACAAACCTAAGGTACAAAGCTAGGTTGGTTGTGAAAGGTGCTAATCGAAGGAAGGAATTTGACTTTGAGATGATCTTTTCTCATGTAGTAAAGATGCTTTCTATTTAGGTGGTTCTCAACTTGGCAACTAGCCTTGATTTAGAGGTTGAATAGATAGACATGAAGATAGCTTTCCTCTATGGTGACATTAAAGAGGAAATTTACATGTTGCAACCATAAGAATTTTGTAATCAAAGGCAAAGAAAATCACATTTACAAACTAAAGAAAAGCTTATATGGCTTGAAGAAGGCACCCGAACAAAGGTACAAGACGTTTAAGTCATTTATGGAGGAGCATTGCTACACCAAGACTACTTCAGGCTGTTGTGTCTTCATGAAGAAATTCTTAGGTGATGAATTCATCATTTTATTGCTTTTATGTTGGTGATATGTTGATTGTTGACAGCAACAGTGGGAGAGTTTCTTGCTTCAAAAAGGAGTTGAGCAAGCCTTTTCTATGAAGGACTTGGGACATACAAGCCAAATTTTAGGCAAGAAGATCACACGTGATCGGAAGGCAAGGAGGTTGTGTCTTTCTCAAGAGAAGTACATTGAGTAGGTACTTCAGAAATTTCAGATGGAGAAGGCAAAGCCATCAAGCACCCCTCTTGGTGTGCATTTCATGTTAAGCTCCAAAGATAATCCGCAGACCAATGAAGAGAAGAAAAGATATGAAGAGAGTTCTCTAAGCATCAGCCACAGGCAGTCTCATGTATGTTATGATTTGTACGAGGCTAAATATTGCTCATACAATTGGAGTTGTTAGTAAGTTCATCTCAAATTCAGGGAAACATCGCTGGGAAGCAGTCAAGTGGAACCTGAGATATCTTCGAGATATTAGCAGCTACTCTATTTTTTTGGAGCAGAGAAGCATATTGTGCTTGGTTACAAAAACTCACACATGGCAGGTTATATTGATGGGAGAAAGTTCATATTAGGTTACACAATATCATTGGCAGGTGGTGTGATTTCTTGGTGATCTCAACTTTAGAAGTATGTACTCTGTCCACTACAGAGGTTGAGTTCATTCAGCTATAGAGGCATGCAAGGAGTTCTGGATGAAGAAGTTCATAGAGGAACTTGGTTTTGGTCAAGACACGTATGCATTTTATTTTGACAATCAAAGTGCATTTCACCTTGGTAAGAACTCCACTTTTCATGCGAGGTCGAAGCACATTGATGTGATATCGTTGGATACGAAATGCCTTAAAGAAAAGTAACTTGTTCTTGATAAGATCCACATAAATGACAATTGTGCTGATACGATTACCAAATCATTGCCTTTGGGAAAGTTGGAAGATTGTCGCTCCTTAGTTGGATTAGAGCAGACTTCTCTTTCAGAAGATGAGTTTTTGGATGGTGATATCTATTCCATGTGAGAACTCAACCATCATGATAGACCTCATGAGTCCATATTCTATACATGAAGCTTGTTGATTAGTGATCTTTTTCTCATGGGCTGGAGAGGGAGATTTGTTTGGATGTGCCTCTACATATTTTAATTCCCGCCCATATTGGGCATGGATGCAATTTCATCCAAAAGGGTATGAGTGAATTTTACCTAACCCTTTTGTTGGGTTATGGCAAACATAATCGAGGCAATACATGCCCTATTCAATCAACCCTTCCTGTTGCAGCCGTTGTGCATTTTGGAAGAATTGGTGTTGCATTGTTTTTCTCCCATCTCCATCTTTTGCTTGGATAGGACTACCGTTTGCCATTAGTGATCACGCCAAGGAGGAGCCGAGTAGGGCTGTTGTGGAGCAAGTTTGGACAGCCATATTTGGGTGACATATCTATGTCTTCTTCTCGTTTTTATTTGTGTTAGTGCGGTTCATTATTGATACACCTTAGAGAAGTTTTTGACTTTGTATAGCCTACAGGGAGAACATTTTGATCAATGTATCTAATGGAGAAGTTCGATTGCGTCGAGTAGGACTCGTGGTTTTTCACCTATCAATTTTGGGAGTTTCCACGTTAAAAGTCCTAATGTTTGTGGTTGTGGTTGTGATTAAATTTTGTACTTGATTACACATTGTTCTTGTATCGTTTAATTTGTTTCTTAGTCCGTCGTCAAGTGCTCATTTCGATACGCTTCCATGATATCATTGGGATTGCTTGTTCTCAACAATCTCTCCTGTGCATCTTTCTCTACCCATATTCCACCTTATTCCGCCCCTATTCCTATCTTTATTCCACCCTGCTTAATATTATACAACCTTATTTCTATCCTTCCAGTCGAACAGGAAAAGTGCCTTCTTCCATCTTATTCCTCACCCTCATTCACACTTATTTTCGAACTGAATGCACCCTTATAATTCTAGGTACGTCTACATTTGAACTTTTCCTACATGTGTCAAATTAGTAAGGGTGGATTCGAAGAATACATTAAAAATAATATCAGATTTATTAGAATGGAGCAATAATGAGGTCCACATAGATGCAAATCCAAACAAGACAATACTAGATTTCCTTTACTTACGGTGACATCTATTCAGTGAAAAAGAAAACAATAATTTTACAAAATAAGTAAATAATATCTCATGTTTTGAATCTTGATTCACAACATAGCCGGAAGTGTTGTCATCACGTGGATTATCAGTCATATCATCGGATGTTCGGTTGTATACATTGGATGCATGATAAGCCAATAATAAGGGGATTTTATGATGATATAAATTGGCTACATCACAATCACGTCATCTATTGTCTATATTATTTATCCATTTCTTGTACCTCAAAACGACCAAATAACAATGATAAATAAACCTTACTTTGGCCTTATCCCACCCTATTTCCAATCTATTATCAAAATGCCCCAAGGATCATTGTTATTGATCATTGATGGGTTGGTTTGTATGGCCACAAAAATAGTTGAGAAGTCCAAATCCAAAACTAGTTAAGACAACAAGAGGTGTACTTTTGATTTTGTGTAATTGTAGTTGCAATGGTCTATTTTGTACAAATGGTGTAGAAGTGACGATCATGTGTGTAGTCTTAGGCAAGTGAAATCATAGATGGTGATGGCTTCAAGGACAAGTGGGTGACGAATCAGTTGTCATGTGTGTTTCCCAATCAGGTAAAATCATGGATGGTAGATGATTCATAATGATTGTGCACTTGGTGTCATGTATCAAATGTATTCTAATTATTTTTTATTCTTTATTTTAGTTGTTCCTAATGAATGCCACTTTACAAAGTTTGGTTTTCTTCATATGAGAACACCAACAATGGAGATGCAAAATCATTACATAGATTCTGTGAAAATTAAGGTGCTTTAGGTATAGCTACAACTTTGTAAGACGAATGCCTGGCAACTGGAGAGAAAGTATCTTGATAGCCCACCCCATAAATTTGGGTGAACTCACGCGCCACAAGTCTTGCCTTATAACAATCCACACTACCATCCGTATGGTGTTTCATAGTGAATGCCCATTTCCATACCATATGAATGTAGTACGACCATCTCTTCCTCCATGGCTAACCTCCACTGACTGTCATGAAGAGCCTCCTGATATATCAGTAGTATCTCCACGACTGATTAGTGCCAAGGTAAATCTCCTGAAATCCTCTGACAACTTGATTAAGGAAACCTAGGCTACAAGAGGATAAACAGCACACTTACATTTCGACTTACGCAAAGCAATCGGTACATCAAGATCATCTGCCAGATCTATAACCTGTGAGTTCCCCTCTAGAAAGGGCACCTACTCATCCTGCATGGAATCCTGTTGCACAAGCAACTCAGTAGTGCCATCCATAGAAATAATGTACTCATTACATACCTAAATGCTGAATGATGAGCAAGGCCTGTGAATAAGGGGTTGATCGAGACCTGCGAGTAAAAAGACCGAGGCAAAAACTGAGTCACACTAGGAGGAGCCACATGAGCAGGTGGAGGAGGTGGAGGAGGAGGACGTGGTGGTGGTGATGCTATGATAGTAGGAGGTGTCATGTAGATCTCAACATCAGAGTCAGACGAAGCAAGTCAGTCACATGTAGGAGTAACATACATGACAGACACAAAAAAGTGACATCAACATTGACAAAGTACTTCCACCTAAGTGAATCAAAACAATGGTACCCTTTCTGGGTACGAGAATAGGCGACAAAAACACACTTGACAGCCTTGGGAGAGAGCTTGTCACGACCAGGAGATACATCATGAACAAATGCGATCGAACCAAACACTCGAGTAGTAAGGGAGAAAAGATCCTTCTTGGGAAACACAATCGAGAAAGGAAACTTCTCTCCCAACATAGACGAGGTTATGTGGTAACTAGGTAGAATGCGGTAAGGACAACATCGCTCCAGTAAGCAAGAGGAGCACAACTCTATATCAGCGAGGTTCTGGTCATATCAAGTAAGTGACGGTGTTTGCATTCAGCAACACCGTTCTGCTGGGAAGTATAGGCACACGAGGTCTGATGAACAATGCTTAGAGATCTAAGAAACTCAGAAAGCTGTAAAGTCCATAACTCTAGAGCATTGTCAGAACGAAGATATTTGACTTTAGCATAGAAAATGCACATTAATAAAATACTTGATCATAGATCCACTCTCAAACTTATCCTTCAATAAAAACACTTAGGACAGTCTAGAAAAATCATCATCAACATCAAGATAAAATGATGTCCTTGGTGATCAGGAACATGACTTGGACCCCAAATATCTAAAAGTAAGAGCTCAAATAACTGAGAACTGCTCTGACTCTGACGGTATGGAAAGAAGGAACGATGATGCTTCCTAAACTGGCATGCTTCACATTGAAAGAGGATCTCGTAGAAATATGAGGGAGGACATGACACAACTTCTGTAGAGGAAGATGGCCAAAATAAAGGTGTCACAGATATGGAGAGACATGTCTAGTAGGTATAGTAGAAGTGCCAGCATGAGGAGGTTGGACTAATCTATAGAGCCCTTGATGCTCACGACCACATCCAATTACCTTCCCTGTGAGTATGTCCTGAAACACAAGAGACGAAAATGGCACGACAATGCAGATTCTTTATAATCTGACTAATGGAATGTAAATTCATATGAAAGTCAGGAGCATATAAAAATTTCTGAAGACCATGTACGACATCCCCCCTATCCTGTAATGGGTAAGTGGTCACCATTAGCAATGACAACCCATCTGCCAGGTGGTATAGTTCTATAGGAACTCAGCTGCGATTTGTCCCCACATAGATGGTGTAGAGAACCAGAGTTCATAATCCACTTTGTCATGTTTGCACCAGTACTACTAGTAAAAGCATAGGCAATACCTGAGGAGCTCAAAGAGGCTTTGGCAACAGCTGTGGTGATTGTAGTGGTGGTGCTGGCAATAGGAGTCATGATCTCTCAAATATAAGAGACAATATCATCCAAAGAGAGGATCAGACTAGGAAGCTGGAGTCTCTGAAGACCCAATCTATTCCGCTACATGACCCGAAACAAGATATACGTGCTTCAGGTAGCATGTATCCTCTGCATGTCCCAACCGACGACGAAATGTGCAAGGACCACGCAGATGTCCACCACTTCTACCACAAGGGGTGCGACCTCTAGACTGGGTCGACCCTCCTTGTCCACAAGAAGTGGCCATAGCAGAAGAAGGCGGAGGAGTGGAAGTAAAAGGCATGATGATCCAGCTGAGACGGCTATAGGCCTCCTCCATGGGAGGTATGGTTGCCCAAGTGAGAAGCTATGTGCGCACTATATCATATTCTTCATCAAGGACTGCCATGAAAACCCCAACCATTGTGGAGTTCCTATAATACTTCTGTTGCTCTAGAGATGTCATAATAGGCATGTAGCTATGAAGCTTCTCGAACATGCCACGGAGTGAAGAGTAATACACGTGCAAAGGACGACCATTCTGCTTGGCGTTATAGATATCAAACTGTAGCTGGAGAATCTTGGCCTCATTCTTCACCTGAGCATAGGTGGAATCCAAAGTGTCTCACATCGCCTTGGCAGTGGGCTGGTTCATGATCATTGGCTATCTCTGTGGTGAGGGTCCCATATAGCCAAAAACGCGCATACGTGTCATCTTGCTTCCAAGAAGCATTTGCCACAGTATTATCCATTGGCTCTGGATCTGTCAGGATATGTGCTCCTTATTGTTGCACTACATGAGGGTGAGAAACTGCATGGATCACAACTCTTAGTTGGTCCCATCCATCTTAGCGATGGGAGCCGGGCCCTTGAAGGCTTCGAACGAAAAAATGTCACCATTGTTCTCTGACACGATGGTAAGACATCCAAAGACGGAACTCAACTGGGGAGTAGATAAGTGTAAACAAGTCTATACGAACATACGGGAGATTGGTTACATGCGTAGACTCATACAACCCTCCTCAACAATCTTCATGCTTGCTAGGGCTGAAAAACACAATTTATGTGTCTGAAATTACGTCCTGCAGTCAAAATCAGAATACACGTCGAACCTCAAAGATTCTTGATGGCACGCGGGAGGATCGGGATTGTGTCGAAGAGGTCCTGGGCTACAACCAATGTTGGCCTGGGAGGGCTTGGTAAGGCCTGGCGGCAACCGGGCTGCGATCTGATTGTCCTGCAGTCCGATCAGCCTCGGTTGGCGATGTCCTAGGAAATGGCGTGGGCAACGCCTTGGAGGATTGGAGGAGCCCAGTGACATCCTAGGTTACCACAGAAGAAGAGGGAAGATCAACAGCACCGTCAAGATGCCGTGGAACATCTTTGGCTATACGAAGAGAAGGGGCGGAGCAAAGAGGAGGGGTAACGCGGAGGGGGCGGCGGGTAGGGTAGGGTTAGGGTGGGGATATGGGAACTCCGATCTAGGACTGTGTTCCGATACCATGTTGAGGGAAAAGAAATCTATTAATGAAATGAGAGGCCCTAGGGTTCTCTTACATAAGAGAGGAATCTATTGGGCAAATTACAAGAAGAAGACAAAAGAAATAAAAAATAAGTATAATAATAATGATGATAACTAGTATATCAACAATAAAGTATTGATCAAGTAATTAATCACACCACTTCTGATCAGGATAATCTTGAATAAACTAAAGCTAAGCAACTATATAAGAAACACCTTACAGAAAGAGACATCCTCCTTAAAGACATGACTTGAGGACATAATTGCATTTTTACTATAAGTTGAGGAGAAAAAGTCTCTAAGCCATTTACTTAGAAGGATGTTATTGCTAGAAAAAAACCTATACAGTAGATTGTTATGGGTAAGGAGATGGAGTATCTCCATAATAACTAGAACCTGAGCTTATAAAGTTCCCAAAAGGATGAAAGTTGTTGACTGCAAATGGGACTTCAAGAAAAAGAAGGCATTCGATACAAGACCCACTTATTTGAAAAACCCTATAGTCAAATAGAAGGCGTGGATTGCAATCAGATATTTCCACTGATTGTGAATCACATACCCGTCAGGACATTAATAGCTCTTGTAGCACATCAAAACCTGGAGTTGGAGTAGTTAGATATTACCACAACTTTTCTCATATTGATGTTATGTTTCACTTCATCCATTCTGAGAAGAGGATCAAAGTGAAGAAGCTTGCCATGATGGATAACCCAATTGATATGTTCACAAAGGTAGTTCCTATGAGCAAGTTCAAACAGTGTATGTACATGCTTAATCTCAATTACAAACGGTGGCCGTGTAGAGGAGATTATGGTAGAGTCTAGCAATTGTTGTTATGATGTATGTGTATTAAACAAAGGTGGACATTGTCAATATGTCATTGTCAATATGTATTGAATCCTAATCCATTAGAAAGCCATCAAGGTTCTAATTGATTTAAGGATCCATCAAGATTTTGACTGATTAGAGGATCCATCCAGATTACAATTGATCAGAGGATCCACCTTAATTCTGATTAACTTACGATGGGGGATTCCTATGGGTTCTAAGTGATTAGGGGTCCCTCTAATTAAGTTATGAATAAGGGATCCATATGTATGAAGTACTACATAAACTCTCACAAGGTTAATGTTTTGACAGAGAGAAAGAGACTGCAACCAAGTACTCCTTTTCTTATAATGATAAGGACAACAAACGTGTAAATCCACACAGAAGATACAAGGAAGCTAAGTTTAATGATATTTAGGGTTGCAAGTCCTCGTGATAACTATCAAACTTATTTCCATTGCCACAAGGAAAGAACACAAACAAAAATACAAGAACTTTTGACGATTTTGATATCCGCGACTCTATAAAATTTGTCAAGAAAGCCTTTACTCTTATCTCTTTCATTTTTACAGGATGATCCTACAATAATATATGTATTTTGTCTAGAAAACTTTTACTCTATCACTTTCATTCTTACAGGATGATCCTACAATATATGTATTTTGTCCAGAAAACTTCTACACTTATCTCTTTCATTTTTATAGGATGATCCTACAATATTTGTATTTGGTCCAGAAACTTCTACACTTATCTCTTTCATTTGTATAGGATGATCCTACAATATATGTATTTACACTTACACCCTTGTCATTTCTTCCCTGGGATATTATAATGTGTTTTGTTTCACGGTGGACATTATAATTTTTTGGTGGCTAGGTCATTTATACGGGTGGACAACTTCATCGAGTGATCGTCATTCACGTTCTAATAAAGATTATGGGTGTGGATAAAAATCGTCTCCTCTTATGTCATATCATCTTATATCAACTCATTAAATAGCCCATATTTCCTTATGGAATTGGTAAGATTTAAAACATGTCCCAGATTATAATACGCTTACTTATTCAGCTATTTGTGAAATATTATCCTCGCAATACTTATTTCATATTATAATCCCACTCCCAACGAAATAAGATATAAGATACTTTACGGTCATGGGTCACTTGAACCTAGACATCAGGCCCATGAAGAAAAATGAGTTTTCCATCACAGAAATCCATCCATCCATCCACCCATACATACATACATATATATGATATCTTTCAAATGAGACATGGCTTTTCCATCCATAAGGAAGGCCAACTATACTATTCGTTGGATCTTTACAATATTTCCATCAACAGTTGATAAGAAAACCACCTTGCAAATCGAAAACCGCTTATCGTATGAGAGTCAAACCCTCGAAAAATGGAATTAGTTTTTTTATTTGCAACAGAGCTCCGAATTTTATGCACAACATAATACAACGACAATATGTTAATAATTCTACTAAATTGTTGGTATTTTTTCCTAATAAATCTGTTGATTTGTGTGTGCTTTTGTATTCTAAAACATTAATTTTGTATAATATTTCCATTATTTTATAAATAAAATTTATCGAATTTAACATAAACCCGTGATCCTGAAGTAATATTTTTCCCTTTATAGACATCCCTTAAATTTAGGGATTGTTTGTTAGCATTCCTTTAAAAACAACAATCTTTTAGTATGTGGCCAATTACGTTTGTATTTCATAATATTAATGTATATCATCTGCATACTACATTTGTATCTTAAAATATTATCTTATACAATACATAAGTCTAATTGTATATCAAATCCCTCCATTTCAATCATTTTTTCCCCTCTCATATCGAAATTACTTTTTTTGACATTCCATTATCCTCTTATATGGAAATTTTGTCATTAGATCTCCCATAAATCTAGGAACTAATAGTTAAAGCCTATCCTTAAAAATAACAACTAATAAATACGTAAACATTTTGTTTTATACGATCTGTGGATCTAATGGTTAGAATGTTTGACCTTCCTTAGGAATGGATGGACCGTGTCTCATTTGAAAGGACACACACACACACACACACACACACACACACACACACACACACACACACACACACACACACACACACATATATATATATATATATATGTGGAGTGGGGGGGGGCATGCGCCCAGGTGCATGTAATTTTACATGCACCATGGCCTATATCTTCCATGTTTTTTTACTTTCTTGGAAAATATCACCATGTATATTCATCTATATATCCCTCTATTACGGTATTCGAATTTCGTCATACATAGAGACTCCTATGTCCTCCATCTAGAACATGTTGATTGCAACAATTCTAAGACAGTTAAAATTACCTGTTATAGATGGAAGGCATAAAAGTCTCTGTTTCTGACAAAATTCGAATGACATATAGGAGGAATATAGGGATGAATGTACATGGTGATATTTTTCAAAAAAAGTAAAAAAACGTGGTATGTAAAATTACATGCATTTTGGTGCATATTCCCCGACCCCTATATATATAGATATGAGTTATCCTGTGAGGGCAAAAAGTTGTGAGAGCGTGAGAGGAGTAATTCTGGACCACTAGATTATGTCTTCTCTCTCATGGTCTTCTCTCTCCTAGTTGAATCTAGTGGTACAGAATTACTCATCTCATGCTCTCACAACTTTTTGCTCTTTGAGGATCACTCCCCCCTCTCTCTATACATATATAGGAGTGATCATGTAAGATCATAAAAATAATGATTATGGACCAGATTCTGTCTTCTCTCTCCTGGTTGAATCTAATGGTCCAGAAATCACTGCTTTCATGCTCCCACAAGTTTTGGCTCTCATAGGATCACTCATCTCTCTCTCTCTCTCTCTCTCTATATATATATATATAGGAAAAAATGGGGTTGTCCCATGGAGGTAACCAACATGGCTGCCCCCACCCTATTTTCCGCAAATTTTGTTATTTTTTTCATAATATCACCATGTATATTAATCCCTATATCCCTCCTACATGTCATTTGAATTTCATCAGAACAGAGACTCAGATGCCCTCCATCTAGAACATGTAATTTTCACAGTCTTAGAACTATTGTAATCGTACATGTTCTAGACAAAGGGCATAAGAGTCTATGTTTCTGACGAAATTCGAAAGACAGGTGGGAGGGATATATGGATGAATATATATATGGTGATATTTTTCAAAAGAAATTGACAAAAAATGGGGTGTGGGTAGCCATAACCCCACACACCCTATATATATGGGTTTAATGGGATTGCCCCTTAGGGGTAGCAAACTGGTTGTCCCGCCCTATTTTTCAGTGATTTTTTTTAAAATACGACAATGTATTTTCATCACAATATCCCTCTAATATGTCATTCAAATTTACATCACTATATGGGTTAAATAAGGATGCCCTCTTGGGGAGCTAACTTGACTCCCCCCAACCCATTTTTTCTATTTTTATTTATTGTTTAGAAATACTTTCGTGGAATTCATCACTATATCAATATATTATGGCATTCAAGTTTCGTATGAAATAGAGATTCCTATGACCTCAATCCAGGCAGTCATTTTTAACGGTAAAAGAATTGCTGAAATCAACCCTGTCTGGATGGAGGTTGTAGGAATCTTTATTTCACGTGAAATTTGAATGACTTAATATAGAGATATATTATGAAAATCCACGGAATCAATTTCCAAAAAAATAAAAATGGGAAAAATGGGGCGGGGAGCCAAGTTAGCTCCCCCTAGGTGGAACCCCATTTAACCCTATATATATGGATTTAATGGGGTTGCCCCTTGGGGTAGCCAAATGGCTGCACGACCTATTTTTTGATGATTTTATTTGGTTTATTTTTAAAAAAACCATCATGTATTTTCATCACTATATCCTTATAATATGCCATTCAAATTTCGTCAGAACAAAGACTCCTATACCCTCCATCTAACAGATAATTTTAGCGGTCTTAGAATTGCTATGATCGACCAATTCTAGATGAAGGGCATATGAGTTATTGTTTTCTGAAAAAAATTAAATAACATATTAGAGGGATATAGTGATGAAAATACATTACAATGTTTTAAAAAATCGCTGAAAATAGTGTGGGGGCAGCCAATTGGCTACCCCTAGCCATTAAACCCTATATATATATACATATATGAGAAAATGTGGTTGTCCCTAGGCCGCCCTTTCTCATTTTTTGGTATTTTTTTCAAAAATAAAGCCGTGTATTTTCATCACTATATCTCTTTATTATGTCATTCCAATTTCGTCAGAAACAGAATCTCCTATGCCTTTCCGTCTTGAATGCGTAACTTTACCGATTTATAATTGTTGTAACCGGCCTGATCTAGATAAAGGGCACATATGAGTCTCTATTTCTGAGGAAATTGGAATGACATGTTAAAGGGATGTGTGTGTGTGTGTGCGCGCGCGCACGCGTGCGTGTGTGTGGAAAAAATGGGACTGCCCCCTAGGGAAGCCAACATGGCTGGCCCCACCCCATTTTTCACAATTTTTTTATTTCTTTAAAAATATCACCATGTGTATTCATCCCTATGTCCCACCTACATGTCATTCGAATTTCGTCAGAAACAGAGACTCTTATGCCCTCCATCTAGAATAAGTAAATTTAACGGTCTTAGAACTGTTGTAATCGTACCTATTCTAGATGGAGGGCATAAGAGTATCTGTTTCTGACGAAATTCAAATGACATGTAGGATGGATATAGGGATGAATATGCATGGCAATAATTTTCAAAAAAAAATAAAAAATTGACAAAAAATGGGGTGGCCCAGCCCCATACAGCATTATATGTATGTATGTATATATGTGTGTATGTATGCATGTGTGTGTATGGGAAAATGTGCTCCCTAGGAGTAGCCAACAGGATGCTCCCGCCCCATTTCTCCTAATTTTTTATTATTTTGGAAAATAATATATATATATATATATGTATTCATTACTATATCCCCTAATATGTTATTCAAATTTTGTTAGGAATAGAGACTCGTATGCCATCCATTCAGATCATGTAATTTTAACGGTCTTAAAAATTCTGTAATCGACCTGTTCTGGATGGAGATCATGCGAGCCTCTATTTCTGATGAAATTTGAATAACATATTAGGGAGATATAGTGACGAAAATACATATTGTTATTTTCCAAAAAAATAAAAAATAAGAGAAAATGGGGTGGGAGCAGCCTGTTGGCTGCACTCAGGGAGAAGCCCAATATATATATGGGAAAATAAACATATGTATTTTCATCACTATATCCCCTAATATAACATTCCAATTTCGTCAAAAACAGAGACTCTTATGCACTCATCTCGAACAGTTAATTTTAACGATCTTAGAATTGATGTAATCAACATATTCTGGGTGGATGGCATATGCGTCTTCATTTCTGATAAAATTTAAAAGAGTATATAGTGATAAAAATACATATTTTTATTTCCAAAAAATAAAGATTGGAGGAAAAATAAGGCAGGAGCAGCCTGTTGACTCCTGTCATGGAGTAACCTGGGAGCATAAAAATGTATGCTTTCACCTTTGTTTTTGTATTTTTTATTTGTTTGAAATGAAACTTGGAGGGATTTACTTAGAATGATATGTGGAATATATGCTTCAAAATTCGTGTAAAATAGACGTTCCTAACACTTCCATCTGAAAAGGGTCAATTTTAGCAATTTTGAGACCGTTAAAATTTGACAGTTTTGATGGAAGTGGAAGACTCTCGAATTAAGTTGAATTTTAAATAACATCATAGTAATATATTGTGATCTAAATTTCACTAAGTTTCATTTTAGAAAAATAAAAAAATACGAAAAAAAGATGGGAGGATGTAAATTATATGCTCTATAAAGAATAATTCTTTTTCTCTATACACACTATCTCCGCGGGAATGGAATAGGCTTGGACTATTCTCAAAAAAAATTCCTCCCTAATCTGTGATGTTTTGCAACTACATGCGGGTCTGTGACCTTTGGCTATATAATTTACGTACGTATGTGTGCACATCTGTGTGTACGTGCGTGTATATTCATATCATGCCATATATATTCGGATTACTTGAGGGGAAAAATGTATCCATCGGAATCATCGGATAGGTGTAACTAAAAGCCAACAATTGTAAGATTATATAAAGGAAAGTATATATATTAAGCGGAACGTATAATCATAGTTATAGAAAAAATAAAAATAATCTTATAATTTAACAAAAGTACATAAAAACATAGAAACGACTTAATATATTACTGTAATAGTAACACAAAACTGTAACGATGTCAAATTAATTGATAGGTACGACGACGCAATCTCCATAGATACATAGCTAAAAGTTGGTTTAGTTTATTATTTACACCGCATGGCTAAGTGTAAACATAGTGCATACTTAAAACACACGAAGTGTGGGTGTAGTTTATAAGTGGTGGAGATTACTACTTGACAACTTGGACTTAAGCATTTTGGATGATTATCAATGGGTCCAATTGGATCCGTTGACAACTTGTTGGATTCGGACCCAATTGGACCCGTTGATAACGGATCGTGGACCTAAGCTCAGAACGTTACACTAAGTCTAAGCATACGGTGACCGTTGGATTTTGTAAAGCCTTGACTCATGTCCTCGAAAAAAAATTAAAAGGTTGAAAATGAGGGTAAGAAGAACACTCTAAAACACATGCTATATATTTTGATGACTGAATATCTCCTACGAACACGAGCTACATATAGAAGGGGGCTTTAACACGAGCTACATGTAGAATGGGGTTTTCTCGGTTTCACCATAATTTATACTGATTTTTACATCATGATCCATAAAATTTTGTCCAATTACACCATAATCTTTGTAATTACTCCATGGTCCTTTAAGTCATTTTTATCCTCATGTGAATGGGTAATCAAACAGACCTTGACGCCATCCTTAGCGCTCACATGCACCTTAACTGAGGAGAATTTATTACCTCGTCGATTAAACTGCTACATCATATATGTATTACACCAAATCACAAACCACCCGCGGAAATACTCAAAAAACTTATTAACCGTAATTGCCCAAACCTTGTGTATTCGTATTTTAATCAAAATTAATGTCCAAGCCGTAATCAATGTAAAGCAAAAAAGGCAACCAGTCCACTCAATACGACATCGACATGTAACAATCCGTACTTCACATTTTTTCTCCACACTTTTACTTATTGATAAAAATACCAGTAATAATTATATTTTCCTTCTATTTAAATTCATGCCAAATAATTAAACTTCTAAAAAACGCCGCGAATAAATAACAAACTAATGTAACGGTTATTCTAAACACGTGCATGTTGACTTTCATTATTCGGCCTTTTTCCCATTAACCCCACGTCACAACAATCACGTAAACAGAAAATCAAAATTAACTTGCGATCAAATAATAAATAAATAAATAAGTAGACAGAGAGAGAGAGAGGAACTCACCTTTCAAACCCCTCTCGCCGGAGAGGCCCTCTTCCCACAACGCGAATCCCGCGCTGGGGTAGGCCGACGCGTCGGAACTCGCCGCGGTGGACGCGCTCAGCGCGGGGTCCTTCTCCACTCCCCATTCCGACTTCACAGAGGTGATCCGCGACGAGCACACGGTCGACACGCGGCCGATGCTATACGTGACGATCCCGCCGGGGAGCACGTTCTCCACCGGTACGTTGATGTCCGGCGGCCGCTCCTCCCCCTCCCTCCTCCGATCGTCCAGCCGCTGGAGGAAGTCCTGCGTCCTCAGCAGCAAACCTAAAACGAGAATTCGAACAAAAAACTCATAATTCACATTAAAATGAACGAAAAATTGCTTTTGTTCAACATCGCATCGATTCCGTATCGGAAAAACGTTCGGGATTTGCGATTTCCTCGAAATCGGGATGAAACAACGCGATCGAAGTGAATTCGAGTTTCAAATGGCCAGACTGATAGGAATCGGAGAGGAACGCGAGGCGAGTTGGGACAAGATCGGGGCGGCTCACCTTGCGAGGGGACGATTGGAACATGGCGGGGCATGGAGGAGTCCTTGTAGGAGAGGAAGTCGTGCGTAGCGGCGGCAGTGGCCTTGTTACCCTGGAACTCCATCCAGCGCTGCAATGTGGATCGAATGGCGGAGATCGGATTGGTGGGAGGGGTGGGGAAGTAGAAAGGGAAGATGGAGTGCGGCGAGGAAGGAAGCGGGTGGGGTTGGGGAGGGGCGTGTGCTCATTTTATACGGCGCCGTTTGGAGGGGCGTCGTTGGAAGACGGCGTTAGTTCTAGACAGTGCCGTTAGTGCGGGGTTTCCTCTATTTTTCCTCTTTCTTTGCTTTTCCTTCCTGTGATTTAATTTATTTGCAAACATCTCCTTGATTTTGATCCGGATTTTAACGTGTCCGTGAGAACAGGAAGGTGAACGGTAATGGTGAGATTTCGGATGCAAACGGACGTATATAGATATGGATATATGTGTTATCGTTTTTTTTATTATAAAATATGAATATGAATATTAATATTTACGGATATTGAAATTACGTTACCATGACTAATACTGCAAACAGTTTATTGATTTGCTTAAATGTATTGGATGGAAATATATGGTATAAATACACTAAATATTCTTATATCATGAAAATTATATCAAAATGGTGAAAGCATGCATAATTTATGTTATAATACAAATATGAATGTCAAAATTTGTATCACGGATACAAACTATCGAATACAGACAATTCCCCATCCATTTGCATCCCTACTCCTGGCCTTAAGGCGGGGTGCCAATTTAAACTTTAAAGGAGCATCTTCCTTTTTTACTATGCAAGTGTTGGGAGTTTTTTCAAATTTCTCCTACTGCACCTTTTTCTGGCTTTAGTTTTTTTAGTAAGGGTTGGTCACGAGTTTTAAAACTATTTTTTATTCAACCACGATATCATTTAATTAATTTTAAAAATATAACTATAGGGCTTAAACAACTGTTTTTTGGGGGTGAAAAATACACTAATCAACCATTAAAAATTTAAAAGTTCAACTTATAGTTGAATGTGTGGAGTAGTGAGCATGCAAACATATGAAATGGAATGGGAAGCGAAGCGAATCAGATGCATAAAGTGCTGGTTATTCTTCGAAATTGGTTATTAATGAAGATGTCAAGACACGTTATGTTTTTAGAACGAAAATACGTCGCGCAACCTGATATCAAGGAATTTGTTTTCGTAGTTTAAGTGTGTTGTGATCATGTGTCATCTTAAGTGATGTTTGTGCTCTTGAAAAATGAATGATGTAATTTTTCATGATTTAATAGAAAGCGGATAAAAGAGAAAAAAGTGCATTGGTAGTTCATTTGTCAGTGATTTAATAAGAAAAGTAATGGAAAGTAAATAGAACCATTAATACATGAAAATAGGCTAACAAGAAGAAAATATTCTTTACATTCATTTTCATCCATTGTTTGCAGGAAGTGTTTATATAAAGAGAAGCAAATCTAGGAGAAACCATCGATTAATAAAACTTATTTTTTGAAGTGGGTTAAAGATTATTTTAAGGAGTCTTGTCAACTTGGTATATCACAATTGCTGCATTTCTCTTTTACCGTGGCCGACTCACGTGAGGCCAAAGGCAGTTGGCGGTGGTTAGGAACAGAAGTTTGACAAAAGAGTAAAAGGATTAAGAAATCGAGGAAGGGGATATGATTAGCTCTAATCCCGAGTAATTATCCATATAATTACTTAGTCCCCTCTTACTCTAATGAAAAGAAATAAAGATTAGGCGATAAAGGTTAAGGCAGACAGCTGAAAGGGCGTGTCACGTGGCTCGGGCGGCGGTGGCGTGGGAGGTGAAGACGGCGTGCAGCGCGGGTGGGGCCCTTTCACGGACGGCGGGGCCCACTCACCGTCCCTCCCCAACACGAGAGCGAGAATTGCGGGCATCCGCGCCGCGCTGTGTGTCATGTGCCTATGGATTCCCCTCCCCAACCTCCAATATCCCACGCTACAATATAGACCCTTCTACTCCATGTGCATTTTGCACGCACACCCGCCTTTCACCACGGACGTCTTGGGTGCATTTTCTTAGAAGGGCTTGAAATTATGTTTGTTGCAGTTTGATTCCGGACCTTACCTTAATGGTCCATTTAGTAATTGGGTTGGATTGGATTGAGGTATCCAATGTGAATAGTAATTGTTTGAAAGGTTGGAATGATAATTATGACATGTTGTCACGTTAATTATGTGTTATATTAATATTTTAATGATAATAATATTTTATATATTAATAATTTTATTTGAACATAATTAAGAACATTATACCAAAGAAATTATAACATCAATACAAGTAATTCCAACTCAGGTTGAGAGGGTTGGAGCAAGGGTTATTCCGATGTACACCAGCAACCAGACATACCCTAAGGATATGTTTGGTAACTAGGTTGGAGTAACTTCTTGCGAATAATAGCTATTTGAATGATTAGGAGGATGGGAGAGGATTGGAATGATAAAAGTGATGTAATATTGATAATGGCTTATATTAACTTTTAATGATAATAATATATATTTTTATGTTAATTTTTATGAACATGGTTAAAAATATTATAACAAAGAAATAGTATGGTTCGTACAACTAATTCCAACCAATGAATGATAGGATAGAGAATTCTCGGAAGAGAAAAGAAAAAGTTTCTTGGAATTCTTGGTTGATTTTGACGAGGCTTGGCTTGATATATGGTGATATGCGAATTGTTCTTCTCCAGCTTATGGGGAATGGATTAAGCGATCATCACAATTATCTATATAGAAAACTTGAACCATAACATCGAGAGAGAAAACTTCTTCAATAGAAGCAAGAAATGACCTCAGCAGTTTCCCCTTAGGACTCCACTTGTAACTGGAGAGAAAATAAAGGTTGATAGTCACCTGGAGGAAGATAACATTATATATCAGATGATTGTCATGCATTGTATAGACAATGTATTTGATGTTTAAATTTTTAGATAGACAATGTATTTAAGGTAATAAATAAGATCTAATCCTTTTTTTTGGCCTCGAATGCAGTCTTCCATTTTATTTGTTACCTTTCAAAGATTGGAAGCTTTAATTGAGAAACGATGCAAAGATGAGGACTTATTGTAACGTTCCGGGCTTAGGTACTCGGTCTGTTATCGAGGAAAATTAGTCCTGACAACTTGTTGGGTTCGGACCCAATTGAACCCGTTGACAACTACCCAAAATGCTTAAGTTCAAGTTGACAAGTAGTAATCCCCACCGCTTATAAATCACACCCACACTTTGTGAGTTTTCCATATGGTACTATGTTTGGGGTTAGAGTGTTACAACCTCCCCCACTTATATTCGCAACGTCCTCGTCGCGACATGGCCCATCACTTATTCCCAGTGATAATGGCGGCTGCACGCTCCCGGCTTAGTTCCCTTCGGGTAGCCCTTTCCACTATCAGAGGGAACCCGCTCTGATACCATTTGTAACGTCCCGAACTTAGGTCCCCGGTCCGTTATTGAGGAAAACTGGCCTTGACAACTTGTTGGGTTCGGACCCAAATGGACCCATTGACAACCACCCAAAATGCTTAAGCCCAAGTTGTCAAGTAGTAATCCCCACCACTTATAAACCACACTCACACTTTGTGAGTTTTCCATGTGGTACTATGTCTGGGTTGGGATGTTTCAACCTCCCCCACTTATATTCGCAACGTCCTCGTTGTGACATGACACATCACTTATTCCCAGTGATAGTGACGGCTGCACGCTCCGGGTAGCCTTTTCCTCAAACCTCTTTGTAGGGGCGATTTCACCTCTCGGGTAGCCCTTTCCACTATCAGAGGGAATTTAGCTCTGATACCACTTGTAACGAACCCGATCGTCTGAAAATAATGCGGAAGCCAGAACTCATCGGGTATTTCGGATTCGTTACTTATAGCCTTAATCATAATATAAGAGCAGTAAAGAATGGACTTAAAAAAAACTTCCTTTCCATAATATTAATAAGGACATGAGTCAAAGAGTTCCTTAAATAAGCTACATGAATCACATCTACGATTTCCTTATTCCAGTGAGAATAATGACATCCTTCCAAACTGACTCAACAATAGTCTCATACTGATTCTACTTCTTGAAGACGGTGAAGTCTCCCTTGAAGTGTAAATAACTTAATCTTCGCGTTCCCCTGAAAAAGAGTAAAAATACATGTTATGAGCTTAACGCTCAGTATATGCCGAGATAACGTCAAGCCGGCTAACTATTCCATTCATAACATAGTGGTAATCATTCCAACAATAAAGACTTATAAATTTAGTTCTATTATATTGCCATGTTGCATAAACTATTTGACTAAACACAAACCAAAATCATACGTATCGTTATTAACTTAGTGATGTATACGAAGTATATTTCTTTCATATCCATACATTGCATATCATACTTGCATACATACCTTTTAGTTTTACCATATTTGCGTGTACGTCCGTAATGTTAACTTAAGTACACATATACCATTAACATTATCTTATATTGCACATACAATATTAACTTACGTTGCACGTATGCCCATATCCTTAACATAATTGCACATATGCCCATATCATTTTTCATGTTTAGAGTGGTCTTGATTGTTAGTTCTTAGGTAGCTTTGATGGCTTACCGCCGGCACAAGCGGTTCATAATAATACATAACATGACAGTGTAGCTACATCTGTAGAGGACTTATCTTTTGCCTCACGCCTCCGGAAGACATTGGCCCTTTAGGCCCATACGACCCCTTAGTTCGAGTCGGTGTCGATATCTTAACATTTTCTTAAAAACTTAGAAAGTTAACTTATTTATTTGTTATTCATAACAAGCATTTTACTTTATCTGCTTCTTTCTTTGGTTAATTATTCTTATCCATATGGGTCATGTTCAGGGACGAAGCCAGAAATTTCTACTTGGGGGGGCCAGATTTGTTACAGAATAATTTATATGTTAGAATTAGCGATGAATACCATATTTATTGCAATCTCGTTAGTGAAAGATCATATAGAGTACTTATCCATCGCTATTTTTTTTTAGAATTTGAACTAATCGTCACTACTAAAATTGTGACGGCTACGTGTTTTTAGATGAATCTCAAGTGTGGATGTAACAATGGGTATTACATTTATCCTTTATTTCAAGTATAAAAAGATCATTTCACAATGAAATAATACATGTCTTTAAGAATTAAAAAAGAGATATTATGGTGATGAATTAAAAATCACTATATAGTTATTTTATTTGTTAGAGTTATGTGCAACCTGTAGTTACGTAAGACATACAAACGTTGATAGTTAGATTATTGCATTTATGCCATATTATTGATTTTTTATTGGGAGATGCGAGGGATTAGGGATGCAAAAAAAGAGACACAGACACTTGTATAGGTGTTTTCACATCCTTATATGTTTTGAACACGAATGTGGATGTTTATATAGATATTGACGGGTGGAAAATATGTTACCATATTCGTAAAAAAAGATACCGGTATAAAATGAATACCTATCACATAGGAATAATATTAGAGATAATCTATAAATTAGCTTAAATATACATGTCTTGCGTGGAAGACATATGATAAAATATACTAAATGTGTTGAGATCATAACAATTATACCGAATATGATTAAAGAAGGTGTACAATTATAAAAAATTGGTGAAACCTTCTCCCACTATAAGTAGGGTCAACTACATGGATTCTTGCTCAAATCCACGGGTTGAAAGATTCGACTATTTTTTGTGTTGGTTGTCGACTACCTAACGCAACCCTCACAAGGTATACGATATATGTTATATAAAATTAAAAATAAATGTACAATAATATTTATATATTAAAATGGATATACAGATACATATATAGATGTTTGTTGATATGAAGTGATATTGATATCCGTATCCATTTGAAAACAGACGTGGATACGGATGTCAAAATCTGTATGATATGGATATAGTGATGGATTAGATAACGGATCTATATATATATATATATCTATATATATCTATATATATATATCTATACAACTTGTAAATGGGAGATGAGGGGGCCACTATATACAACTTATTATTGTTTATATTTAACTATTTTGTATATAAAGTATATTCTATTATAATAATATAGCATATATAGAGAGAAATAATTGGGAGACCGGGGGGCCAAGCCCCCTCCCGCCCCCCTTGTCTCCGTCCCTGGTCATGTTAACATTCCAACCTGAAACATAGTACCATACCTAAAACTCACGAAGTGCGTGTGTGATTTATAAGTGGTGGGATTACGACTTGACAACTTGGGCTTAAGAATTTTGGGTGGTCGTCAACGAGTCCAATTGGGCCCGAATCCAACAAGTTGTCAGGGCCAGTTTTCCTCGATAACGAACCGGGGACCTAAGCCCGGGACGTTACAAATGGTATCAGAGCCATGTTCTCACTGATAGTGGAAAGGGCTACCCGAGAGGTAGGGATGAGCATTGGGCTGGGCCGGCCCGGCCCAGCCCGAAGCCCAGCCCGAAGCCCAGCCCAAAAAGCCCGGCCCGACCCAGGCCCAAAGGAATATCGGGTCGGGCTTGGGCCCAATATTTAGGCCTAAATTTTTTTGGGGCCGGGCTCGGGCTTGGCTCGGCCCAGCCCGACCCGGCCTAAGGGCCCGGCCCGAAAGGGGCCCAAATCCTTTCTCACATCCTACATGAATGAAAATTCCCACCTATTTCATGTGCACTCTCTTCTTGTATCATGTCTTCATACAATGTTTATAAATCAAGAAAGTCAAGCGTGTGACATGAGTTGATGATCAATGTATTTCAATTAAGAATTAATTTTCCTTAATCAGTTTTTGGTTTAGATTCTTTTAGTTATTCTTGAATTGTTAATATTTTTTTTCAATCAAAACATCTTCTATTATTGTACATTTATCCAATATGGGTCTTATGCCTATTTTTTAATATGTAGGATCTGGTGCACCTGTTATTGTTAACTGGGTAAGTTAGGTTTACTCTTTCAATTTCTATGAACGAGGGACATTCATGGTATCTAGCATTGAGGGCACGTGTAAATTCAAATTTGGTAGAATTGAATTTTAATTGTTTAACAAGTATTATGGTACATGTTTTAATCAATTTTGGCTTGTGTAACTTGAGTTGAGATTAACTTGAAACAAAAGAGTCAAAGTTAATAATATCTAATTGGGAGATGGGCCGACCCGGCCCAAGCCCGGCCCAAAGGAATTGGGCCGGGCCTGGGCTTGGGCCGAATGAAAAAATTTTTTGCGGGCCTAAGCCCGGCCCAAGGCCCGAAATTTTTAAGCGGGCTTGGGCCTGGGCCCTTCAAAGCCCGGCCCAGCCCGGCCCATGCTCATCCCTACCGAGAGGTGGAGCCGCCCCTACAAAGAGGTTGGAGGAAATGGCTACCCGGAGTGTGCATCTGTCACTATCATTGGAAATAAGTGATGGACCATGTCGCAACGAGGACGTTGCGAATATAAGTGGGGAGGTTGTAATACTCCAACCCGAAACACAGTACCATACCTAAAACTCACGAAGTGTGTGTAGTTTATAAGTGGTGGGGAATACTACTTGACAACTTGGGCTTAAGCATTTTGGGTGGTCGTCAACGAGTCTAATTGGTCCGAACCCAACAAGTTGTTAGGGTCAGTTTTCCTCGATAATGGACCGGGGACCTAAGCCCAAGACGTTACACTTATTTTGTACTTTATTTATATATGCGAGCATACACATATATACAAATATAAACCTAAATTACATTAATCAGATTAGTTTCTAACCTTTTTTTTGGTTCCAATGAGGTCGCAACAGGTTCAACAAGCACAACATTGCCACTATTTAAGGATATGTTTTGTTAGAAAAGATTAAGGAATTTTAAGATTTCTTCCATTATTAGAGTTTTCTTTATTCCTAACATAATTATACTTCTTTCCTATTCCTCAAGTATTTCGTTATTTTTATCCATCCTCTTCACTAATATTACTCGAATCCTGTTCACGTTACTTATTCAACAAATTCACACTTCCTGTTCAACAAACGCTACCATTTCATTTCACATTTTCAAAAACAATAAAGAAACAACAAATATGATTAATATGAGCATATCTCCCTTTTATCTCACAACAAAAAATAAAGAAAGGGTGATAGAAAAAGTAACATCTTTGTTCTTTTTCCACGTCCTCATCCCCCCCCCCCCCCACAAACCCTTGCATGCGAGGAATATGAAAAAATAATTGGGATTTTTTCCTCCTTATACTATAATTTTCTTATTTTTGAAATAATCTTTTTTGATTTCACAATTATTTCTGAAATAATGAATTTCCATCCTTTAAACAATGACTACTATTTATCTTTTCTTCACTTCACATATTCTATAACAATTACCACTTATACCAAAATAACTAACCATTATTGAACATTATAAAAAAACAACAAACAAATAATATATACGAAGAACTTCCCTTTATTTCATATTCATTCCACCAAAACAAAAGAAGGGAAATACAAAATAAACATCTTTATTCGTTATTCCACCATCCTTATCCCCAAATAATTAGGCTGACCTCAAATATTTTCCCAAGTTGGACTCTACTTAATTTGGATTGTTCATAGGACCATCATATAGTAGTCCTATGCTTATGCTGGAATAAAATATTCATAATCTTTATATAAGAGTCTATGGCTATCTTTCCCATCATCAAGTTAAAGGGACAAATAGAGCTGTTCATAATTGACCTGCAGTGAAGCATGCCCACTAGAAAATAATCTCATATTTCAATATTCGAAGAGCATGTTGTACCACCGTTCGATGATCAGTCACGTCAGAAAAATTATTTGGTTCAGCAATCAATTAGAGAAAAAAAATAAACAATTAATATAGAATATTTTAGGTGGATAATATATATCTGAATTTAAAACAGCAATATTGTGTGTGTGCGTGCGTGTGTGTGCGCGCGTGAAATGGGGCTGCCTCCTGGAAGTAGTTAACTTAGCTCCCCTACCCCATTTTCCCCACATTTTTTTATTTTTTTGAAAAATAAAATTGTAGAAATTCATCACTATATCCCTATATTATGTTATTCAAATTTCGTGAGAAATAGAGACTCCTACAACCTTCATCTAGACAATTAAGTTTTAACGAACGCAGGATTTTTTAAATCGACCATGTCTGGATGGAGGCCTTAAGAGTCTTTGCTTCTCATGAAACTTGAATATCATAATATAGAGATATAATAATGAATTTACATGATTTTTATTTTTCAAAAAAATAAAAAATGGGAGAAATGGGCAGGGGCAGCTAAGTTAGCTACCCCCTTGGGTATCCCCATTTTACCCTATATATATGTATGTATATGTGTATATATATACACACACATACACACACATATATATATGTATGTATGTGTGTGTTGTCATCATAAGTTTGTAAGTAGTTTTTTTAAAGATAAAATAATGTATATACCAATATGCCATTGTCTAATATTTGGGAAAAGCACGAATAACACTGAGGTGGATGTTGGAAACGAATCTATCAGATACAGATGTGGATGCGCAATTGACCACTCCTATAGAAGCACACGAATAAAAAAACAATCGGATATAACAGTAGTCGGTCACTTCTCGCGACCACCAGAGAAGAAAGATCAATATAAATTAGAATGTGTACACTCTCTCCATTCCCTTGCTCTCTCATCTCTTTCTTCTCTCTCTCTCTCTCTCTCTCTCTCTCGCTCTCTTCCATTTCTATATGGATTACATTGTTCTTGTGATGGTGTTGAGTCAATGCATCCACCACCTCTATATATATATCCCAATTACAATCCCATAGTCCCATTCCCAATAGGGCTATAAATCGAATACAACTCAACTGCTATTAGGATTATGAGTTCAATCCCATTAGGATTCCTAATCCTAATATGGCCTTAATCCTAATAGTGGGGTGGATCGTCAACTATGGTTGTACAACAATATGCAATTTTGTGCCGGTATAAGATGTCCAATGATGATTGCATTGGGCGGTAATTTGGGAACTTGTCATCCATTCGTCCATAAGAACAATCGCATGCAAATTGGATTTTAGTGTAGAGAGGGCATCAACAAATAAGTACCTAGGTTTTTCCATGGAGCACCCATGTAGAAAAGTGAACAATGAAGGCCTTGCTCATAGATTCCCTCTGTAAATAACTGCTTCCACGATCCATTGTTCGCAAGGCTCAACTTTGACTGCATCTTCTTGTACATAGGTGGACCTTTCTTGGTGGAGGACTCTTCGCCCCCGCAACTCCTCCCTCCTTCCATCATCACTACCGCCTTTTCCCGCCATCCTCATCCCTCTGCCACTTGCCTTTTCCATCCTCCACCACTTATCCTCTCATCACATTGCCTTGCTATTTCATCCTCTCCCTATTCTCTCCTTAGGCCGCCTCCACATCCTCCCTCCTCCCCAAGGTGGTACCTGTGCACAAGTAATAGACATACTTGATGATGGAGTGGTGGTCCTCGACTCTTTTTAGAGGTGAAGGCGACCATGCAACGACTCATGGGAGGAAAGGATAGAGAATAGTTGACCAAATGAAGGAGAAGAGACCTAGGAGGGGTTGGGGCTCTAATGACCTGAGGCTACCATGATCGACAACTGGCTTGTGCAACTGATGAGTTATGTAGGTGCAATCGAGGAGATGGGGTGGGGGAGGAAGTAGAGGAGGGGATGGAGGAATAAATAAAATAATAGTATCAATATATACCATGGAATAGATTTATGTTGTGTTAGATTGACTCAAAGAGTGGTTAGATTAACCTAAGAAGCATCGTATATGATTT
This sequence comes from Ottelia alismoides, assembly GCA_037367405.1. Taxonomy (NCBI): domain Eukaryota; kingdom Viridiplantae; phylum Streptophyta; class Magnoliopsida; order Alismatales; family Hydrocharitaceae; genus Ottelia; species Ottelia alismoides. The sequence goes on along the minus strand of JAZKJV010006856.1, from coordinate 698,211 downwards.
GATAAAGGACATGAGACATGAACTAAAAGATATAAAGTAGGATTCACACTTATTAGTTTTTATCGAGTGTATCATCATGATCAACCTATTATATTTGATTCTCAAACACATTAATATGTTTGTATAAAGGGTCCAAAAGAAAAGAATTGTTAATTAGCATGTAGTTATAAAGGATCCTCTACAAGATCTATATGATGTATCATATGCATAACACTTGCCTATTAGAAATAATGTTTATGGACCATCTTCATAAAATAATGAAGCACCTTAGGTTAGAGATAATATATTAAGAAACCTTATTTCTTACCTAACCAACAATGTAGGAGGTAAGTTTATTCAAAAGTTACTTACATGCATATAAAATAATCTTGATAAATCTATTCCAGTCTATATGCCATTTTTATTACTTATTTTTACGATGGGTAGGAAATCATCAAGGTTGATTGATATTGACAAGAGACTCGTAACTAACAATGATGTTCTTATGTAGAAAAATCTTCTCATCCTCCTAGTAATGCACTTTCTATTGCAAAACAAGAGGTCAATGTCCAACTTCCTTCATAAGACTTTTATCTATTAATAGTTTTTTAAGTTCGAAATGGAATAACATGAGAATGGAGTGATTGGAGGGAGAAGACATCATCATAGGGAAGCTAGTGATGATCTGGAGTCGCAATGGTGAATGTAGGGATCAAGGGATGAGAGCAAAGGTTGCAGAGGAGGAGGGGACTTAATCGGGGTGGTCAATTCCGCTTGGCTTACGGGGCTCAAGATGATTGAACATATCAAAATGGAGCGACTTGTTGACCACATGTAATGACCTGGTTGAGGTGGAGAGGAAAGGATGAGTGGTTAAGGTCCACGTGGTCTTTCACCTGACAAAAATTTGACAAAAAGGACGAAAATAAAAAGAAAATAACGAATGACCTCAAAATAAAAAGTGATTAATATGAAAATTGTAGATCTCAATGAGATCATTTACAATATCCATTAGATCTCAAAATAAAAATAAATCACATATACGCTAAAAAGAATTCTCGAGCTAGTTTATAGATATAAAATACAAATTTGTATTTTTCTTTGATTTTCTTTTAATACTATATACATAAAATAATTTTATACAATACTAATCAATTATTCACATATTAATATTTTTTAGATTTTTATAATAATAAAAGGGAAATTAAAATAAAATAAGGGATTATGTACATGTGTATGATGAGCCGCTAATCGACCAAGACCCGGGTGAAGGTAAAAACAAGGGTCGTTGCGACCCGGATCTCAGTACTCAGCTCAATCAAGAAAAAAAAGAAGATAGAACCACCAAATCAAAGATAAATCAATCAGAATCAAAAAGCGGTCCTCGCTACATTTATTAACCTGGTATAGCGACAGGGTCGAACTCAAGGAGCAAGTGATGGCCTTACGGCCTACAAGTAGCCAAAAATCGAAAAATAAAAAGGAAAATGTTTTTGGTGGATTTTTATGATTTCTAAATGTTTTTGTATTTTTAATTTTATAAGAAAATGTCAAAAAAAGCAAATACAACAAATTATTAAAGCACACAAAAATGATCCAAAAATTCAAATAAAATTGTATTTGTGTTTATTGGGTTTTTAGTGTTTTTGGTTAATTTTTCAGAATTTTTCAATTTTTATATGATTTTCTAAAATCGAGAAAGAGGAAAAATAAGAGCTACTGTGCAGCCAGACTTGAAAGATCAATTTAAAATACCAAATTGATCTATAAAAGTCTGGAGGCAATTTTTATGAAAAGTATATGTAAAAACTAAACTACAGAAAAAGAGTTTACATTTTTTTGATTTTAAGAATTTTTTAGAATTTTTATGATTTTTAGAGTTTTGCAATTTTTATGGTTTTTATAAATCCAAAAGGCACGAAAATTGGACAGAAGTTAAATTACACTAAAACTAACTAACACTAATTTTTTTTAGAATTTTTAAAGGGGTTTTTATATTTTTCTTTGATTTTCTAATTTAGACAATACCAAAAATCACTGTTTATGAATTTTTAAAATATCAAAAAGCTCAAAAATGTACCAAAAGTTTAGGGAAATTTTTACATAGTGGCAGGAGCTACGTTTCCAAATTTCACCTAATTTGGATTTAATTTGCTATTTTATTCAATCAAAACAAGACACATAATACACAGGGACCTAAATGCAAAGAAAACATAGTTCAAGGATTAAACATTAACAAAATCGAAAAGCCCAGGGGACCTTGCGTAAAAAGTCCACAAAATCACGCGCGAGGCACATGAATCAGGCACGGAGGGGCGTAAGTGTCATTCCTATTTATAAAACATCAATCCAGAATACACGGGAAACACAGGGTATAAAATGCAAATAACCCAAAATCTAACGTGTCGACGCATGTGGTTCACATACACAAGGACCAGATTGCAAATAAAGGAAACATAGAGGTCCACAGTGCAATTTACCCTAATTTAAAACAATATTCTAACATATTTACAGGACTAAATAGCGAAAACAAAAGGACATGGGTCTAAGTGATATTACCCTGTTATTCAGATCTATCGGCTAAAGATGCGCCACTTGGAGAATTGGACGGCTGTGGTTCGCGCACGCCTCTTCAGCTGGGTGGATGGTCCAGATCGGCTCCTCGGATAGATCGACAGCTGGTAGCGCTCCGCAAATGAAGGGTCACGATCTAATCTGGCGGAGGAGGTACGATCGGACGGCAACTGGGGCTCCTCCAAGAAAAAGCCGTCGGCGAAGTTCGCTGGCCCAATGGGCGCAGTGGGGAGCTCCTCTAGTGCTGCTAGGATATGGAAACGCTTCGCCGAGGTGGTCCGCAGCTGGTGGGCTCCTCCGATGAGACCGGGAAGCGCCGAGGAGCTCCGTCGACAAGGGAGGAGCTGAGCCTCGATGCTCGAACGATTCGACCCCCAGATGGGGTCCTTTGACCTGCAAGATAGCACAGAAAGGCTCCTGGTTCGAGGACAAATTGCCTCGACCCGGTTAGGGGTGAAATGTATGATCGGATGGGTCGCGGCGTAGTCCTCCGACGAGCTGCGGAGGAGGAGGATCGGGCTTCCTGCTCCGAGACGAGTCAGGATGATCGGATGGGTGCAGAATGTGGCGAGAAGTCTGACGGAGGTGGTAGTCGAGTCGGATGGGCAAATGGGTGATCAGAGCGATGGGAATCGACCGGCGAAGGCCGACGGCGCAAATGGGCATAATCGGAAATTAGAGGATCCTAGGGGAAATCGAAGATACCTGATGGAGGATGTCGACTGTGGATGAGCTGGAGAAGCTCTGGGGGTCTTTTCCTCAAGGAATCGTCGGGGTCCGAGGCTAGGTGCACCTCGCGGCGACGCACGACGATGAACTCGCCGGATAAGCTCTCTCTCCCCACTGCGACACTCTCCTCGGGCAACTGTCACCTGGGGAAGAGAATGGAGGTCCTTGGACGAAGGGGCATAGCCAAAGATCACGTGAAAAGTGCGGCGGAGGTGGATCTAAATAGTGCCAGGGATCCGGGAAGATGGGAGTCGGGCACGCTCGCTGAAGCACGGACCCCTAAGCAACTGCTCGGGCGAGAATCTCGGATCAACAAGGATCAAATGGAGCCTGGGGTTTAGATATTTGGAGATCGGATCAAGCGGGGAAAATTAGGCAAAATCAGGTTTCGCGCAAGATCCGCGGGCAAAAGTGGTCCAGGGGGGAAGTTGACCGGAGGTCAACATTCCCCCGTGGACCAATCAGAAATCGCCTTTTATTAATTATTTGGAAATTCGATTAAAATTAATAAATGACTTTATTTCGAAAAAGTTAAAACATAAAAAATTTTTATTTATTTTCAAATTATTTTTTAGTGATTTTTATTTATTTTTTTGAAAAATAAATAACGTATTTACATTATATTATTATTATATATATGTATATACATATATGTATTTTTTATTTTTATTTTTAATTGTTTATTTTTGTATAATTATTCCAATTTTATATTTTATTTCTTTACAACATAAAATTTGGAATAATAAGGTATTTTTATTTTATTTTTATGATATATTTACATAGGTTAAATAAATATGTTTTTATACATATGTACATGGTATATACACAAGGTGGAAAATAATTTTCTTTTTATTTTTCTTTTTATGATTTTTAATTTATTTATTTACAAATATGTAAAAAATAACAAAAACACATTTTTATTTTTATTTTTATGTTGAGGAAAATAAATTTATTTATATACATAGGTATATATACAAGTGTGGTTGACCCTATCTCCCTTTACTTGGATTCTTTTGCGGTCAGACCCATGCTAAGCCCTCCCTTGGGATTAGGTCATTCAATATTTATTCCAAATATTTCCCTCTTTTTCTTGTGTTTCTTTATTCCTTTATTTTGGCACAAAAAATGCTAATTTTGCATATTTACATGATGCATGTGCTTTGGCAATTCATGATATTTACACATATTTACATGGTATTTTGCTCAAGTTTCTAGCTAAAATAAAGGAATAAAGAGTGATGAATTGGGATTCATCACCCCCTATACTTTACTTTTGCTAGTCCCTTAGCAACCACTTATTTGAAAAAGAAGTGAAAAAGAGAAAGAAAAATAAAAAGAGGAGAAATCAAGGTTGATTATTAAGCTTTCCTTCATTAAATTGAAATATGGAGCTCAATCAGACCTTTGAATTATTAATTTGTCAGAGCCTTATTTGGACTTAATCTTAAAACTTAACACCTTCTAAGTTCCACCAAGCTATGGTCAAGACTCCTCAATAAACTAGATCATAATAAGTCTATATACACAAACTCTAATGACCATGAATCTTTCCTTGTACGGTGTAAGTGATATGTAGCTCCCCACCTCAAAGGTAACAAAGAAACAACCTCCCTCAACCCAGTAACTCTAATGCCTCGGTCTAGCAACTCTTTCCTCTAGAAGTGGGGCATTCCCTTCTAAGTTCAAGTGCAACCGGCTCCAGAAGAGGGGGAAGAAGAGAATGGACCATGGCCAGTGTAGCCATGTATCCTTGGGAGCTCTAACCAGTGTAGCTGAGTCTCCTGCTGCAAGCTTCATGAGATTGGGACATGTATATCATAAGCTTTTGCTTTATTTAACTATATACAATCCAGTGGGATTATTAAATTTTCAATCCGACCCACCACTTTTTTTGGAGTTCTTTTCTTTTTTTGCATATTTTTTTTCATGTGCATCTGTACAACATATCTACATGGTGCATCATATATACAAGGAGTTTTTCCTCTTGAGCCAGTAGACTATCCCTCTTTTGAAGCTTTATTGCAACCCACGGCTTCTGTCTTTAGACTTCATAACCACCAGACCAAGTTGAGACGCACTTCCTTCGCTAGAAGAAGAAGAGAGGTTCCGCCTAGAAGTACTACCCTCATATGCTACCCCAAGCCAAAGGAAACTGCCTCCCACCACCTCATCCGTGGAGAGCTATGTGTAAAGTACATGTGCAAGTAAAGCCATTGTCTCTGAGAGTCATGCGTGTGTTGTTAAATGCTCTACTTAGGCTCATCAAGATGACATATGCTCATAGCCTAGTGGACTCAAAAAATTAAGTCCCAATGGACCTGAAAAGTCTCACTCCTAAGCCCTATAAGGTTCCTCTTATTATTAGGTGGATTAAGGTCTTAACCAAGCTCCATTTGTCAATTTAATTCCAAGCCAGTTTAAATGTCAACTATGATTTGGAAAACTATGCAAGTATTTACAAAGATGCTATTTACAAGTATTTACAAATGTGCAAAATTTTTGAAAAAATGTTTGAAAACATGGATGTATGCATGAATGCGAAGTTTTGCAAAATATTTACAAAAATTTACACAAGATTTTCGCAAACTTTTTTGTTTTTCAAACATTTTACAAAAATATTGTACTATATACATAATTTTGATATGAAAATATTTACAAGCTATTTACACAAAAAGATTTTACAATCATTTGTACAAAAATAATTTTATAAATAAACAGGTATGTGCAAGAAGAATTTTATGTACAAGGGATTTTTTTAAAATTTATGGGGTTTTAGCCATTTTTATTTATTAACACACTCACACAAAGTACGAGTTATGGCTAAAGTATATATGAAATGTATACACACCCCCCTATACTTAGCTCGAACGATGTCCTCAGAGTGATCAAGAGCGATGAAGAAGACATAACTCGTGCTTAGTATAGGGAAGTGAAAAGGAATGGTATGTACAAAGACGAATCAAAGAATGGAATGAAGAGGACTCGGTGTTTCCCCCTATACTTAGGATCAAGTAATCCTAAGTATAGCAAGTTGTACATGAAGGGAAATCCGAGTGGAAGGATGTACAGATTCTACCCCCTCTATACTTAGGGTGAAATATCCCTAAGTATAGGCAGCAAAACAGGGGTAGAAAGAATCAACAGAATACCCGGAAATCCTACATCCCCCTATACTTAGGGTGAAGTACACCCTAAGTATAACATAATCATAAGATGAGAAAAGGGATGTGGGACTAAAGAATAGAGTGATATGGACAACTGGATCTATACAAGTCGGAAGAATAGTGATAATCAGGCGTGAGATGCAATAGATGTGAATCAAGAGACCACATCTCACGCAAAGTGGATAGGGGGAACATCAACGACCCGCAACTCATGATCTAGATATGGCTTGAGCCGCTGACCGTTCACTCGAAAGGTAGCATCTGAAGACAACTCAGATATATCAATACTCCCATTGTCATGCACCTTTCTAACCAAATACGATCCCTTCCATTTGCTCTGTAGCTTCCCTGGAAATAGATGAAGCCTAGCATCAAACAACCATACTCTCTGTCCTATCTCAAACTGTTTGTGGCTGATATGAGAATCATGCGACTCCTTCACTCTCTCCTTATAATGTAGGCTGTTTGAAAAGGCGGTATCACGAAGCTCCTCCAGGGCTGCTAACTCTACCCTTCTCTAATCTCCTACACTCTTTGGATCCAAAAGTATATTAGTGACTGCCCAAAGTGATCTGTGTCTCAGCTCAACAGGTAAATGGCACGGCTTGCCATAAACGAGGCGAAAGGGAGATGTACCCAAAGGTGCTTGAAAGACGTCCGATATGCCCACAAGACCGAGTCCAAAAGTTGTGACCAATCCTTTCGGTCAGGACGGACGACTTTCTGCAATATAGTCTTGATCTCCCTGTTTGACACTTCAGCAAGACCATTCGTCTGAGGGTGGTATGGAGTGGCAACTCGATGGTCTATGCTGAACTAGCTAGCAAGGGCCTTTACCTTGTCGTTGACAAAATGAGACCCCCCGTCAGATATCAACACTCGAGGTACCCCGAACCGTGAAATGATATTCTTCCTCAAAAATCTGTTCGGACGGGGATAGCCTCAACCCAATGACTCACATAATCGACAGCCAACAGAATGTACTCAAATCCCTGACTCCTAGGGAATGGACCCATGAAATCGATGCCCCATGCGTCAAAAACCTCATAGAAGTGTATGGGCTGCATCGGCATCATATCACGCTGTCCACAAGTGCCCATCCTCTGACAGTCAGTACACCTCTTCATGAACTCATCAGAGTCCTTGAAGAGAGTAGGCCACCATAGGCCGGATTGGAGCATTTTCTGTGCCGTTCTCCTCCCTGAGTGATGTCCTCCTACCTCAAGCTTGTGGCAGTAAGTAAAGACGCTGTGGTGCTCCTCCTGAGGAATGCACCTACGTCAGATACCATCCCCTCCCCCGTGGTAAAGGACGGGATCCTCCCAATGGTAAAACTTGGCTTTCGCGAGGAAAGTCTCAAGTTTCTGCCTGGGCCAATCTTGTGGACTTTCTTGGCGACAAGATAGTTCACAATATCGGCATACCATGGGAGCGAGGCGATAGCAAGGATCGCCTCATTTGCGAAGGTCTCACAAATAGGCTCAATCTGCTCAGAATCCTCAAGATACTCCAATCGGGAGAGATGATCCGCCACTACATTCTTGACTTCAGGATTATCCTTAATCTCTATGTCAAACTCCTGGAGTAGAAGGATCCATCTGGTCAATCTAGCTTTGGCATCCTTCTTTGCCATAAGGTACCGGATGACGGTATGATCAGTATATATGGTCACTCTAGATCCAATGATGTAAGATCTGAACTTATCTAGGGCGAAGACTACGACTAGCATCTCCTTCTCTGTGACGGTATAGTTCCGCTCTGCGGCATCCAATGTACGGCTGGCGTAGTGAATGGCAAATGGGACTCCATCCCTCCTCTGTCCCAGCACGGCCCCCACGGCAAAATCGGAGGCGTCCGTCATGATCTCGAATGGGAGAGACCAATCGGGTGGCTGGAGAACAGGAGCCTCTATAACACAGCTCTTGAGAGTCTCAAACAACGATAGACACTTATCATCAACAAGGAACTCGGTGTCTTTCGTCAGCAAATCAGTCAACGGTCGGGCAATCCTGCTGAAATCATGAATGAAGCGTCAGTAGAAACCGACGTGCCTCAGAAAAGACCGTAACTGCCGCAAGTTGGATAGTGGATCGAGTTTTCTAATGACATCCACCTTGGCCAAATCAACCTCCATGCCCCTGTTGGAGATGATGTGGCCAAGCACCATCCCTTGAGTCACCATGAAGTGACTCTTCTCCCAAGACAACACAAGGTGAACCTCTATGCATCGTTGAAGGACTCGGTCTAGGCAGTCAAGACAAGAGTCAAACCCGTCGCCGTAGACTGAGAAATCATCCATGAAGACCTCCAAGCACTCCCCCACCATGTCCGAAAAGATGGACAGCATGCATCTCTGGAATGTCGTCGAAGCGTTGCACAATCCAAATGGCATGCGTCTGAAAGCATATGTCCCGAAGAGACAGGTGAAGGTGGTCCTGGTCCTCGGGCGCAATGGCCACCTGATTATAATCGGAGTACCCATCTAAGAAATAGTAATGGCTCTTCCCTGCCAGCCTCTCAATAATCTGATCAATAAAGGGCAGGGGCAAATGATCCTTTTTGGTGGCCTGGTTCAATCGTGTGTAATCCACACAGACCCGCCAAGAAGTGGGTACCCGGGTAGCGATCTCCTCTCCAGACTCCGTGACAACGGTAGTGATGCCTGTCTTCTTGGGCACGACATGCAACGGACTGACCCACTTGGAGTAGGAGATGGGGTAGATAAAATCGACGCTCCACCATTTCGAGGTCTCCTTCATGACAACCTCTTTAAGATTTGGGTTCAGCCGCCGCTGGAACTCACGCGACGGCTGAACCCCTAGAGATTGGCTCCACTCCATCCTATCGCCTTGCGGTTCTTTTCAAGAACCCCCATCAGACGGGATTCTTGCTCTCCAGTCAAATCAGCGGAGATAATGACTGGATACATCTCATGCTCACCTATAAGGAACCTATACTTCAGTGATGCTGGTAGCGGCTTCAGCTCTGGACAAATAGGTGCTGGCAAATCTGGCTTCTGAAGAATCCGAGTGTATGCTACCAAATCTGCATGGGAGAATGAGAACTCTCGCTCACAAACTGGATCTGGAGAAGGCTGCTCAACTGGACTGTCTCTGCTCTGCATGGAATCAACCTCCTCTCTAGTTGTAGGCTCAGTGGAAGTCAGACACGATGTCAAATCATAAAACTCTGCCCAATCAGTATCTGACTCTGAGGGATCATACTCACAAAAATCTGTATCACGGTTGAGAATCGAATCTGCTGCCGAAAAAGTATCCTGGACCAGGAGTGCGCTCTCCAAGCTCTCCTCTGCTGGCGTCTCTGCATCAGCGAACTCTGAAGGTGAGAGGATGGCCTGTGCGACTGGATCTGCCCAAACTACCTTATCATATGTAATCACGAAGTCACAATCCTTGTGGATGTCTCACCCTGCCTCTGTCATCTGCTCTGAATCTGTGGTCGGCTCTGAGCAATCTGAATCTCTAGCTCTAGTCTCCTCGACCGTCTCTATTTGTATACTCTCGCCCTCGACACGAAAGTACACCTTCCCGCTATCATGGTCGGACACTGCCTTGGCTGTGACCAAGAACGGGCATCCCAAAATGATGGGGGCATCGGTCACTGACTCAGGGATCTCCAAGTCCAACACAACGAAGTCCACTGGGAATTTCATGCCCTGAATCGTGACGACAACGTCCTTCAGTAACTCCTTCGGCCTCTTGACAGATCGATCAACAAACTGAAGGACCGTCCTGCTTTGTCGAAGAGTGCCCATCTCGAAGCGGTCGAGAAGGGCTGCCAGAAGTAGGTTGATCGAAGAACCGTTGTCTAATAGAGTGCGGTCGAACCTCTGCTCATGAATGTGACATCTGACATATGGGGCTCCTGCATCTGGCTTCTTAGCTGGCAGAGGGTTCTGTATCGCGAAACAGTGGCACGAGTAAGCACATGGATCTCAGAATGATGGTTCCTCCTCTTCCTCCTAACTGTGGTCCTGTCTCTGAGTGATCTCTGGAGTAGAGGGATGTGCTCCAAGGCCTCCTGTAGAGTCAGTTGTATATGGAATCGATATATCATCTGCTGGCTGAACTCTATCTGGTGATTCTTTTTGGGATTTTTTATTTTCTTCCCCTTTGCCATGTGAAGTGCTCGTCGAAAGGGGATGACAGGGTCCTTCTCAGATGAAGGACTAGGAGAGGGTCTGGCATGCTCATGAACAATAGAATCCGCACGAACATCATCAATCAACACATGTGGATCCGAAAATAACATACCCTTTTCTTTATTTCCAGAAATGTCCTGAGATAAATGTACAGACGGAAAGACAACATGACTAGCAGAAGTGAAAATGGTGGCCTCAGTACCACCCTCGGCATGTCGTCTTGCGGCATCAGTATCGCGCTCTGGCTCAGCAACTGGGGTGACGTCAGTACCACCTCCTCCATATGGTGAAACGACGGCCTCAGTATCGGCGGCTGGATCAACATCCATGGTGGCGTCAGCACCACCGTCATCATCTCTCACGGCGTCAGTACCACGCTCCTCCTTGTCTGACGCTCCTGGTGTGGCATGGGATCGTCGCTCAGACGAGGCGCCGCCTGCTGGCATCCTACCGCTCATAAGTATGACAAAATCAACATCAAATATGTATGCAGATAAATCACCAAAAGAATCACTAGGAGTGGTAATCTCTGTAAACTGTACCTGCTCAGACTTCCTCTTCAGGTTGTTCGGGTTCGGCTCGATCTGTGCAGGAATGGAGGCCTTCCCTCTCACTATCTCCCGCATCTCCTGGCGGAACTCATCCATCTCCCGTCTGAATGTAGCCTGCTGCTCAGTCATGAGGCAGGCTAAGTTGTCTAAGGCGAGGTTCTCATAGGCTGGCCCATGAGAACCTGACGGGTGGCCTCGCTGGTAGTGAGGCTGCTGCTGCGGCTGAGAGGGGTACTGCTGGGAATGATGCTGCTGCTGCTGAGGCTGATCACGCCTCCAAGAATGTCCCTGTTGATAGGGATAAGAATCATAATGGGATGATTGCTGCTGCTGTACTGGGGGCTGGGGCTGCTCACGCTGATGGCCGTACTGGCCACCCTGAACTGGTGGCTGCTGCTGGGAATTGGCACCTCCGGCCGACCAACGGAATCTGGGATGGTCTCGTCGGATACCGGGCTGGGGTTGGTCGTACCAGATCCCGTTGACATCCATCAATGGCTCCGACTCGTAAGGGGGTGGTGGGAGTACTGCCAGAGGCTGATCCGACTGGTAGACCACCATCTGAGTGTCTGGGAATGATGGTGTCTGGTAGTACGGCTGCGGCTGCTGGTACGACTCCGCATGTACAAGGTGAACCTGTCTAGGCTGAGTGGAGCGTTGGGACGAGCTGCCGCTGCTGCTCGGATCTCCTCGTGTCTGAAGACGGGGCTGAGAAGCCATCTGTGCCTCCTATAAACACATGACATGTGTCTTCAGATCACTCAACAACTGTGCTATCTGCTCCATCTACGATATGCTCTGGCACTGCTTCTTCTCGATCAGCTCCATCCGGTCCAGCTTCTCGCTGATGATGCCCATGTCGGGCTGTGGACTCGGCCTGTGCGGCTGCCGCTGACGAAGTGGAAGGAACGACGTCGACCCATGCTATCCTCTGAAACTGCACGGTCTGTGGCTGAGGGCATCCCTGAGTGTAGAATCGGGTATGGGAAATCACTGTATAGTTCTCGGCCATCTCCTCGTAGATGGCCCAGACCTGATCCTTATCCTCGGCGAAGTAGGAACCGCCACAAGAAGCGTTCACCAGGCCCTGCAGCTCTGGTGTCAACCCACAGAAGAAGCTCTGAACTAGGTTTGGCTTCGTGATGTCATGGTGCGGGCATCTGTTAGTCAGCTCTCTGAACCTCTCCCATGCCTCATGGAACTGCTCGTTGGGGAGCATGGAGGAGTTGCTAATTAAGGCCCTCGCTGCATTCGTCCACCCGAGTGGATAGTACTTGTTCAAGTACTCGGTGCGGAGCTGCTCCCAGGTGTAAACAAACTTCCCCAAATGCTTCAACCAGGTGGATGCTCTATCTGCCAGTGAAAAGGGGAAGGCGATCATCCATATGGTGTCCTCGTCCACCTGACGATCGTGGACGGTGCTGCAGATCATCAGAAACTCCTAGAGATGAAGATGGGGCTCCTCAGTGGCGAGCCCGTGGAAGCGGGGGAGAAGCTGAAGTGTGTTTGGGGGGAACTTGAAGTCCCCCACGATCGTAGGAAGTACCACCCAGCTGTGTGTCTGAGTCGATCCGGGGTTGTGCAACTCCCGCATCGGTCTCGGCGGCTTTGCTGCTGCTGGCTGCTCAGGGTCTCTCCGTCCCTCATCTCGCGGCTGATCTCTCTGCTCTCGAAGCCGCTCCATCTCTCTCCTCATCTCCACCATGAATGCCCCCTGGTTCCGTATCTATCTCTGCATCGTCTCGAGGGAGGCTAACATGGTGGTGTTAATCACATCCTGGTCCAGAACATATGTGGTCGTCTCTGGCCTCGGACCATCAGTGCGCTCCTCGCTGTTGGCCATGGTCTCTGCAAAGGCAAAAGACCCAAACTCAGGTACCAAAATATCATCTGTCTATCAACTCGCATCTGGCACTGGCATCTCAGGACAAGAAGAAGGGTGGTCAAGGGGGAACAAGGCGGAATCGAACTCCGATTCGGAGAGCGGGTCTGAGCTCTCGCGAACTGACCTAGATGAACGGGCTGGAGTGCGGTCAAGCGGTGCAGCCAGAGGCTGCCTAAGGGACCTCCTGCCCATCATCGCGATCTGGAGAGTCTAGCGGATGAGATCTGGAAAGAAACAAGATGAGCAATACAAACCCCGAATTCACCTACTCCACGTTGAGCTGAAGACCGTAAGAGTTTGGTCAATTATCTTGTCTATTTTAGTTTGGTGATCATGTCAGGATATCGGAGCTGTTACGTGACCCGGTAGGAATCCAATCCGTCAACCAGACTGTCCCATATAAAAGGCCGGTAGTCTGATCAGGGCTCGGATGTGGCTCTAGCCTAGTGTGTGGGTCACTCTCTCGCACAATTAAACCAGACAATGAGGGGGTTGCTCTCCCCAAGACAGATTTTTAGGTGAAGTGTCTTTTAGGGTCAAGTTTGTTTAGAAGTCCCAATTTTATAGTTTTTCTTTTTTAAGTATTTTTCAAAGCAAACAACGCCTAACAAATTTTTCGGTTCTCCTAATTATTTTAATTCCAAAACAGGGGGAGAAGATGAAAAAGCTGATGCGCGGGAATCAATGATGCATGCAGAGTAAGAGATGCGTACCTGACTCCAGTAGTCTACATGCAGGGTGATCCACGCATAAATAAAAGACTGAATATAAACTACCTATATGATGCACACGGAAAACCGGTCCTAGCAAAGCAATTTCTACACGAGAGAACAATAGCCGAGAAAGAAGCCGCCTCCGACTCCCGCGGTTGCTTCAGCTTCCAAAAAAGCTGCCTCGGTCCTCGGGCCCTCGTAAGAAACAGAACAAAAGTGTCAGTCCAGAAAAATATGTAAATAAAACAGAGAAAATATATCTACAAAAATATCTATAAAAAGCCGCGAAAAAGAAAAGCCGTGGAAAAAGCAAAAATGACTACTAAGCCGTGCTCCCCAGCAACGACGCCATTCTAATGAGCTGCTAATCGACCAAGACCCGGGTGAAGGTAAAAACAAGGGTCGTTGCAACCCGGATCTCAGTACTCAGCTCAATCAATAAAAAACAAGATAGAACCACCAAATCAAAGATAAATCAATCAGAATAAAAAAGCGGTCCTCGCTACATTTATTAACATGGTATAGCGACCAGGGTCGAACTCAGGGAGCACGTGATGGCCTTGCGGTCTACGAATTAGTCAAAAATCGAAAAATAAAAGGGAAAATATTTTTGGTGGATTTTTATGATTTTTAAATGTTTTTGTATTTTTAATTTTATAAGAAAATGTCAAAATAAGCAAATACAACAAATTATTAATGCACACAAAAATGATCTAAAAATTCAAATAAAATTGTTTTTATATTTATTAGTTTTTTTAGTGTTTTTGGTTAATTTTTCAGAATTTTTCAATTTTTATATGATTTTCTAAAAATCGAGAAAGAGGAAAAATAAGAGATACTGTGCATCCAGATTTGAAAGATCAATTTAAAATACCAAATTGATCTATAAAAGTCTGGAGGCAATTTTTATGAAAAGTATATTAAAAACTAAACTATAGAAAAAGAGTTTATATTTTTTGATTTTTATAAAATATTTTAGAAGTTTTATGATTTTTTTAGAGTTTTGCAATTTTTAAGGTTTTTATAAATCCAAAAGGCACAAAAATTGGAAAGGAGTTAAATTACACTAAAACTAACTAACACTATTTTTTTTAGAATTTTTAAAGGAGTTTTCATATTATTCTTTGATTTTCTAATTCAGACAGTACCAAAAATCACTGTTTATGAATTTTCAAAAATATAAAAAAGCCTAAAAAATGTACCAAAAATTTAGGGAAATTTTTACACAGTAGCAGGAGCCACATATCTAAATTTCACCTAATTTGGATTTAATTTGCTATTTTATTCAATCAAAACAAGGCACACTGCACAGAGGGACCTAAATGCAAAGAAAACATAGTTCAAGGACCAAACAGTAACAAAATCGAAAAGCCCAGGGGCCCTTGCGTAAAAAGTCCACAAAATCACACGCAAGGCACGTGAATCAGGCACGAAGGGGCATAAGTGTCATTCCTATTTATAAAACATCAATCCAGAACACAAAGGAAACACAGGGTAAAAAATGCAAATAACCCAAAATCTCACGTGTCGACGCACGTGGTTCACATACACAGGGACTAGATTGCAAATAAAGGAAACATAGAGGTCCACAGTGCAATTTACCCTAATTGAAAACAACGTGCTAACATATTTACAGGACTAAATAGCAAAAACAAAAGGATAGGGGCCTAAGTGATATTACCCCGTTATTCAGATCCGATGGCTGAAGACGCGCCACTTGGAGAATCGGACGGCTGTGGTTCGCGCATGCCTCTTCAAATGGGTGGATGGTCCAGATCAGCTCCTCGGATAGATCGACGGCTGGTAGCGCTCCGCAAATGAAGGGTCACGATCTAATCTGGCGGAGGAGGTGCAATCGGACGGCAACTGGCGATCCTCCAAGAACAAGCCGCCGGCGAAGTTCGCCGGCCCAATGGGCGCAGTGGGGACCTCTGGTGCTGCTGGGATATGGAAACGCTTCGCCGAGGTGGTCCGCAGCTGGTGGGCTCCTCCGATGAGACCGGGAAGCGCCAAGGAGCTCCGGCGACGAGGGAGGAGCTGAGCCTCGGTGCTCAAACGACTCGACCCCCAGATGGGGTCCTTTGACCTGTAAGATAGCAAAGAAAGGCTCCTGGGTCAAGGGCAAATTGCCTCGACCCGGTTAGGGGTGAAATGGATGATCGGATGGGTCGCGGCGTAGTCCTCCGGCGAGCGACGGAGGAGGAGGACCAGGCTTCCTGCTCCGAGACGAGTCATGATGATCGGATGGGTACAGAATGTGGCGAGAATTCTGACGGAGGTGGTAGTTGAGTCGGATGGGCAAATGGGTGATCAGAGCGATGGGAATCGGCCTGCGAAGGCCGACGGCGCAAATGGGCGTAATCGGAAATTAGAGGATCCTAGGGGAAATCGAAGATACCTGATGGAGGATGTCGACTGTGGATGAGCTGGAGAAGCTCTGGGGGGTCTTTGCCTCAAGGAATCGTCGGGGTCCGAGGCTAGGCACACCTCAGGCGGCGCATGGCGATGAACTCGCCGAATCAGTGGTTGGAAGCTCTCTCTCTCCTCACTGCGACACTCTCCTCGGACAATTGCCACTCTGGGGAAGAGAATGGAGGTCCTTGGATGAAGGGGCGTAGCCAAAGGATCGCATGAAAAGTGTGGAGGATGTGGAGCTAAATAGTGCCAGGGGTCCGGGAAGAATGGGAGTCGGGCGCGCTCGGTGAAGCACGGACCCCTAGGCAACTGCTCGGCGAGAATCTCGGATCAACAAGGATCAAATGGAGCCCGGGGTTTGGATATTTGGAGATCGGATCAAGTGAAAACTAGGCGAAATCGGGTTTCGTGCAAGATCCGCGGGCAAAAGTGGTCCAGGGGGGAAGTTGATCGGAGGTCAACATTCCCCCGTGGACCAATCAGAACTCGCCTTTTATTAATTATTTGGAAATTCGATTAAAATTAATAAATGACTTTATTTTCGAAAAAGTTAAAACATGAAAAATATTTATTTAATTTCAAATTATTTTTTAGTGTTTTTATTTATTTTTTGAAAAGTAAATAACATATTTACATTATATCATTATTATATATAGGTATATACATATATGTATTTTTTATTTTTAATTTTAATTGTTTTATTTTTGTACAATTATTCTAATTTTATACTTTATTTATTTAAAACATAAAATTTGGAACAATAAGGTATTTTATTTTATTTTTATGATGTATTTACATAGGTTAAATAAATATCTTTTTATACATATGTACATGGTATATACACAAGGGGGAAAATGATTTTCTTTTTATTTTTAATTTTATTTTTATTTTCTGATTTTTATTTTATTTATTTACAAATATGTACAAAATAACAAAAACACATTTTATTTTTATTTTTATGATGAGGAAAATAAATTTATTTATACACGTAGGTATATATACAAGTGTGGTTGACCCTATCTCCCTCTACTTGGATTCTTTTGCGGTCAGGCCCATGCTGAGCCCTCCCTTGGGATTAGGTCACTCAATATTTATTCCAAATATTTCCCTCTTTTTCTTGTGTTTCTTTATTCCTTTATTTGGCACAAAAACATGCTAATTTTGCAGATTTACATGATGCATGTGCTTTGACAATTCATGATATTTACACATATTTATTTGCTCAAGTTTCTAGCTAAAATAAAGGAATATAAAGTGATGAATTGGGATTCATCAATGTATAGGGCTATATATAAGCTCAAATGTATTGCTATATAGCCAGAAGTCGTCCAAGATTACTATGAGAAAATCACCTGCCATGTCAACAAGGATTTCTAACATGCACCTTTGAAGTGTTGCAGAGGCGATACGTATACAAAAGGGCATAAATGAATCAGATCAACTAAAATGAATCAGGATTGATTCAGAATCATTTTTAATAAAAAACAAGATAGAAACAAAACAAATATGAATGATTTCGTACAAAATGATATGTACCTCTATCATCATGAAACACCATATCTTCTCCACGCACATCCGGTACCACTACGTCGAGGGAGGACGGAGAACTCGAGGGGGAGCGAGCCCCCATCAAATTATGTTTTGAAAATTTTGAGTAATGAGAACCTCGATATTATGGATGCTATATTTAGAAAATAAATTTGAGTAATTAATGATCAACGAGATAATGACACGAGTAAATAGAATATTTAATTTTATTTCTAAAAATAGCGATTTGGAGGTTATTTGGATGGTGGTTTTGGGTTTAATGTGGTGGTTTTATTTATAGCCGTAGATCAGGATCTAACGATTTTTATGGATTGTCATACCATGATCGTAGTGAGGTGCCACCTTAATTCAAGTTTTCCCTATATATATATATATATATATCCTTTATGAGGTTAATGTATAGGACAAGTGCTTATCTCTTCTCGAAAACTCTCCACAATAGCTCCCATGGGACATAATCATAAGCCTTCTCCAAATCAATAAAAATCAGATGGAGATTCTTCCTTTTAGCTCTATAGATCTCTATTGTTCTCCTCAACAAGTGAATGGATTCAATAGTTGAGTGACCTAGCATGAATCCGAATTGATTTCTTTTACTTTGTGAACTTGCCTCAACCTTCTTTCGATCACACACTCCCAAATTTTCATTAGTGTGACTCATCAGTTTGATACCTCTGTAATTTCAACAATTTTAAATGTATCTTTTGTTCTTATAAAGAGGTACTGCGATACTCCTCCTCCAATCTTCATGCATTTTCTTGCTTCGTTAAAGAACATTGAATAAAATTGTAAGCCGGGTCAAATCACACTCACCTAAATCTCTCCATACTCCTACAGGGATGTCATCCGATCCTTACATCTTTCCCCAAGTCTCATAACATCCAAATCCTCCTCTATTTTCTTTCCTTGTATAGCTTGCACGATTCAAGTAACTTTCACTACAAGATAGATCACCCAAAGTGATCTCTCTATTTCCTTACACAATGAAAAATTTATTTAAATTATGCTTCCATCTAGTCTCTATATCCTTCTGAGTAACATGCATGTGACCTTCTCTGTCCTTTAATGCATCTCACTTCAGAAAGATCTTTGGTCTTTCTTTCTCTTGTTTTAGCCAAGCTGAATATCCTTCTAGCCTCCTTAAAGTTAAGATTTTTGTACAGAACTTCATAAGCTTTTGACTTAACTTCGTTTGTAGCCTTCTTTACTTCCTTCTTTGTTATTTTGTTGATTGTGTCAGTTTCCTCTGTTCTATCCTCAACAAAGCTTTAAAGCATGCTCTTTTAATTTTTAGCTTCTCTTGCAACCATTAACTCCAGTACTAATCCTCCTTTTGACCTGGAGCTCCTCCCTTTGACTCACCTAGCATATCTTTTCCTACCTTTCGAATGAAAGATGCTACCACCTCCCAAATCTCGTTTGCATTTTCGCTACAATCCCAAGATAAGTCTTCTAAACCTTCTCCTGAAGCTTGATTGCTTCAATTAAAGATTCCACCATCTAGTTCTAGTGATCTTGAGAACCCTCATTTTCTTTACCAATCCTTTTATTTGCAAATCCATGGCTAACAAGCAATGTTGGATGTCAAGCTCTCTCATGGGATTACTTTGCAGTCTTTGCAACACAACCGATCTCTTCTCCTCAATGCAAAGTAATCTATCTATGTTCTAGTCATGCCATTGTTATAAGTAATTAAATGCTCCTTCATCTTATTGAAGAGAGTGTTTGCTATTATAAGATCATATGCCATTACAAAATCTAGACAGAATTTTTCCTCTTCATTTTTATCCCCAAAAACATGGCCTCTATGAAACTAACATACCCTAAAGCATCATCTCCCACATGTCCGTAAGATCTCTGCCTACGCAAATCGTCTCTCTTTGTGGTATTCCTTGCAAAATATTATCCAGATCCTCCCAAAAAAACTTAGAGTCATTTCATCTAAACTAATTCGTGGTGCATAAACTAAGATGATATTCATGATTTCTCTTCAAGCACCAATTTTTGCAAAATAATCCGATCCCCGAATCTTTGCACCTCAACCACACAATCCTTTAAATCCTTATGAACAACAACTCCAACACCATTTATGCCCTTATCTTTACATGAATACCAAAGTTTAAGGCATGTCTTCTCAATCTCCCTTGCTTTTTCTCCAAACTATTCCGTCTCTTGAAGATACAATATTTGAATCTTTCTTCTTTCCCATCGTATCCACTATCTCCATCAATTTTCAAATAAAAGTGGCAATATTCCAACTACCAATCTGTTACTTCCTTTACAACCTCTTTTGGGCTAACTTTTTTACTAGCATGGGTCCATAATGCGAGAACCCTTACAAATTTTGGAATGCATCCGGGTGGTGATGCGACAAAATTAGCTTATTTACTTCGCATGCATTTCTCATACGAGAACCCTTGCAAATTTTAAACTACATCCATGCTTTTTTATGTATATACTTAAGTAGTTATCAGCATATACATTATAGGTATTTATACATATATATATATTTTATTTTATTTATTTAATTTAATGCATTTTTGTGACTTTATTTTATGTTTCTATTTTTAATATGTTTTATATAATATGTTACAAGTATTTTAAATATAAAAAGATTAAAAATATAAAGAACAATAGATTAAATGAATGAAATGTATAGGTATATAGTACAATTGGACCCAAAAAGTCAACATTTTATATCTTAACTCTATTTTTAATGAAACCAACTTTATTAAATAGATAATTTAATTTTAACAATAATAAAGGCTAGTTTTATGAATTTTGAGTTCATATGGAAAGGATGTTGATAATTATTTTTGTAATTTTCTATGTGTCTTTGTGTACATATTTGTGTTGGAAAAAATCTTTATTTGAAGTATGCACGAGTGTGTATAAATCAATGCAGTAGGCACCTATGGTTTCTATGTGTATGTGTTATTTTTGTTTGTATTTATTTTCCATTATCTTCCATATTTTATTTTTTGTCAATCAAGTCAATATTTACTTAGTCTCTATGCTTAGATTCAATCATTATTTACAATACTTCCTTTATTTTTCTTTTTTTATTCATTTATTTTGTATTAAATACATGTTTTTATGTATTATTTACATACAACAATCGGCGTGTTAATTGTTACAAGTTAGGATATATTTACATGCATTTTATCTAGGAATTTAATGACAAAATAAAGGAATAAAGGTAAATGAATGGGTATTCATCAACCCCTTTATATTTACCTTTGCTAGTCCCTAGGAAACACTTATTAGGAGAATAAGTGATGTAAATGAGAAAATAAAGAAAAGGAAAATGAAGAAGGTAGAATGATTATGAATTTTAATCTTATCTTCACAAAATCGATGTTTGGAGCTTGGTTAAGACCTTTGGATTGTTAATGTGTTCGGAATCATGTCCAGGTTAGGAATTGTGACTCAACACCCCTTAGGTTCTATACTTGTTCATTGAGTTCAATTTCAATAGTATGATCAGAACCATCCTTTCAGACATACACTTTTGCAACCTTGAAATGACATGTACCATCTATGTGATTTATGTTAGCTCTTCCTAGATAAATTATCTAACTATCAGTTGTCTCCTCCTCTGGTAACTCACCCTTGAGTAAATGATATTTCCTTCTAAGTTCATGTACATTTTATTACACAATGAATTAGGGAGAATCTAGAAGAAAGGGGAAAAGAAATGAAAACCAATCAATGTAGTCATATTTCCTTGTGAAGTTATGAAGTATAACCAAGTATCTACAAAGAAACATGCCTTTCTGAAGCTCATTTTTTTGGAATTTTTGGTATACTCAGATGGGAAGATGATTGGTCAGAGGAGCGGGACGGTGGTCATCCACCTGTAGCTACTCCGCCTGAGTAGTTGGGGCTCGAATGGTCCTCTCTACGCGAACCTACATTGACAAGGGGGTAGCAAGTAGAGATGAAAATGGTCAGATACAGATACGAATATAGGTATTATTATATCAATATCCATTTAAAAATATGAATATGAATACAAATACAAATATTGACTGATGTAAAAAATGTGTTACCATATCCTTGAAACGAATACAAATGTAAGAAGAATATGAATCAGATATGAATAATAACATAATTTTTTTAATAGATTAACTAAAATATACGTGTTTAGGATAGTTTACACATAAAATATATATATAGCAAATATAGTAATTTCATAACAATTATATTAACAATGGTTAATGCAATAACAAAATGTTGTTACACATAATTATAACTAAATCTATTGCTATACTTATGTACGAAAATGAATATACGAATATGAATATGAATATTAGTGAATGTTAAAGTGATATCCCTATCCACATTCATTTTAAAATGATTAAGAATGTCAAAATATGTAAAACAAATACGATATCAGATCGGATACAAATACATTCACATTCGTTTTCATAAATAGTAGCAGGATTGAGGGATTTGCTTCGGTTCGGTTATTTCTAGGGAAACAAAGAGAAGCGATGGGGAAGCAGGATGCGATTTCTGATGTACATGGGGGAAGGAAAATAGACCTTATTCCCGCTTCGATGAGCGAGCCTAAGGGGGTCAGGCTACGTAGGAAGATGTACAATGAGTCGGGGCGTCGATCTGTGCGGTGAGTTGAAAGTGGTGAGCTTTAGACCCCGTGGTTGAATAGAGGAACAAGTAGTGGCGAAAATAGAAGAATCGAAGCAAAATGGAAAGTGCGGGCGAGATGGGTGCTATCTGAAGATTCTGATGAGCTCAGGAGCTCCAGGTGAGGCGGACGGTGTTATAGCCTCAATCCTACTGCGACGGGTAAAAGAGGCTTCTCATAGCAGCTCTCCGGTCACGCGATGTGCTACGCTCAATCTGACTACCAAACAAGCTCTGAAGGGCTCTCCGAGGAGTTGTCGCTCTCCTGAAGGTGTCTAGGGGTCTATGGTGGTGTGAGGAACGAGCTAGGGAGCTGGAGAAGTCGAGGAGAGTATATATAGGCATGCCTCAGAGTTTGGAAAGATTGACCAGTGGGTGAAACCCTAGATAGATCCGACCCTTGCTAGGGATCTGCGAGAATCATAGATCCTAAGAGAGTAATCATGTACTGAATGTGAGGCAAAAGGAGGTCGGGTTCAATCGAGACAAATATGAGAAATGGGCTCTGGCGAAGGGAGTCAGGTCAACTCGACTGGAGGGAGAAGGTTGACTAAGGTCAACGATCCCAAGTGGACCAATCAGAACGTAAGATTTACAAAATAAAAGAATATTAAATATAAAATATTAAATGATTTTAACTAAAAAGTGTATAAAATAAAAATTGTTTATTATTTTATAAACTATTCTTATGTGATTTTCAATTATTTTATGAAAAATAAAATAGGGTATATACAATATATTATGCTATATACATGTATACTATACCTATGCATTATGTACATGTATTTTATTTATTGTTTTACAAAAAATACTTTTTATTTTATATTATTTATTTATAAAATAATTTAACAGAGTATAAAATGATTTTTATTTGGTTTTTATAAATTAATTAAGGTTGCAAGATAACATGAGTACTGTATTATATACATGTGGCCTTTAATGATTTGTGGATTTTATTTTATTTAATTTGGATTTTCTGATTTTTATTTTATTATTAGGCTATATACAAGTATTACAAAATAATAAGATATAGTTAAAATAAATATAGATACTTATTTGTACAAGTATCAGTGGTATGTACAATACACAGTGTACCCTATCTCTCTACTTATTTTCTCTGGTCGATCAGGTTAAGTCTTGACCTTCTCTTGAGGTTTTGGTCAGTCTGTATTTATTTTAAATACATCCTTATTTTTCTTTTATCTTTATTCTTTTATTTTGAGAAATAGATGCTAATTATGGGATATTAACATTGACATGCACAAAGTTAATTTTATTGTATTTACATATAGTTACATGAGTTTTTGCTAAAAGATAAAGCTTAATGAAAGAATAAAGAATGAGAATAGTAGATTCGTCACCAATGTAGCCAAGTCATCCAGCTGCAGGCTCACAAATCCATGACTTTAAAGCCCAAGGCTTGCTTATTTACTATACAAATATATACATACTTCGGCAGACATTTTATTTTCTATCAGTCTGGTCCACTTTTTTTTGGAGTTTTTGATTTTCCATTTTTTTATTTTTTGAATGCTATATACAACAGCTTTTGAATATGGACTTTTTTTCTCTTGAGCATGTATACTATCCCTTTTTTGAAGCATTTATTGCAACCCGCAACTTCTATCCTTATACCTTCTCGCTACTGGATCAGGTTGGGGGTACAATGGCCACAAATGTATAACTTCCGATGTTTCCATTGGCTTGTGTCATGGCGGCAAATTCGGTCCTCTACCACTTCAATTGAGGTGAGCAAAGTGTAAGGCACATGTATGCAAGTTAGGCCATTATCAACAAGATTCATGCGCGTGCTCCAAAATATTCGACTTAGGCCATCAAGACGACATTGAACCAAGTCTCGTGTCTCAAAGAATCAAGTCTAGCAGACCTGAAGTATCTCAATTCCAGTTCCTATAAGTTTCCTCTGATTAAGTAGTTTTAAGGTCCAACCAAGCTCCAATCTTCAGATTTTACTTAGAATAGTTCAATTATCAATTCCAATCTGAAAAATGCAAATGCTATGCATAATGCAAAAAAATATTTTTGTGATGTAATTTAAGATTTTAAACTTTTTATGGATTTTTAAAAAGTTTTGAAAATTTTTTGCAATTTTTTAAAATATTTTGCAAATGTTTTTGGGATTTTAGTTTTTAAAATTTTAGGGATTTTCAAAACAAGAAGGTTTTATAAAGGAAAATTTGTACATATATTTACAAGGGAGTGCTTTTTATTATTCACAAGAATTAGGATTTAGGAATTTACCATTATTTAAAAGATATACATAGCTCTTAAAATATTTTGAAAAGATTTTTTGCAAATATGTGAAAACTTTATTTTGCAAACTAATTTGACAAATAATTTTTACAAACATTTCACAAAATTTAAAAATCATTTGCAAAGATTTTTTCAAACACTATGTAAGATTTTAAAACTATTTTGCAACCATTTTCCAAATTATTTACAAATAGATTTTCAAATAATTTTATTTCAAACAAAAAAAGGAATTTTTACAAAATATTTATACAAAGGTTGAAAATATTAAAAAAAATATTTCCAAATAGTTTTCAAAAGTTTTTTGCCCAACAAATTTCAAAATATTTTTCAAACATTTTGCAATAAATATTTTTAACCTGGATTATTAATCCGTATATACAAGAATTTTACTGAATTTTATACAAGTACGTAACTACTTTAATTTTAGCCACACTTATTTAAAATATGAAAGTACGAGTTGTGGCTAAAGTATATATGGAGTATATATGACATTCCTATACTTAGCTTGAGCTATGTCCTCATAAATCAGATATAAGAAGAGAAGACATAACTCTGAGTATAGAAAAGTTTATACTACAATGACCAAATAAAGAAATGAAAGAATGAAGGAATGAATGAACGAGAAGTCGATCGTCCCCCCATACTCAGGATTAAATAGTCCTAAGTATAGTAGGTTGTATCCTACATGCAGGGACGATAGAGGGTGGGTATGAACAGATCACAACTCAGTATGTCTCCTCCTATACTTAAGGTAAGATATCCCAAAGTATAGATAGAAATATACAAGAGAGGAGACAATGGACAGGCTCAAAAGAAACTAATAAACATAAAAGGAAATATGTGAGGAGAATGTACGTATCACTCCCCCTATACTTATGGTGAAGAACCCCTAAGTATAGGCACCAACATGAGTGATGAAACAGAATGAAGAAAGAACAGAGCTCTTCCACCCCTATAATTAGGACAGGAGTACGTCCTAAGCAAGGAAAACACATGGAATGGGGTGGATGAGCAATACAGAAGATGGGAGTAAAATGAAAGCAGATATACAAAGAGGTGGATATATAAGGATAAAGAAGGTAGAAAGTGGACCTTCTTGTGTGATCACTGAAGAATGGATCTAACAAGGTGCATGTCAATATCAGGGTCATCCGCAGAACAAACTGATAAGGATCAAACTGACGAAGATCCTCAGCAATCTCAAAGCAGAAATACATGAACTGGTCAGTGGATGTAATGTGGTCAGGTTCGTCTGGGATGTCTCCGCTAGGTCACAATCGAAAGGCCTACATTCTTTGATGATGCAGTCTCTACAAATTCTATCCTTCGCTCTAAAGTGCCTATATTGTAAATATTGCGGGAGTCATCAATGCATCGCCACTCACCGAAAGGGGGAACTCCAAGGTCTACGCATTCTGAGTCTTCCTCCCTGAAGAGGACTTCTCGGATCTCAGTCTCATCCTTTAAAAAGCAAATCTCTTTGATATTAGCATCAAGGTGATATTCCTCTAGGCCGACTAACACGGTCACACTCTCATCATCTGCAGGTATCTAGTCCGTGGTGGTGAAGTGAACAACACATTGCTCCCGACATCAGAATGAAAGCGAATCTCTCCAGATCCATAATCAATAATGGCTCTCGCAGAGGTGAGAAATGGTCATCTCAAGATGATTGGAGTGCACCCTGACGAACCGAAAAATTGGCCCATTAATAGTGTTGTTTTAACACTTGAAAATGTCATCGCAGTTAGGCTGAAATGGGCTCATCAACAGACCATCTCATTGATATTTCAATAAGAATAAGATGGTCATATATTTTTTTTACTTGGCAAGAAACCAAGGTCGAACTCAGGGACACGACCCTCTCTCGCATTATCCCGGATTTTGTCTATTTAACTAAGTGTTGAGTGAAGAAGCAATAGGTCAAAGTATGCATGAAGGACAAGACAAGACATTAAAGAAGTCAACATGCATTTTTTTATATTTTTATTTTCATCATGCAAATGAATGCTATGAAAATGCAAAGCAAACATGCCCTTGATTAAAATCATGAGCGACTTAAACTATTAGTTAATTTCCAACTTAAATTAAGCACTAACTCATTTGACATTTACTGCAAGGTTTGTCAATAAGGCATAAAAGACACTGGAGGTGTTTAAAGAAATGCATTGCGATCATAGTGTCAAAACAGGAGAACAAATATGCCATTAAAAAGTATGTCAAACAAGCTTCAAAATGAAACTGAAATCAACTCAATCGGAGGTACGGTGCTCAAGATATGCAATAAACAAGACAAGGGCATAAATGAAAGAAAACATGAAAAGATAACTACAAATAGGTCCCTAGGTGGGACTAAAATGTAATAAGAAAAGTGCGAGTCCTTCCCTGTAAAATACCCACATGCACAGGGGCATTTTTGCAATTTTGGAAACCTCGCGAGGGTTCACTTGCAAAATTCCTAAGTGCATGTGGTCGGCACGTGATGTAAGGACCTGTCTGCAAATAGGAGAAGCTGGCTAGGCCTCGTTGCAAATTACCCAAGGTTGCACTGCAAAACACGTGTTTCCCCAGGCTCGGTTTGAGCTGAGGTTCGGAGGCGGCTCGGACTGCTTTGGCTCTGGCTTGGACGGCTCGAAGCTCCAGGAAGACTCGGCATAGGGTCGGGAGCTCCGAGCCTATGGTTCGGCTGATGAGACTCGATGCTGCTCAGGAATCGCCACGTCGATCACTGTGCACCATCTGATCCTGATGATCGGATGGCTGCTGTACGCTTAGGCTATCATGACGTGGCTGCATGAAGGCTATTGGATCGAGAGTATCCAAAGGTTACTGGTGAAGGCGCTCCTGGGCGACGTGGCTGCATCAGGGCCGTTGGATGGTCGTTGAGAGAGGACCATCCAACGGCAGCTGCTTCGCCTCCCTCATATGCGGCTGGTGGCGGGATCAGAGCTCCGGCGAAGGAGCTCCTCCTCCGCCTCTCGTTCGTGGTCGACTTGGACCTCCCCCGGAGCTCCATAAACGTTCGTCGAGGTAGCTGGGAGCTCGGGGAAGGTCCAGGAGCTTCTAGGGCTTTTCATCGGAGCTCTGGTAGCTGCTGCATGGTCTACGAAGTTGCCTCCGACGATGTTCCGACCATTGCAAGCTTCGGGATCCTGCATCGTTAGGAATATAGCCGAAGCCAAGAGAGACGTGTGCGTGAATGGAATATGGGAGCTCTTGCGGGCGAGGGATATGGGAGCTCGGAGCTCCTCCGTCATGGGAGGCGGAGAAGATGGGTCGACAGTGGCTGAGATGTGGAGAAAGGGAAGAGGTGATCGGAGAGCGTCGCGAGAAAGGGGGAAGCGTGGTGGAGCTCGTAGGGGAATCCATGAGGGTCGAGAAGGTGGAGAAAGACCTAATTAATTAAGGGAAATCAAGAAAAAAATGCCAAGGAAGAAGAAGGACTTACCGGAGGTTTGGGCGGAGCGGGAGCCTGGGCTGGGCATCGGGGAGGATGCCCGGGTCTTCGCACGTGCTGGATGGCTACCCCAGTGAGCTCGGCGGGGCTTGAGCCACCACTACGATGCCGATGATGGGCGGCGGCACTGGAAGGGACAGGTCGTCGTCGCTCGATCTGCCACCTCCCCCTATCACAGGGAGGTGGCGGAGGGCTGAGCCTCCCTCCGTGTAAAGGTGGACAAGGGCGATCGGAGGGGGAGGCGGCGTTTATTAAGTAGGTGATGGCGGAACTGGTGATGTGAGGTCGTGAGTTTCGAGGGAAGTGTGGAGCGACTGGAGGGGAGTCAAGGGTAGTGGATACCAGCGAAGACGAGGGATGTCAGGTGATGGTAGTGGGGTGGTTGGCGAGGAGAAAGGTGGTTGGAGGAGGTGTAGATAATGGGAAGGGTGAGGGTGGTGCGCGAGGTGGAGATCGTGCGGAGGGAGGGGTGACTGAGGTAGACGATGAGCTAATGGCCGTTGGATCTGGAGATCCAACGGCGGCGAGTGAGGCGTGAAGGGACGGTGTAGATTTAATCCGAGGCAAAGTGATCAAAGGCCGATGAATGGCCACGTGTCATAATTAGATAAAGGCGCGGTGAACGGTCGTGATGAGAAGGAGGCTCTCATCGAAAGGTCGAGGACGCAGCGGGAATGTGAGGTGGGGATTGCAACTCCGAACGCCGATCTAATGGTAGAGACCCTGACACGTGGCACATAGAGGAAAGGGCGATGACGGGCGGCTGTGATGCAAGGCGGGGAAGATCAGATGGTTGAGAAAAAGAGCAGGCATGGAGATGGTCTGGCCGTTGGATTCGAGAAGGAATCCAACGCTGGAGATGGGGGCGGATAAGACAAAGGAGAGCTGGCCACGTGGCTCACCCAGAACGGGCCACGTGGCACAATCAGATTATTCGGAAAGAAAGAAATGATTTTTGAGGGTGATAATGGCCGAATTTGAGAAAACTCAAAACATGAAAGTTGTAGATCTTGATGAGATCTACAAGTTTCATGTTGACCAAAACTGGAGAATAGATCATATGAAGACACCAAATAATTTTAAGGGTATTTTTAAGGCTAAAATACCCGGATTTTAGTTTTGTGATTTTTTTGTGGTTTTTTAATTTATTAGGGACTCTGATAATTACAAGAAACTATCTGGATTTTATTGACACAAAACTAAGCAAGGGGGTTAATAATGGACAATTAAGATGATGAAATTGGGTTTCATCACCCCCCATACTTAAACTATGCTCGTCCTCGAGCATCAAAGAGAATGAATAAGCTGGATTAACCTCCTTGTGCATGTGAGTACAGGATCCGATCCGATCAAGTCTACTCAACTTTAGAGGTCCAAAATCCTAGAGTTCAACCCAGCCTTAACCAAGAGGCACCCAATTCCTCTTATTTCCCAGACTCTCTCTGATGTACATATAATCTAAAGGATATGAAATTTAGTGTTGACTGCGATTCTGAGAGTAGAGTCAAATCGTCACCCAAAGTCTTTGTCCAAGAAAATCTCCTAAGGACCCAATCCTCAACACTAGGGAATAAATCAAATCTTGCATCCATTCCACAGTCTCTTTAGTTGTCCGACTTAGAAAATGTAGATGGCAGGCCAGTAATGGAGGGTATGGGATTGTGTTATTTCTTCTCCCCCTCTTACTGGAACAAGGATTCTCTCTAGTGCCTTTTACGCAACACATTTTTTTGGTGTTGATCAGTGTATCCGTCAAGAGAAGTTGGAGCCATCTACACATGTTTTCCTGGGAGTACACTGGGGTGTGCCTCTTTTGAGTACCTATCGTACCTTTTACACCCAGACTTGTAGCATTTATGATGCATAGCCCTTTTTTGGTGCAAGCCCGACTCCTGGTCCTAATAGCGGTGGTCCAAGTGGAAACTTTAACTTTGAAAAGTTTGGGAGCGCTCGCCTTTGGTGGAAGCTTTTTGATATGTAACTTTGTGGAATGAGAGCTTTTCTTTGAAATTTCATTGACTTGTATAATTTGTGGCTAGCTCTACTGCTTTTACCAAGAGTTGGCGCACACTGATCAACATTTTTTTTATTTATTCACACCCTGGCACTTAGGTCAATATCAAGAGATTAGTATAAGAACCAAGTTCTCGTACTGGCTAAGATTACTGACACTCTGGTTTCATGAAGCCCCCAAAGATTTTATCCCATCCTCGAGCATCATTAGATCAAATCCAAACTCGACTTCCTCATCCCAATTCCTCAAGTGAAAAATCAGCTCTTCTCGTCAAAAACCGCAGTCGTGCATGTGATGTGCTGATCATATTCTTTATGTCTGAGACTAAGCATGGAATATACATGCAAATCTAAAAAGCTAGGGGAATATGGGTGATTAAGTCTATGACCCTGATGGCTAAGGTTGGTTAACCTAAAATCTCAAAGACCTCAAAAGACTAAGTCTCCTTGATAATTTCAGATCCTGGGTAGAAGTGTAAGTATAGAGGATTAATCCAACTCCTTCATTCGAAAACAAAACTTTTTTTTGGACTTCAAGAGATGTTAGGACTGCCTAAACTCAATTGAGCGTCTACGTTCAGCCAGTATGGATGTAAGTACAGGTCGAAGCCCGTTGCTTGAGGACGGGGCCTTACACGATGTCCTCTAAACCATCCAATCTGCTAAGGGTGAACCCTCACTGAATGCGGCTTACTTAATTTGGCTTAGTAGTCACTAACGACTCCTAAAGGATTTTGGGTTGTTCTCATTTTTATGCATTTTAATTGAAGGTTAAAACCCAGGTTAGACTCTACTTTCCTTGAAAAGAAATAGAAAAATTTTTAAAACCATGTCACACAAATAAAAAGTTTTCAAAATATTTTCAAAAGTTTTTTTTCGAAAATATTTTTATAAACATAGTGTAACATAGTATAGAAAAAGCCGTGAAAACTTTTGAGTCTTCTTAGTCCAAAGAATTTTACTTTAGCAAAAAAGTTTTAAATTTTTCAGATTATAGCTAAAGTAAGTATACGGTATATACGGTAAACCCCCCTATACTTAAACTTTGCTATGTCCTCATAGCACTAGATGATACAAGTACATAGGTCCATTTAAATATAAAGGAATATACGGGAGCTAAGAGGATCTCCCCCTATACTTAGGTTAGAAATAACCTAAGTATAAAGGCAAGGAAAGGAGAGTAGAGAAAATCACGGGGATCTCGGGTCCCCCCATACTTAGGCTGAGATTAGCCTAAGTATAAAGATGGAATTTGATGTTGGGAGGGACCCAAGGTGAACGAAGAAGAAGGATGGATTTACAAGTGAGCGGTTGAATCTACGGAGATGGATGGAATGACTAAGGTTCTGGGGAGTGTAAAGAAGCAAACATGGCTTAATCAAGCAAGCAACACCCTTTAATTTCACCAACTCACACAAGAAACCAAACGAGGATGGTTTATTATTTTGTCGGTTTTATTTGTGATAAAACATTAGATTTTACGCAGAGAGAAAATGTTAAGTGAAAATCAAGCGTAAACGAGAGTGTTGCTCTCCCAAAACCAAATTTTACTCCATTTTAGGTTGACTTGCATTTAATAGTCCAGTTATTATTTAATGTTGTCACTGAATCAAGCAATCATTGTCTACCATTCAGTCCCATTTTCCATTAATCCTAGGTGATCAAGCTAGGAAAAAAGAAACCGAGAAAAAGCCACGTATTCGATAAAAACCGTGATCTAGGCTAAGCGAGAAATCATGCAATGACTTGGCGATAAATCCGTGAAAAACTTGGGCCGTTTTGAAAACCAAAAATTAATATGTATGCACGTCGATAAAAACCGCACCTATTATGCTTCTATTAGCGAGGAGAAGATATCTTTTAAATTGGCTAAGTGAAGCGAAACTACGTGCGTCTTGAATTAAGGTGTGTCCTACCTACGAGCAAGCACATAAAAATGTGAATTTGAAACTAAGCTCAGAGAGCCGCGTGCTTGGTCCTAGGTCGATACTTAAGTAGGGATGATCCCACACAACCACATTCGTTTGATTACACTCGCGAGCCTTCGATCGAAGACTGCTGTAAACGATGAATTATTACAGGATAACATGACATGAAGAAATGGCATTTTTTTCTCTTCTCGATGTGCTCCAAACGTGATTCTGCGGCTCCTCACAACGGGTAGCTCCGGCTCCTCGCCTCCTTGAATCATCAAGGGCCCTGCCACAAAAACAATGGTTAGAGATCGATAGAGAAGAAAATTTTATAGTGCAATATAAATGAACAAGTTGACCTATATAAAAGATATACATAATTAAATAAACAAAAATAAAAAAGCAAGAAATGAGCTGTGTCCCCGGCAGCGGTGCCATTTGACGAACCAGAAAATCGGCCCTTTAATAGTGTTGTTTTGACACTTGAAAATGTCAACGCAATCGGGCCGAAATGGGCTCATCAACAGACCATCTCATTGATATTTCAATAAGAATAAGATAATCGTATATTTTTTTACTTGGCAAGAAACCAAGCTCGAACTAAGGGACACAAGCCTCTCTCGCATTATCCGGATTTCGGCCTACTTAACTAAGTGTTGAGTGAAGAAGCAATAGGTCAA
The DNA here is from genome assembly GCA_037367405.1 of Ottelia alismoides. Lineage (NCBI taxonomy): Eukaryota > Viridiplantae > Streptophyta > Magnoliopsida > Alismatales > Hydrocharitaceae > Ottelia > Ottelia alismoides. The sequence continues at coordinate 665,504 of JAZKJV010006856.1, read as the reverse complement.
AGTATGCATGAAGGACAAGACAAGACATTAAAGAAGTCAACATGCATTTTTTTATATTTTTATTTTCAACATGCAAATGAATGCTATGAAAATGCAAAGCAAACAAGCCCTTGATTAAAAATCATGAGCGACTTAAACTATTAGTTAATTTCCAACTTAAATCAAGCACTAACTCATTTGACATTTACTACAAGGTTTGTCAATAAGGCATAAAAGACACTCGAGGTGTTTAAAGAAATGCATTGCTATCATAGTGTCAAAACAGGATAACAAATATGACATTAAAAAGTACGTCAAACAAGCTTCAAAATGAAATTGAAATCAACTCAATCGGAGGTACGGTGCTCAAGATATGCAATATAGAAGACAAGGGCATAATTGAAAGAAAACATGAAAAGATAACTACAAACAGGTCCCTAGGAGGGACTAAAATGTAAATAAGAAAAAGTACGAGTACTTCCCTATAAAATACCCACACGCACAGGGGCATTTTGCAATTTTGGAAACCTTGCGAGGGTTCACTTGCAAAATTCGTAAGTGCACGTGGTCGGCACGTGATGTAAGGACCTGTCTGCAAATAGGAGAAGCTGGCTAGGCCTCGTTGCAAATTACCCAAGGTTGCACGTGCAAAACACGTGTTTCCCCAGGCTCGGTTTGAGCTGAGGTTCGGAGGCGGCTCGGACTGCTTTGGCTCTGGCTTGGATGGCTCAAAGCTCCAGGAAGACTCGGTGTAGGGTCAGGAGCTCCGAGCCTATAGTTCAGCTGATGAGGCTCGATGCTGCTCAGGAATCGCCACGTAGATCACTGCGTACCATCCGATCCTGATGATCGGATAGCTGCTGTACGCTTAGGCTATCGTGACGTGGCTGCATGAAGGCCGTTGGATCGAGAGTATCCAACGGTTACTGGTGAAAGCGCTCCTGGGCGATGTGGCTTCATCAGGGCCGTTGGATGGTCGCTGAGAGAGGACCATCCAACGGCAGCTGCTTCACCTCCCTCATCTGCGGCTGGTGGCAGGATCAGAGCTCCGGCGAAGTAGCTCCTCCTCCGCCTCTCGTTCGTGGTCGACTTGGACCTCCCCGGAGCTCCATAAACGTTCGTCGAGGTTGCTGGGAGCTCGGGGAAGGTCCAGGAGCTTCTAGGGCTTTTCATCGAAGCTCTGGTAGCTACTGCATGGTCTACAAAGTTGCCTCCGACGATGTTCCGGCCATTGCGAACTTCGGGATCCTGCATCGCTAGGAATATAGCTGAAGCCAAGAGAGACGTGTGCGCGAATGAAATGGGAGCTCTTGCAGGCGAGGGAGATGGGAGCTCGGAGCTCCTCCGTCATGGGAGGCGGAGGAGATGGGTCGACAGTGGCTGAGATGTGGAGATAGGGAAGAGATGATCGGAGAGCGTCGTGAGAAAGGGGGAAGCGTGGTGGAGCTCGTAGGGGGATCCATGAGGGTCGAGAAGGTGGAGAAAGACCTAATTAATTAAGGGAAATCAAGAAAAAATGCCAAGGAAGAAGAAGGGACTTACCGGAGGTTTGGGCAGAGCGGGAGCCTGGGCTGGGCATTGGGGAGGATGCCCGGGTCTTCGCATGTGCTGGACAGCTACCCCAGCGAGCTCGGCGGGGCTTGAGCCTCCACAACGACACCGATGACGGCGGCGGGTCTCACCGGAAGGGACAAGTTGTCGTCGCTCGATCTGCCACCTCCCCCTGTCACAGGGAGGTGGTTGAGGGCTGGGCCTCCCTCCGCGTAAAGGTGAACAAGGGCGATCGGAGGGGGAGGCGATGTTTTTTAAAGGAGGTGATGGCGGAACTGGTGATGTGAGGTCGTGGGTTTCGAGGGAAGTGTGGAGCGACTGGAGGGGAGTCAAGGGTAGTGGAGATATCGGCGGAGACGAGGGATGTCAGGTGATGGTAGTGGGGTGGTTGTCGAGGAGAAAGGTGGTCAGAGGAGGTGGAGATAATGGAAAGGGCGAGGGTGGTACGCGAGGTGGAGATCGTGGGGAGAGAGGGGTGATCGAGGTAGACGATGAGCTAATGGCCGTTGGATCTGGAGATCCAACGGCGGCGAGTGAGGCACGAAGGGATGGTGCAGATTTAATCCGAGGCAAAGTGATCGAAGGTCGATGAATGCGCCACGTGTCATAATGAGATAAAGGCACGGGTAAACGGTCGTGATGAGAAGGAGGCTCTGATCGAAAGGTCGAGGATGCAGCGGGAATGTGAGGTGGGGATTGCAACTCCAAACGCCGATCTAATGGTAGAGACCCTGATACGTGGCGCATAGAGGAAAGGGCGGCGACGGGCGGCTGTGATGCAAGGCGGGGAAGATAAGACGGTTGAGAAAAAGAGCGGGCGTGGAGATGTTCTGGCCGTTAGATTCAAGAACGAATCCAACGGCTGGAGATGGGGGAGGATAAGACAAAGGAGAGCGGGCCACGTGGCTAACCCAGAACGGGCCACGTGGCCCAATCAGATTATTCTGAAAGAAAAAATGATTTTTGAGGGTGATAATGGACGAATTTTAGAAAACTCAAAACATGAAAGTTGTAGATCTTGATGAGATCTACAAGTTTCACGTTGACCAAAACTGGAGAATAGATCATCTGAAGACACCAAATAATTTTAAGGGTATTTTTAAGGAAAAAAATACCACGGATTTTAGTTTTGTGATTTTTTGGTGGTTTTTAATTTATTAGGGACTCTGATAATTACAAGAAACTATCTGGGTTTTATTGATACAAAACTAATCAAGGGGGTTAATAATGTACAATTAAGATGATGAAATTGGGTTTCATCACCGCCCTATACTTAAACCATGCTCATCCTCGAGCATCAAAGAGAATGAATGAGCTGGATTAACCCCCTTGTGCATGTGAGTACAGGATCTGATCTGATCAAGTCTACTCAACTTTAGAGGTCCAAAATCCTAGAGTTCAACCCCACCTTAACCAAGAGACACCCAATTCCTCTAATTTCCCAGACTCTCTCTGATGTACGTATAATCTAAAGGATATGAATTTTAGTGTTGACTGCGATTCTGAGAGTAGAGTTAAATCGTCACCCAAAGTCTTGGTCCAGGAAAATCTCCTAAGGACCCAATCCTCAACACTAGGGAATAAATCAAATCTTGCATCCATTCCACCGTCTCTTTAGTTGTCAGACTTAGAAAATATAGATGGCAGGCCAGTAATAAAGGGTATGGGATTGTGTTATTTCTTCTCTCCCTCTCACTGGAACAAGGATTCCCTCTAGTGCCTTTTACGCAACACATTTTTTGGTGTAAATCAGTTCGTCCGTCAAGAGAAGTTGGAGCTGTCTACACTTGTTTTCCTGGGAGTACACCGGGTGTGCCTTTTTTGAGTACCTATCGTACCTTCTACACGCAGACTTGTAGCATTTACGATGCAGAGCCCTTTTTTGGTGCAAGCCCGACTCCTGCTCCTAATAGGGGTGGTCGTGGACACTTTGAAAAGTTTGGGAGCGCTCGCCTTTGGTGGAAGCTCTTTGATATGTAACTTTATGGAATGAGAGCTTTTCTTTGAAATTTCATTGACTTGTATAATTTGTGGCTAGCTCCATTGCTTTTACCAAGAGTTGGCGCACACTGATCAACATTTTTTTATTTATTCACACCCTGGCACTTAGGTCAATATCAAGAGATTAGTATAAGAACCAAGTTCTCATACTGGCTAAGATTGCTGACACTCAGGGTTCATGAAGCCTCCAAAGATTTTATCCCATCCTCGAGCATCATTAGATCAAATCCAAAGTCGACTTCCTCATCCCAATTCCTCAAGTGAAAAATCAACTCATCTCGTCAAAAACTGCAGTCGTGCATGTGATGTGCTGATCATATTCTTTATGTCTGAGACTAAGCATGGAATATAGCATGCAAATCTAAAAAGCTAGGGGAATATGGGTGATTAAGTCTATGACCCTAATCGCTAAGGCTGGTTAACCTAAAATCTCAAAGACCTCAAAAAACTAAGTCTACTTGATCATTTCAGATCCTGGGTGGAAGTGTAAGTGTAGAGGATTAATCCAACTCCTTCATTCGAAAACAAAACTTTTTTTTGAACTTCAAGAGATGTTAGGACTGCCTAAACTCAATTGAGCGTCTGCGTTCAGCCAGTATGGATGTAAGTACAGGCCGAAGCCCGTTGCTTGAGGACGGGGCCTTACGCGATGTCCTCTAAACCATCCAATCTGCTAAGGGCGAACCCTCACTGAATGCGGCTTACTTAATTTGGCTTAGTAGTCACTAACGGCTTCTAAAGGATTTTAGGTTTTTCTCATTTTTATGGATTTTAATTGAAGGTTAAAACACAGGTTAGACTCTACTTTCCTTGAAGAGAAATAGAAAAATTTTCAAAACCATGTCACACAAATAAAAAGTTTTCAAAATATTTTCAAAAGTTTTTTTCGAAAATATTTTTATAAACATAGTGTAACATAGTATAGAAAATGCCGTTAAAACTTTTGAGTCTTTTTAGTCCAAAGAATTTTACTTTAGCCAAAAAGTTTTAAATTTTTCAAATTTTTCATATTATAGCTAAAGTAAGTATACGGTATATACGGTATACCCCCAATACTTAAACTTTGCTATGTCCTCATAGCACTAGATGATACAAGTACATAGGTCCATTTAAATATAAAGGAATATACGGGAGCTAAGAGGATCTCCCCCTATACTTAGGTGAGAAATAACCTAAGTATAAAGGCAAGGAAAGGAGAGTAGAGAAAATCACGGGTATCTCGGGTCCCCTCTATACTTAGGCTGATATTAGCCTAAGTATAAAGATGGAATTTGATGTTGGGAGGGACCCAAGGTGAACGAAGAAGAAGGATGGATTTACAAGTGAGCGGTGGAATCTACGGAGATGGATGGAATGACTAAGGTTCTGGGGAGTGTAACGAAGCAAACATGGCTCAATCAAGCAGGCAACACCCTTTAATTTGACCAACTCACACAAGAAACCAACCGAGGTTGGTTTATTATCTTTTCGGTTTTATTGGTGATAAACATTAGATTTTAAGCAGAGAGAAAATGTTAAGTGAAAATCAAGCGTAAACGAGGGTATTGCTCTCCCAAAACCAATTTTTACTCCATTTTAGGTTGACTTGCATTTAACATTCCTAGTTATTATTTAATGTTGTCACTGAATTAAGCTTAGCACAAAATCAAGCAATCATCGTCTACCGTTCATTCCCATTTTCCATTAATCCTAGGTGATCAAGCTAGGAAAAAGAAATCGAGAAAAAGCCGCGTACTCGATAAAAACCGCGATCTAGGCTAAGCGAGAAATCATGCAATGACTTGGCGATAAATCTGTGAAAAACTTGGGCCGTTTTGAAAACCAAAAATTAATATCTATGCAAGTCGATAAATGCCGCACCTATTATGCTTCTATTAGCGAGGAGAAGATATCTTTTAAATTGGCTAAGTGAAGCGAAACTACGTGCGTCTTGAATTAAGGTGTGTCCTACTGATGACCGGGATTCTGCCGAGATCGTATCTTTCCACAAGGCGGAGAGACAGTCGCTGAGTTGACCTCGGACAGAATCCCGAATCGATCAACAATTAACCCACAATAAATATATGCAATAAATATCCAAAAATGTGGAGTTAAAATTTATTATAACTCTACATGCAAATGTGTATAGGTGTAAGTACAGGTAGAGGTCGAACACTGGGAGGCGAAGGGAATGTATCTGTAATGTATCAATTATTCAATCCATTGATCATGTCCCATTATTATTTTAGTGGGTTTTAGATTTTTTATAATTAATTTTTTTTAATTTTTCTTTTTCATATTTTTAGGGTTTTTCATTTTCTGGACTCAATATATATATAATTATACTATATATATTTTTTTGGAATTTTTCAAAATCCTTTTCTAATTTTTTTTGTATTTTATAATTTAAACAGTACAAAAATGGCTTCTTTCTCATTTTTAATAATTAGGAAAAATGCAAAAAATGCCAAATAAAATATGAGCGTGAACAAGCATGGCATAGAGCACCTATCCTAATTTTTTGTGGATTTTTAGGAGCCAATTAGGTATTTATAATAAATGGATAAAAGACACAAAAATAATTAAGCCTGGCAGGGGTATTTTTGCAAATATAATAAGTCACAGGGGCACATGTGCAAAAATACCAGAAAGTTATAACGTTTTCTGCGATTTTATAGATTAAAATTAAATATGCAAACCCGCCAGGGCCCCCTTGAAATTTACCCACCACGTGGGACTGCACGTGGTCCGCACCCACAGGGACCAAAATGTAATTACAGAAAAGTTAAGGGTCCTGGTTGTAATTCTTCATAAAAATATAACACTGGAAATTTTATTTCATGGACTAAAATTATATTTACAAACATACAGGGGGTCTTATGCAAAATACCCACCTCACGTGGGACGACACGTGAGGTGACGTGGAACGGACCCAAAAGTAATATCAAAGCAGTACCGGGGGTTTCATGCAAAAATTCCACTTTATTTACAACGTTAAACTTTAGTTACAGGACTAAAAATAAAATACAAAAAGGCGGGGGTCAGATGTGAAAATTACCCCCAAAAGTGCGCGCTGGCGAACGGTTAAGATTTCTTCACTTGCCACGTGTCGCTCATCCAACGGCTGGTACCGCTTCGCCGATGGGCGCTTGAGATTAGATCTCGCGTGAGATCTGACGGTCGCTGCTTCGCTCCATCGGACGGCTGTGATCAAAACTGGGGCCTTCATCTCCATCCAACGGCGGAGGAGCTGCGAGGAAGAACAGGGAAGAAGCCTCGCCGGGGCGAGCTTCCTCCGCTCGTATCTCGCTCTCCCGCCGATCGTCTTCGCGCCTGAAGGTCCAAGAAGCTTCCTGGAAGGTTCCTCTAGCTTCTGGAGGTGTCGGATCGGACCGAGGTGGCCTGGAGCGCCGCCACGAGGTCGGAGAAGAAATGTGGCTCGAAGTACCTCAGCCCGCGTTCAAATCGTCTCCTGGTGCTCTTCTTTGCACCTAACCTGCACAGGAAGGTCGCACGGCTCGAGGGCGTTCTCCTCGACCAGGGGTTTGAAGCTGTTAGCATGAAAATGGGTGAGGTGGCGAAGCCTCCGGCAGGGTGGCGGAGCGAGACTTCGATTCGCGGAACCAAGGGGGTTCCGGTTGGGTGAAAGTGACTGGCTGGTGGAGAAAGCGAAGGGAAACGAAATGGTGGCGAAAGCGGGTCGGGAAACGTCGGGGTCACCGTGGAGAAGTCGCCGGAGCGGAGCTCCGGCGAACTTCGAATCGCCTAAACTAAGCAACAACTAAGTGCTACTGACTAATCTAATGACAGAAATGAAATGCTGAAATGAAATCCTAACTAAAATAAGTAAAAGCGCAGCTCTTATACCTGGGGGCCGCCAGGGAGCAGGGTGGTCGCCGGAGCACCACCGCGACAAAATTTCCCACCTCCTTGGGCGAATCGAGGTGCTGGGAAGCGCCTCCTGTCACGAGGGCTCCGCCAGGAGCTCATTCAAGCTCAAAGAAGGGGATGAAAATGGCCCAATTCGGCCAAGGAAGTGGGAGGAGTTATTTATATACAGTCCAAGGGACCCCCATTGACCGGCGATTATTAAAGAATCGGTGGGATGTACAAGGGATCTAAGTGGACGACGAGAATCTTGGATGATCAGAGAACAAATCTCGTGAAGGGACCGAGGGCGATGGATCACTGAGCCACGCGGGAAAAATGGAGGAAAAAGGGGGAAAAGATGGTTCGCGTCAACTCAGGCGCCTGGGGGCGCAGTTGACCGACTGGTCAACAAACGCAGGCGCCTGATTGGTCCACGTCAACAAGAAGTTGACCGATTTATTTAACGTATTAAATGAGTTAATTAGGATTTACTTATAAAATAAAAAATGTTTATAATTTAATGTAGTATTTATTTATAATTTTTATTTAATTTTTTGAAGTATTTTATTACGGTTTTATTAAGATAATGTGTATATGTATGTATTTACATGTATTTTTGTGTATTTTATTTTTAATTTGTTTATTTTCTTTTATTATTTTATTGGCTTATTTTATAAATTTATAATTTATTTTTGTGAGTATAAAGGTATTTTTTTTAATTTTTATGAGTTTATTTACATTTTAAATAAATGTGTTTGTGTATATGTAAGTATACTTATAGGTATTTTACCTATATATTATATATTTTATTTATTTAATGGATTTTGTGTGTATTTATTATGGATTTGTATTTTTGATAAGATATATATAATATATACATTATTAGAAAAAATATAAAGGAATAAAGAATTAAAGAATGTTTGCCTTTTTTATTTATGTACATACTCCTCATAGGTATTTTGCCTATATATTACATAGACTTATTTTATTTACAAATTCTTTTGGGTTTTATTCTAAGGCTAATATGTATATGAATTATATACATTATTTACAAGATTCTAAAAATATGAATTTATAAAATTAATGAATAGTGAATAAAATGAATATTTTAATCAGGTATTATGTACAAGATAGGCCAAAAACCTAACTTCCACAGGTGGACTCCAAAAGTTATGAAACCAATTTTATAAAATAGTTCATGGAATGCTATATACAATTAAAGGTGAGTTTGGGTGATTTGGAGTTTTTATTTGCAAGATATGGGTCTGTGAAGTTGAGATTTTTGCTTTTTATTATGTGTATAAAATGTACACTATGTATTATTTTTACACAAACTCAATTTTGTATTTTTATTTATATTATTATCTACAACTTTTATGAACAAAGTTTCTTTATTTGATGAATAAATAATTATGTACAAAATAGGTGCCAAAAATGCATAAATGAATGAATTAATAAATGAGATATTTATTGTATAATTGGCCCTTATCTCCCCCTACTTTATTCCTTGTCGACCAATTCCATGCTGGCCTTGGTCTCGGGGTTAGGGTCATAAAATATTTGCAATATTTTATTCCTTTTTCTTTTCTTCTCTTTATTCTATAATTTTGGCATTAAAAACCTTATTTTATGTACATTAAATACAATAAATAATGAATGCTATTTTATACAAATTAATACTATTTACATGCATTTGCTGGGGTTTTTAAGGCCAAAATGATAGAATAAAGGTGATGAAATGGAGATTCATCACCTACCTACGAGAAAGCACATAAAAATGTGAATTTGAAACTAAGCTCGGAGAGCCACGTGCCTGGTCCTAGGTTGACACACAAGTGGGGACGATCCCCACACAACCACATTCATTCGATTACACTCGCGAGCCTTTGACCGAAGACCGCTGTAAACGATGAATTATTACATGATAACATGACATGCAGAAATGACATTTTTTTCTCTTCTCGACGTGCTCCAAATGTGCTTCTGCGGCTCCTCACAGTGGGTAGCTTATGCTCCTCGCCTCCTTGAATCATCAAGGGCCCTGCGACAAAAACAATGGTTAGAGATCGATAGAAAAGAAAATTTTATTGAGCAATATAAATGAACAAGTTGACCTATATAAAAGATACACTTAATTAAATAAACAAAAAATCAAAAAAAAAAGAAATGAGCCGTGTCCCCGGCAACGGCGCCATTTGACGTACCGGAAAATCAGCCCTTTAATAGTGTTGTTTTAACACTTGAAAATGTCATCGCAGTCGGGCCGAAATGGGCTCATCAACAGACCATCTCATTGATATTTCAATAAGAATAAGATGGTCGTATATTTTTTTTACTTGGCAAGAAACCAAGATCTAACTCAGGGACACGAGCCTCTCTCGCATTATCCGGATTTTGGTCTATTTAACTAAGTGTTGAGTGAAGAAGCAATAGGTCAAAGTATGCATGGAGGACAAGACAAGACATTAAAGAAGTCAACATGCAATTTTTTATATTTTTATTTTCATCATGCAAATGAATGCTATGAAAATGCAAAGAAAACATGCCCTTGATTAAAAATCATGAGCGACTTAAACTATTAGTTAATTTCCAACTTAAATCCAGCACCAACTCATTTGACATATACTACAAGGTTTGTCAATAAGGCATAAAAGACACTGGAGGTGTTTAAAGAAATGCATTGCGATCATAGTGTCAAAACAGAAGAACAAATATGCCATTAAAAAGTACGTCAAACAAGCTTCAAAATGAAACTGAAATCAACTCAATCGGAGGTACGGTGCTCAAGATATGCAATAAAGAAGACAAGGACATAAATGAAAGAAAACATGAAAAGATAACTACAAACAGATCCCTGGTAGGGACTAAAATGTAAATAAGAAAAAGTACGAGTCCTTCCCTGTAAAATACCCACACGCACAGGGGCATTTTGCAATTTTGGAAACCTCACGAGGGTTCACTTGCAAAATTCCTAAGTGCACGTGGTCGGCACGTGATGTAAGGACCTGTCTGCAAATAGGAGAAGCTGGCTGGGCCTCGTTGCAAATTACCCAAGGTTGTACATGCAAAACACGTTTTTCCCCAGGCTCGGTTTGAGCTGAGGTTCGGAGGCGGCTCGGACTGCTTTGGCTCTACCTTGGACGGCTCGAAGCTCCAGGAAGACTCGGCGTAGGGTCGGGAGCTCCGAGCCCATGGTTCGGCTGATGAGGCTCGATGCTGCTCAGGAATCGCCACGTAGATCACTGTGCACCACCCGATCCTGATGATCGGATGGCTGCTGTACGCTTAGGCTACCATGACGTGGATGCATGAAGGCCGTTGGATCGAGAGTATCCAACGGTTACTGGTGAAAGCGCTCCTGGGCGACGTGGCTGCATCAAGGCCGTTGGATGGTCGCTGAGAGAGGACCATCCAACGGCAGCTGCTTCGCCTCCCTCATATGCGACTGGTGGCAGGATCAGAGCTCCGGCGAAGGAGCTCCTCCTCCGCCTCTCGTTCGTGGTCGACCTGGAATATTCGTTATGTCTGAGACTAAGCATGGAATATAGCATGCAAATCTAAAAAGCTAGGGGAATATGGGTGATTAAGTCCATGACCTTGATGGCTAAGGCTGGTTAACCTAAAATCTCAAAGACCTCAAAAAACTAAGTCTCCCTTATCATTTCAGATCCTGGGTGGAAGTGTAAGTGTAGAGGATTAATCCAACTCCTTCATTCGAAAACAAAACTTTTTTTTGGACTTCAAGAGATATTAGGACTGCCTAAACTCAATTGAGCATCTGCGTTCAGCCAGTATGGATGTAAGTACAGGCCGAAGCCCGTTGCTTGCGGACGGGGCCTTACGCGATGTCCTCTAAACCATCCAATCTGCTAAGGGCGAACCCTCACTGAATGCGGCTTACTTAATTTGGCTTAGTAGTTACTAACGGCTCCTAAAGGATTTTGGGTTTTTCTCATTTTTATGGATTTTAATTGAAGGTTAAAACACAGGTTAGACTCTACTTTCCTTGAAAAGAAATAGAAAAATTTTCAAAACCATGTCACACAAATAAAAAGTTTTCAAAATATTTTCAAAAGTTTTTTTGGAAAATATTTTTATAAACATAGTGTAACATAGTATAGAAAAAGCTGTGAAAACTTTCGAGTCTTCTTAGTCCAAAGAATTTTACTTTAACCAAAAAGTTTTAAACTTTTCAAATTTTTCAGATTATAGCTAAAGTAAGTATACGGTATATACGGTATACTCCCCTATACTTAAACTTTGCTATGTCCTCATAGCACTAGATGATACAAGTACATAGGTCCATTTAAATATAAAGGAATATACGGGAGCTAAAGGATCTCCCCCTATACTTAGGTTAGAAATAACCTAAGTATAAAGGCAAGGAAAGGAGAGTAGAGAAAATCACGGTGATCTCGGGTCTCCCCTATACTTAGGCTGAGATTAGCACAAGTATAAAGATGGAATTTGATGTTGGGAGGGACCCAAGGTGTACGAAGAAGAAGGATGGATTTACAAGTGAGCGGTTGAATCTACGAAGATGGATGGAATGACTAAGGTTCTGGGGAGTGTAACAAAGCAAACATGGCTCAATCAAGCAGGCAACACCCTTTAATTTCACCAACTCACACAAGAAACCAACCGAGGTTGGTTTATTGTCTTGTCAGTTTTATTGGTGATAAAACATTAGATTTTACGCAGAGAGAAAATGTTAAGTGAAAATCAAGCGTAAACGAGGGTCTTGCTCTCCCAAAACCAAATTTTACTCCATTTTAGGATGACTTGCATTTAACAGTCCCAGTTATTATTTAAGTTGTCACTGAATTAAGGTTAGCACAAAATCAAGCAATCATCGTCTACCGTTCATTCCCATTTTCCATTAATCCTAGGTGATCAAGCTAGGAAAAAGAAACCGAGAAAATCCGCATATTCGATAAAAACGGTGATCTAGGCTAAGCGAGAAATCATGCAGTGACTTGGCGATAAATCCGTGAAAAACTTAGGCCGTTTTGAAAATAAAAAGTTAATATGTATGCAAGTCGATAAAAGTCGCACCTATTATGCTTCTATTAGCGAGGAGAAGATATCTTTTAAATTGGCTAAGTGAAGGGAAACTACGTGCGTCTTGAATTAAGGTGTGTCCTACCTACGAGCAAGCACATAAAAATGTGAATTTGAAACTAAGCTCAGAGAGCCGTGTGCCTGGTCCTAAGTCGACACTCAAGTGGGGACGATCCCCACACAACCACATTCGTTTGATTACACTCGTGAGCCTTCGATCGAAGACCGCTGTAAACGGCGAATTATTACAAGATAACATGACATGAAGAAATGGCATTTTTTTCCTCTTCTTGACGTGCTCCAAACGTGCTTCTGCGGATCCTCATAGCGGGTAGCTCCGGCTCCTCGCCTCCTTGAATCATCAAGGGCCCTGCCACAAAAACAATGGTTAGAGATCGATAGAGAAGAAAATTTTATAGTGCAATATAAATGAACAAGTTGACCTATATAAAAGATACACTTAATTAAATAAACAAAAAATAAAAAAAACAAGAAATGAGTCGTGTCCCCGGCAGTGGCGCCATTTGACGAACCGGAAAATCAGCCCTTTAATAGTGTTGTTTTAACACTTGAAAATGTCATCGCAATCGGGCCGAAATGGGCTCATCAACAGACCATCTCATTGATATTTCAATAAGAATAAGATGGTCGTATATTTTTTTTACTTGGCAAGAAACCAAGGTCGAACTCAGGGACACGAGCCTCTCTCGCATTATCCGGATTTTGGTCTATTTAACTAAGTGTTGAGTGAAGAAGCAATAGGTCAAAGTATGCATGAAGGACAAGACAAGACATTAAAGAAGTCAACATGCATTTTTTATATTTTTATTTTCAACATGCAAATGAATGCTATGAAAATGCAAAGCAAACAGGCCCTTGATTAAAAATCATGAGCGACTTAAACTATTAGTTAATTTCCAACTTAAATCAAGCACTAACTCATTTGACATTTACTGCAAGGTTTGTCAATAAGGCATAAAAGACGCTGGAGGTGTTTAAAGAAATGCATTGCGATCATAGTGTCAAAACAGGAGAACAAATATGCCATTAAAAAGTACGTCAAAACAAGCTTCAAAATGAAACTGAAATCAACTCAATCGGAGGTACGATGCTCAAAATATGCAATAAATAAGACAAGGGCATAAATGAAAGAAAACATGAAAAGATAACTACAAATAGGTCCCTAGGAGGGACTAAAATGTAAATAAGAAAAGTGCGAGTCCTTCCCTGTAAAATACCCACATGCATAGGGGCATTTTTGCAATTTTGGAAACCTTGCGAGGGTTCACTTGCAAAATTCCTAAGTGCACGTGGTCGGCACGTGATGTAAGGACCTGTCTGCAAATAGGAGAAGCTGGTTGTGCCTCGTTGCAAATTACCCAAGGTTGCACGTGCAAAACACGTGTTTCCCCAGGCTCGGTTTGAGCTGAGGTTCAGAGGCGGCTCAGACTGCTTTGGCTCTATCTTGGACGGCTCGAAGCTCCAGGAAGACTTGGCGTAGGGTCGGGAGCTCCGAGCCTATGGTTTGGCTGATGAGGCTCGATGCTACTCAGGAATCGCCACGTAGATCACTGTGCACCATCCAATCCTGATGATCGGATGGCTGCTGTACGCTTAGGCTATCGTGACATGGCTGCATGAAGGCCGTTGGATCGAGAGTATCCAACGGTTACTGGTGAAGGCACTCCTGGGCGACGTAGCTGCATCAGGGCCGTTGGATGGTCGCTGAGAGAGGACCATCCAACGGCAACTGCTTCGCCTCCCTCATCTGCGGCTGGTGGCAGGATCAGAGCTCCGGCGAAGGAGCTCCTCCTCCGCCTCTCGTTCGTGGTCGACTTGGACCTCCCCGGAGCTCCATAAACGTTCGTCGAGGTAGCTTGGAGCTCAGGAAGGTCCAGGAGCTTCTAGGGCTTTTCATCAGAGCTCTGGTAGCTGCTGCATGGTCTACGAAGTTGCCTCCGACGATGTTCCGGCCATTGCGAGCTTAGGGATCCTGCATCGTTAGGAATATAGCCAAAGCCAAGAGAGACGTGTGCATGAATGAAATGGGAGATCTTGCGGGCGAGGGAGATGAGAGCTCGGAGCTCCTCCGCCGTGGGAGGCAGAGGAGATAGGTCGACAGTGGCTGAGATGTGGAGATAGGGAAGAGGTGATCGGAGAGCGTCGCGATAATGGGGGAAGCATGGTGGAGCTCGTAGGGGATCCATGAGGGTCGAGAAGATGGAGAAAGACCTAATTAATTAAGGGAAATCAAGAAAAAATCCCAAGGAAGAAGAAGGGACTTACTGGAGGTTTGGGCGGAGCGAGAGCCTGGGCCGGGCATCGGGGAGGATGTCCGGGTCTTCGCACGTGCTGGACGGCTACCCCAGCGAGCTCGGCGGGGCTTGAGCCACCGCAACGACGCTGATGACGGCGGCGGGTCTCACCGGAAGGGACAGGTCATCGTCGCTCGATCTGCCATCTCCCCCTATCACAGGGAGGTGGGGGAGGGCTGGGCCTCCCTCCGCGTAAAGGTGGACAAGGGCGATCAGAGGGGGAGGTGGCGTTTTTTAAAGGAGGTGATGGCGGAACTGGTGATGTGAGGTCGTGGGTTTCGAGGGAAGTGTGGAGCGACTGGAGGGGAGACAAGGGTAGTAGATATACCGACGAAGACGAGGGATGTCAGATGATGGTAGTGGGGTGGTTGGCGAGGAGAAAGGTGGTTAGAGGAGGTGGAGATAATGGGAAGGGCGAGGGTGGTGCGCGAGGTGGAGATCGTGGGGAGAGAGGGGTGACTGAGGTAGACGATGAGCTAATGGCCGTTGGATCTGGAGATCCAACGGCGGCGAGTGAGGCGCGAAGGGACGGTGTAGATTTAATCCGAGGCGAAGTGATCAAAGGCCGATGAATGCGCCACGTGTCATAATGAGATGAAGGTGCGGGTGAACGGTCGTGATGAGAAGGAGGCTCTGATCGAAAGGTCGAGGACGCAACGGGAATGTGAGGTGGAGATTGCAACTCCAAACGCCGATCTAATGGTAGAGACCCTGAAACGTGGCGCATAGAGGAAAGGGCGGCGACGGGCGGCTGTGATGCAAGGCGCGGAAGATCAGACAGTTGAGAAAAAGAGCGGGCGTGGAGATGTTCTGGCTGTTGGATTCAAGAAGGAATCCAACGGCTGGAGATGGGGGCGGATAAGACAAAGGAGAGCGGGCCACGTGGCTCACCCAGGATGGGCCACGTGGCCCAATCAGATTATTCTGAAACAAAAAATGATTTTTGAGGGTGATAATGGCCGAATTTCAGAAAACTCAAAACATGAGGTTGTAGATCTTGATGAGATCTACAAGTTTTATGTTGACCAAAACTGGAGAAGAGATCATCTGAATACACCAAATAATTTTAAGGATATTTTTAAGGCTAAAAATACCACGGATTTTAGTTTTGTGACTTTTTGTATTTTTTTTAATTTATCAGGGACTCTGATAATTACAAGAAACTATCTAGGTTTTATTGACACAAAACTAAGCAAGGGGGTTAATAATGGACAATTTAGATGATGAAATTGGGTTTCATCACACCCCCATAGGTAGAGGTCTCCATGGGTAATACGACAAAATAAACAGTTAAGCTTGCACATAATTCGAATGACGACGTTCTCTAGAGTACCCCTCAGCCTCTTAATTGATCCATCAACAAATTGACAAATCATTCTGGTTTACTTGAGAGGCCCTAAGTGAAGAGACTGTACCAGTGAGAAGGGTACTATAATGATCGAAGCACCACCATGAAGGAGATTGTGATCACAAGAATGGTCAGAAATGTTACATCTAACAAGAAGTGTGATAGTGTCCCCTTTATTAGTGGGCAAATAGTGAGTTATGGTGTGGGCAATGGCCATGGTCAAAATGTGTTGCTCAATTCTGCATCGTTGCTTTCTCTTTTTGGGTGTGGGTGCAGATAATTGGTTCATGACATGATGAAGTGAGGCCTCAATAATATCATGAATAGCTACCACCACTTATAGTTCACTCAATATTTTATAAGATTTTGGTACATGGGAGGAGATCAGAATCATCTTCTATACAAGGATGACTAAGAGTTGTTTGTACAGTGTCATCCTTGGGGTCAAAGGTGAGAATTGTGGTGAGTGTGTTTGCGGTCAATGGATCTAGCAGGTGTGCCTTCTCCTCACAAGTTGACTTGACTGTGTGTTTCCCAGAATCCTTTTGTGTTTTTAGGGTTTTCTCATTTTTTTGTATTTTGGGCGATTGCAAGCTCTCATGGGTGTCCTCAAATGAATTCATCAAATCAGACGGTGAAGCGACATTGTATCTCTTATTTAGGATAGTGAGGCCATCTATCCTTGAATTCATGTGTTCCACTAACCTAGTCATGTACTCATGAGTGGTCTGCATGAGAGGTGACTCCAAAATCTCAGTATCAGGTAAGTGAGATGGTGGGAAATATGATAATGGTAATGGTAGGTAAAAATCAAAATCTGATGCCTAAAATAATGGATTACGTAAATATGTACAAAAAGAAGAATTAGGAGCAAAATCCTCTTGGAAAAATGGAGGTGGACTGGCTGGAGAGTACGCGGGATCTGCAGAGTCCAGATAAAAATAATTCTAGTTGACCATATCCGAAACAAGAGAAAGGGATCGAGAGATCATGATAGTTAAATTAAGATATGCAAGAAAAGGTGTAAATGCAAAGAGAGGATCAAATATACATACAAATAATCACAAATATACACAAAACAATCCCCTCAATTCACCTACTCAACACAATGAGAATCATGAAACTTCAGTCTTTTTATCTTTTCAATTTTAGGTGAATTTCACAAAGTTGTACAAGCATGCAGGTAGGCCCAGGATTGGGCACTAATCCTTAGTTTGTATGTAAATAAAATGCAAGATACAATGAGGGGGTTACTCTCCCCAAGACAAAGATTTTTGTTTTTGGTTTTAGGGTCGAGTAATGTTAATAATCCCATTTTATTGTTTTTCACTTTTTTTGAATTTGTAATAGAAATGCATGAACCTAACAAGGGATCAATTCCTTTAGTATCCTAAGTGAAAAATCAGAGGGAGAGAGTCGGAAAAGCAATGCGAGGTGAATACAATGATGGATGCTAAGTAGAAATACTCACCTTGCATCTAGCTCTCTTTATGCAAAGACGCTAAGTAGAATTGAAACCTATCTATATGAAATGGAAAGCCAATGAAATCATCCTAGAATAGTAATTTCTATTGTTAGTAATTGTGAGACGTTTCTTACTGTAACCCCAATAAGGGGCAGTTCTGTATTTTCCCTTCCATGTACTCTCCAGGGTTTCTAGGGTTTTCCTATATAAGGACCCCTAAAACCATTGGAATAAACATAACAAAGCATTCCTTTCGACATGGTATCAGAGCAACGGTCCTAGACTGGGGCTCTGACCTAATCTCTCCTCTCCCCTCTCCCCACCCGCCGCCCCTCCACCCCCCCCCCCCTCATCATGCGCGAACCCCAGACTTAGGGGAACCCCGCCCGTCCCTCCCTCCCACGACCCCACCCCGCGCCTCCAAGCCATCCACCCCGCGCACCCCGCGAGAACCCCGTGTACCCCACGAGCACCGCGCGCACCCCGCACATCTTGCACGCCACCACCGTGCTCTGTCTCCACGCATAGGCACTGCGCTGCCATCTGCGCCTCCCTCCTTCTGCTCACGCGACAAACACCCTCGCGTCCAGGCCGCCCTCGCCTCTAGACCGCCCTCGCCTCCAGGCGCGCAGTCGCTCCTCGCCTCTAGGCCGCCCAACTGGGCTTTCCACACTGGCCCTCCCACCCTCCGGCCACCAGACCTCTGCTGCCGCCCCTCCAGGCGTCGGACCCCATTGCCAGGTAGTCCACGGTGTCCAGACTACCTCTTCGCCGCCGTCAGGACATTCCCTCCGACCGCCCAGGTCACCTACAGGCTGCCTCCACGCCATTTTTCTTTGCGGTGCTTTTCACAAGGTCACCTCCTCGTACGGTACTCCTTGCATGACAGTATGTTTATTTACCACCTGGTGATGTTCTCATAGGTTCTCATGATCATTGAGATTAGACTAGACTATATAGTCTTTTCTTTTTCTCTACTACTCATTCTACTCGACGACCATGACATCTACTTCCAATTCTGTCGACTCCAAGCCTTTGTATCTGACTCCTTCAATGATGGATCAGGCATGATTTCAGATTTTGTGAAATTTCGGTGAAATTTCGACAAAATTTCGACAAGGCACCGAAATTTCGAGCGAAATGGCGATACAAGGGCGGTTTCGTGTCATTTCTTCACAAATGGTGGTTGATATGGGCAAAATGTCGTCGACATTTCGACGAAATTTCGTATCGACAGTGTATCGATACGATATCCAAAATCGATATTTAAAACCTTGGGCTCAGGGCACTAGGGATCCGAGAACTATGTTCTGTGGTCTTGGTCCTTAAAGGTTTTAATTGGTGGCCAGCGTAAGAATTATGTTCTTACCACTGTCCCGCTTGCTGTGACAGACAAGGACCATGATGCTTGGTATGCTGATAACTGTCAGGTTATTACGTGGTTGACGAATAGTATTGATCTTTCCATTGCATCCAATCTCCTTTACAAGGAGAATGCCAAGGCAATGTGGGAGTGTCTTGAAAATACATATTCCCAACAAACAACCAAATCTAGGCTTTCTGATATATACACTGAGATTTGGTCTACAAACCAAGGTGACACATCATTAATCGAATATTACAGGCTACTGACAGGCCTATTTGAAGAGCTTCTTATCTTTCAACCTTCCTGTTGTGATAAGCAGGTAGGAGAACGGGCAGAATGGCATGTTTACATGTTCTTATCAGGATTATATACTCGATATAAACCTGTAAAAGATCAATTTCTAACAGCTGCAGCGTTGCCTACTCTTGAGACCATTTTTGGTCGTCTACAAGAACTTGAGTCTCCACCTCCTCCTCTGTCTGCTGAGACATCAACACATTTTGCAAGGGGAAGATCTTTTCACTCTAGAGGACGTGAACGCGATTCTGGCCAGGGACGTGGCCGATCTTTGGTCCGTGGACGAGACTCATCACGTGGCCAAGGACGTGATCGTTTTCCCCCTTGTACTCATTGTGGTCGCATGAATCACTTGTCAGACCGGTGTTGGGCCAAATTTGGCATGCCCCCTAATGCCAACAATGCATATGAATCTTCTCTCTCTGATACTTACTATGATGCATCTGAACAACCAACTAGTGATAGTCAGCCCTCTTTTACTACCTCATAATATGCCCGACTACGACAACTGCTGCAGAATACTCCCACTGATACTACTGCTCCTACATCTACTGCCAGTCTTGCAACAATCTCGAGTACTACTGCCAGAACTGCTTTGACATCTGCACCTGCCTGGATCATTGATTCAGGAGCCTCAACTCGTCTCACAGGAGAAGATAGTCTTCTGTCCTCTTCCTGATCTTCTTCGGTCATGAAATCTGTTCAGGTTGCCAATGGAGATTATTCGCCAATCACTAGTATGGGCACTATGGAGTTCTTATCCACACTTCGACAAACAAGGGTTCACTGTGCTCCTGCCTTCCCTCTAAGCTTATTATCTGTTCATAAGTTATGCATTGAACTTGACTGTAAAGTGATATTTGATAAATCTTGCTGTTATTTTCAGGACATCCGGACGAGGAAGATTTTTGGTGGGGGCATGAGAAGAATGGACTATATTATCTTGACATTCCTACAGATTCTGGTTTCTCGGGTGCGGCTTCTATCTCCACCGATCATCTACTATGGCATCTTCGTCTTGGTCATCCATCCGCTAAAGCACTCTCTATGATGTTCCCTGAACTTTCATCGCTCAAGCCTTTTGAGTGCTAGGCATGTCAGTTTGGGAAGCATCATCGAGCATCTTTTCCTGCTCGTACTGAGCCGCGTCATTCTGTTCCTTTTTCATTGCTTCATTGTGATATTTGGGGACCTTGTCCGGTCCGAACACTAAGTGGTCATAAGTATTTTGTTGTCTTTATAGATGATTTCAGCATGTTATCTTTGGTTTTTCTGCTCAAAGAACGTTCAGAGATTAATCTTATCATAAAGAACTTCTTTCATTATGTTAAAAATGTTTTCTCCTCTAACATGCAAATTTTTTGTTATGACAATGCATTAGAATTTACCCAACATGACCTTGCCTCCTTTTTTGCCTCTGAGGGAATCATCCACCAAACTTCTTGTCCCTACACGTCCCAACAAAACGGGATAGCAGAAAGGAAACCGAGGCATCTTCAAAATGTTGCTCGGTCTCTTCTATCTCAGATGAAGGTCCCCAAAACCTACTGGGGTGATGTTATTCTCACAGCCGTCTATCTAATAAATAGAGTACCCTCGCCTACTATTCATGGGTCCACTCCATTCTCCCTTCTTTATCCCAATGAGTCTCCATTTCCTCTCCCTCTACGGATTTTGGATGTGTGTCCTCTATCCATAAATTTTAGAATATCGACAAACTCTCACCACATGCTATCAAATGCATCTTTCTAGGTTACTCATGAACTCAAAAAGGGTACAGATGCTATGATTCTGCTGGACATCGGTATTACATCTCTGCTGACGTAACATTCTTTGAGCAAACTATCTTCTTCTCAGATTCTGTCACTGATATTCCACTCGATCTTCCTCCGCCACCCATCGTCTATAAACAACGTCACGTTCCTACACTACTAGCAATACCTTTACCAGTCTCTTTGCTGCAGGATAATATGCCTTCTCCAACTGTCCCCTCCAAGAATGTCCCGGATGATCCTCTAGAGCTTCCCATTGCTCTACGGAAGAGTAGAAGACACTGTGCTACTTACACCATATCCAACTACACATCCACAACTGGCTTATCTTCCGACGACCGACGGTACGCTGATGCTCTTATGACTGTCTCCATTCCACGAGATCACAATAGTGCTCTACAGGACCCTGGTTGGAAACATGCAATGGATGAAGAAATGAATGCACTTACTTCCCGAGGGACATGGGATCTTGTTCAATGTCCGAAAGGTGTTCGACCTGTAGCATGCAAATGGGTCTTTACGACCAAACATTCCCCGGATGGCACACTTGATAGATTAAAAGCTCGCCTTGTGGCTAAAGGTTTTACACAAACCTATGACGTCGATTATTTTGAGACATTTTCTCCTGTTGCACACATGGGGTCTATCCGAACAATTCTCCCTGTTGCTGCAAACAAATCTTGTCCACTCTTTCATCTTGATGTGAAAAATGCATTTCTTTATGGCGATCTTGATGAGGAGGTATATATGAAACAACCTCCGGGCTATGAAGTCGAGGGGGAGTATGTATGTCGAATTCGCAAGGCCATATACGGTCTCAAGCAAAGTCCAAGAGCATGGTTTGACAGGCTTACTACAGAAATAACCACTCTTGGTTTCCAGAGGACGACATCTGATTATTCTGTATTTGTCAGGAAAAGAGCAACTGGAACCGTTATACTTGCCATCTACGTTGATGATATGGTTGTCACAGGTGACGACTACAATGGGATATCAGAAACCAAGGCCTTCCTTCAAAAGGTATTTGTTACCAAGGATCTTGGATCTCTACGCTACTTCTTAGGCATAGATGTACTTCGCACTACCGAAGGACTTCACCTCTCACAAAGAAAGTACTGCATGGACATACTTACTGAAGCAGGATTTCTTGGATGCAAGCCCTCTGGTATTCCTGCTGATCCAAAGAAGCATGCCACCTCATCTGATTCAACCTTTGAGGATGTCTCCCGATATAGAAGCCTTGTTGGTAAACTTCTCTACCTTACTGTAACCAGACCAGATATCTCCTACGCAGTAAGCAGAGCAAGCCAACATATGGAACGATCATGTTACAACCACTGGCAGGATGTTCTCCAAATTCTTCGATACTTAAAGGAATCTCCAGGATGTGGACTCTTCTATAAAGCAAATGGACACACGGACATGGTTGCCTATGCAGATGCTGATTATGCAAGCTCTCCGGAAGATCGATGCTCGACTACAGGCTATGCTATGATGGTTGGAGGAAACAATGTTACCTGAAGAAGCAAGAAGCAAACAGTCGTATCCAGGTCAAGTGCAAAAGCAGAGTATAGGGCAATGGCACAAGCCACCTGTGAGATCACGTGGTTATTGGCCTTTCTTCAAGAGCTTCGTATTAATGTGACTACGCCTATTCCCCTGTATTGTGACAACAAATCTGCAACCTACATTGCCACAAATCATGTATTTCATGAACGGACCAAACACATAGAAATTGATTGCCACTTCGTATGGGATGCAGTCAAGATTGGAAGAATCACCACTCCACACATCAGTACTGATCTACAGCTTGCAGATGCCTTTACAAAGACATTACCAAAGAAACGCCTATCATGGATTGTATCCAAGTTGGGCATGACTGATAAATACGCTCCAACTTGAGGGGGAGTGTTAGTAATTGTGAGACGTTTCTTAGTGTAACCCTAGTAAGGGGCAGTTCTGTATTTTTCCCTTCCATGTACTCTCTAGGGTTTCTAGGGTTTTCCTATATAAGGATCCCTAAACCCATTGGAATAAACATAACAAAGTATTCCTTTCGACAACTATTATCACGAAGAACAAGAGTTGAATATCTTGAAAAGAAACCAAAGGTTCCGTCTTGAAAACCTCTCGATGCCCACCATAATGGGTCTTGCAAGCATTGTATGAGGTTTCCTTCGGTGCACGGTCTCAAGTCCAAATAAGCAACTATTAGATTTGACTAGACCCAAGTGCGAACTATAGGTACATGCAATTTTAATTAGGGATTTGACCTTAATCCATCGACAAGCAATCCTGGAAAAAGGTCTCAATCACACAAAATAAATGAAAAGAAAATCATGAAACAAAGAGAAATAAAAGCAAGAAAACACGATGAAAATTGACGAGGCCCTCAAGTGAACAATCACTCGGGCAATAGACCTCGTGAAGTGGCAGTATCATGGAGAGTCCAAATTATTACAGAAAAAGTATCCCTCTTGATCACTTATATAAATAAAATAAAATATAATATAAAAAATGCATTGTCTTAAAAAATCCTCCAAGTCTTCCTTTGTTGCCCTCTCCTGTCATCTAGGTAAGAAAAGCTGACTCCGCTTCATGTGGTTGTGTATGCGCTCCTAAGATGGCATCCCTCGATCCACGATCCGTCGCAACAAAGTTAAACAAGGAAGAGGGTATATAGTTTACAAATAACATCAAATAAAAGTGGCAAAAAATAAAGAGCTAAATAAACAAAAGAGATAAGGAGGAACATGTTAGCCATGTGAGCCCAGGGCGAACCATTCTTACAGTAAATGTTATATAATATATGATTTATCAATAAAAGTTATTGATTGTTTCACTCCCTTTCTGAGATTAATTGAATGAATGCACTATAAGATCCCTATGTACAATTAGGGTTATGTACCATGGCCGTCTTGATAATCATACAGCTATTGATTCATTAATTGAATCATAGAGGTTGGTGCTTGAATGAATATCTAAGGAGTTAGATTGAGGACTCATCAAGCACTGTCAAATGATTATTAAGAGATATCTCCAGCCTAAATAGGATATGGCAATCCTTTTCTCATTAAGGCTGATATCTGACTGACCTCATGATGCAGGTCCTCTGCATGGGAATTGTGATTCGGAGGAGTCATATTAGTTAGGTCAAAGAGTTGACTTAACGAGATTGAGATAACCTAAGTCCTATGTTGAGTACTGTAACAATATATGCACACATCCTCAAACCAAAGACAGATGTGTTACCATATGTCTGAGTGTATACATAGACCAATAGGTTGATGACCTAACCAAGGTCTATACACCGGCTAGCTGATGTGCATGTAAGGGCATATGAGTAATATGATCTCTCAAAGGGATCATACATGTTCACTTGTGAATCGGAAGCGATGAGCTCATTCATGAGGTATTGGGACCGATCAAAATCCATGCATGGTCGTCGTGCTTTGGAAGCATGATAAGAATTCGAAGGCATGATATATGCTTTGGGAATGCATATGATAGATATCGATTCCCAATGACCAAGATTGAGAAACATGGTGACTAAACCCTAAAGATGACAGTGTAAAATTGATCTATATCTTTGGATTTATCATAGGTCTTCCAGTATGCAGGATGCGCATATGTTAGGAATACATAAGGGTGATATGATCATAAACGATTGTATAACCATGACACTTCCATTCCGAGGGAGTGATGAAACATGTTTGGATTTTAGTGGCTCCTCTCAGTAGAGAAGTAATCTGATCTTGGTCCAGATGTTGGACATTAATCTGAATGAGATTCAGATGCAATGAGAAGATTAGATTTGCAGTCTTGATTCAATCAAGCATCAATGAGAGGTCCGTGAGATCTGGATTTGAGATGTGATCTCAACATCCGAGTCACTATACGTGGAACAATACAATCATCCTATCCTTATCTTCAAGTATCTGCAGAGAAAGCGCATTATTCTTGTAAGGGTTCAAGAATAATTCCATAGGTGAAATATATTTAAGCACTGAGAAATGGATAATTAAATATGATTTAATTATCTTGAATGATATGAATTTGATCCAAATTATTGGGATGCATATGAATGATTATCTAATAAAATTAAATGTGATTTAATTATTATGGATAAGAATAATATGGGTAGTAATATCTAATTATTCATAATATATTATAAATGTGATTTATAATATATTAGAGAGATCTTATTATGATTTATATTTGTTGATTAATTATTGATGTGAATTGGATTCGCATTGGATAATTAATTGAAAATATAAATCACACTTTATTTAGGGTTGTGAATGTGATTCACAAATTTTCAATGGAAAGATTGAAATATTCTCAAGATAATTATGAATTATTTTTGTAGACTTATTTACAACAAGTGTTGTTGTAAAATCATTGAGATTTCCAATCAATAATGTAATCTCACAAGATTGCATGAGACTGCTTGGAAATCCACCCTTTCATATTGGAAGGATGGGCGACCACACAAAATTCCAATATGGAAATTGGCGACCGTCCACTCCAATATGTAGAGTGAGATTTCCATCTAAAATCTCCATGAAATCTTGATTTAATTTAGTATTAAGTTATTTTTGAATATATTTAATATAAATTGAATTAATTGTTATTGTGTTTTTACCAACAACATCTTGACCATTGAAACAAGCACAAATCAATCTCATCCATTGATTTTGTGTAGTCCATGGATTGTGATCCATGGACTCCCAAAACCCTATATAAGGAGAGTCACCCTTGCCCTTCCAAGAGGTTAAGAAATTAACAATAAGCTCTCTCCTCTCTCTCTCTCTCTCCATTCATTCCCTCTCTTCCTCTGTCTCCATTGGTGGCCATCCACCTCACCTTAGAGAGAAGAAGAATTCGTCATCGCTTCACCATTGTGACATCGCTTTAACGACTCTTGGTTCTCCATCTTCTTTTGTGTGCCTCTCTCACAAAGAGGACGTTTGATCTCTTGCGATGAGATCAGGAGGTCACATGCTTGAATCAATATCTTGGATTGCGAGGATGACACAACTTTTCCCCACGCTCGCAAGCGTCTTCTCTGAAGATCAGACTTGAGATAGGACGTCTCTTTTCGTAGAGACTTGATCGCAACCATGCTACAAGAGGTATTCCTTTATCCTTGATTTGGTTTAGATGAAACGATTCGAGAATTGTTCTTGAATCATGTGGTTTCATTGCATGAAAAATTTTAAATTCCGCTGTATAGAACAACTAGTGTGACTTCTCGTTCCCGATCGTATAAGATACGATCCTCACGCTTCCATGTTGCGCTTAAGGATTATTCCATATCCTTCAGAACAAACAAATATACACGATCTATACAACATTGCTCCCTAGCAATGTCGCCATTTGTTGAACATGGATCTACGAGGGTCTAAAATATCCTCACTAAAAAGTGAAGATAGAGTGTTGCTGAGGCAACCGCTCACGAATCCGAGATTCAAACAATAATTAACCCACAAATAAAATATTGAAATGCAAATAAAAATTATGGAGTTAAAATTTGTTATAACTCTATAATTTTGTATAGGTGTAAGTATGTGTAGAGTGTCGAACATAGGGAGAAAACATTATAGATTGAGATGTGAAATCTAAAATTTGTTCCTCTCTCTTGTCTTTTTATTTTATTTTTGTGTGGATTTTTAATTTTATTTTTATGGATTTTATTTTTTATATTTTTAAACTATTTATAATTTTATACTTTTTATTTTCCATTCATATTTTCTGAATTTTAATTTATTTTCTTTTGAATATATAATATAAGAATATATATATATATATCTATATATACAGTACAAGGTAATATAATTATAAATCTAATTAAAAATAAACAAAAACTTCATAATTAAAATTTGGGTTTTATATTTTTTTCTACAGTTTTTGTGTTTTTTGGGAAATTTTCACTAATTTTTAGGTATTTCTAAAGAAAAAAATATCCCAAAACAAGAATTAAATAAATATGCTAAATTGATTTGAAGGTTAAAAATAACAAAAAGTATCAAAAATTCTTCAAATCAATTTTAATATGTAATAAATAACGTAAAGAAAATTTAGAGATAGAAATAAATATTTTTGGGATTTTTAAGATTTTTGTATTTTTATAACAGGTTAGAGCTTTTTAATTTTAAGCAATTTCCTTTTTTAGTGAGTTTTGGTCTGTAGTTATAAAATACTAAAATACATATTTTTTTTTGGAATTTTTCATATTTTTTATATTTTTTGATATTTTTAAGTGAAAATAGGGACAAAATGTGCTCTTTTTTATTTTCAATTAATAAAGAAAACACCTAAAACGCAAATCCAAAAACATAACATGAAAGAGGATGCTAGCAAGCACTTAACTATAATTTTTCCATAATGTTTGGAGCACAATTGATATTTTTAATAAATAGAAAGCAAGCACACAAATAAATGAATTAATAAAGTATTTTCAATTAAAACTAAAGTCAGGGGTTACAATGAAAATTTCCTAAAAAGTTACAAAACTAATATTAGAAATACTAAAAAGTGTAAGGGTCTCTATGCAAAATTTCCACCTCACATGGGACCACACATGAGGTGACACGGTATGTACCCAAGTGTAATTACGCTAAAGCTTAGGGGTCCACATGCAATTTTATACAAAGTTTTAAATTAATTAAATATTTTGTAGGAATAAAATGAAATAACAAAAAATTAAGGATAGATATGCAATTTACCCCCACTGAGGGTGCGATCGGACAACAAAGGATGGTTCAGTTGGATACGTGGTCGACTTAGATCGCTCGATACCCCTTCGTTGCGAATGTTGGAGATTAGATCCCCAGATGGGATCGGACGATGTGGCATTGCCGATCCAAAGGCTCCTACACGTTCTGACGGCTGCTATTGATCCAAGGTGCTCGAGGTAGGTGGAAGAACCAAAAATGAACTTGCGGTGGGCGAGTTTGGATCTGGTGCAGCGGGCTCCTCCAATCTCCAGGTGCATCTCCAGCTTACTCTACATGCTCCTGCAGGTCCAGCGAATCTCCCAAGTGCATCAAAAGGTCTGGGGGCCACTAATAGGCCCTTGGAGGTTAATGGCTTGCTCGCGAACTTAGGGCTTGTTCTTGGCTTTAGATGGGGCTCAGATTCCCCTTCCAGATAGTGTACCTGCATGATGACAAAGGTGAGCACATGAGGAACGTCTGGGCATTTATTGGCGAAGGTCGGAGGTGATATGGAGGTAGATTCCTCGATTCAGGGCTAATCGAGGTTGGCGAGGTGATCTCGAAGGTGGAGAAACACTGGAGGAAAGAAACGATGGCGATTTGCGGGTCAGAACAGGGTTGATGCACGATGAAGCGGTTCGCCCGAGAGGAGCTCTGGCGAACTACGAAGGATCAAATCATACGCTAAAGTAGGTAATTAAAAGGCAAAATAAATACAGAATAAAAAACTAACATCTAAATCTACCTAGAAAGAAAGAGAAATAACCTATAGTTAGCTGGAGCCAACGAGATGGGTACCTCACGGTAGTGGATTGCCGGAGATGTGGAACCAACCCCTACACCGCCTCCTCGATCCACCTAAATGTTGGGCGAACGATCTGTCACCTTGCTCAATCCTTTGAGTGCAAAAGGAGGATAAGAAATGGAGAAGAGGGGATTCAAATTTCAAAATGGAGGAGGGGCTCGACTAAATATAGGGTTGACAAGATCGAAGTGAAGAGCTCAAGGCAGTTATGCATTCCTTGAGGAAAAGATCTGGCGTGATAGAGCTTGGATCGAAGAATAAAAGTGGAGAAGGAATCTCCCGAAAAATGCAAGTCTCAAGCTACAAAAATCGAAGAAGAAGAAGAGGTCATCGACTGGTCTAACTGGACTACGACCTGGGTCAGAGAGTTAACCTAGGTCAACGGGGGGCATGACCTGATTGGGCCATGTCACCCACAAAAAGTCAAAATAGGAATTAAATTCAAAGATAAATCAAAATAAATTTGATAATGATTTCATTAAATTTTTATTTAAAATATGGAAAATATTTATTATTTTATATAGTATTTTAATCTAATTTCGGTTTATTTTTATGACTTAATTTAGGACACGTTATTTTTTACGAGTATAATCATAGGGTATTAGGTATTTTTATTTTTATTTTGTATTTCATTATTTTATTTTCGTAATTTATATTTATAGCATATATATATATATGTGTGTTATTGTATTTTCGGATGTATTTTGTACACTTAAATAAATAGGGGTATTTATTATATAGGTATAAGTATAATATATTCATCTACGTATTTTTATAAACTATTTTATTTTAGTATTTTCTTATTGTTTTGTTCTATTCTAAATATGTACATATATTATAAATAATATTTATAAAATTATAAAAATATAAAATAATAAAAGTTAAAAAGAATAAATAAAATGAATATTTATTCAGGTAAACTATACAATAGGAGTCCAACATCTAGCTTTTGCCTCAAAACTCTAAATTAAATGTAACCGTCTCCATTCAATAGCTAACAAAAAGTTATATAAAATTAAAGGGGATTTTGCTGCATTTTGAGTTCATATGGAGAAGATATGTGTTTGGGAAATTTGTATACTAGCGTTTTATTCTGCATATAAAAAGTACATCGTGTATTATTTTTGTGTAAAGTAAATTTTGTATTTTTCTATATATTTTATCTACAACTTTCATGTATAAAGTTTCTTTATTTGAGGTATAAATAATAGAAAATAAAATAGGTATAAAAATGCAATATTGAAGGCTAAAACATTAGTTTTTTATTGATGTTTTTGGCCCTTATCTTCCCCTACTTTATTCCTTATCAACCCAGTCATCAAGATGCCTAGGTCTCAGGATTTAGGGTCATAAAATACCTTGGTATTTTATATATTTTTCTTTTCTTTTAGTTATTCTTTTATTTTGACTTTAAATAATGTGTTTTATACAATATATATAATAAATAATGAATGCTAATTTATGAAAAATAGTGATATTTACGTGCATTTAGGTAGGGTTTAAAGATCAAATGAAAGAATAAAGGTGATCAAACGGAGGCCCGTCATCTGGTAAGATGATGCATGCCTATATCGTGACAATATACGACATAGGTTTTGGTTATCTCGATCTCAATAAGTCAACTCTTTGACGTAATTTATCCGACACATATGAATCTCTATTCCTATGCAGAGGACCTGTATCAAGAGATCGGTCAGATATCAGTCTTTAGAGAAGGATTGCCGTCTCTTTCTCTAGCCGGAGATCATCTCATAACAGTCATTTGATGATACTTGATGAATACTCAATCTAACTCTTTTGATGTCATCCAAGCACCACCCTCTACGATTCAACAATTGAATCAACAACTGTATGATCATTAAGATGGTCATGGTACATAACCTTAATTGTACTAAGGGACCTTATAAGTGCATTCATTCATTTAATGTCAGAAATGGAGTGAAATAAACCAATAAACATTATTGATATATCAACGATTACAAATAACATTTATTATAGAAATGGTTCGCCTCGGGCTCACATGGCTAAGAAAAGATCACTTCATGCCTTGCATGTTGATGACTTCATGATCAATCAACCGAAATTTATGCTTCTTCTAATGTCTAAGCTTTGAGAGATGCCTTGGATCCAGTGGTCGATTGACCAACAATAGTGATGAGAGAAGGTCTTATCATACGGTAGTTGTAGGTCTTGAAGTCCTCCTCTTCCTTCGTCATTTCCGACTAAAGGTAGACATCAAGTGACCTAGTGCTCTCTCCTACTGATGTACCTACAAAATGGGAAACTTAAGCTCGAGAATAGTAAGTCTTTGCCCAAGGGCTAGATGGGGTGGTGGGAGGTCTACTCGTTGTAGGATCAACAATGTCGACTCTTGCCGAAGATCGGTGGTAGGAAGGGGAATATGATAAAGTAAAAAGAAATGTTGAGACTAGTTGTGGACGGAATTTTTTGCATTTCGATTAGAATGAAGAAGGAAGTTTTAGGGTGTAATGTCCCAAGTTTAGGTCCCCGATCTGTTATCGAGGAAAAGTGACTCTGACAACTTGTTGGGTACGGGCCTAGATGGACCCATTGACAACCACCAAAAATGCTTAAGCCCAAATTGTCAAGTAGTAGTCCTCACCACTTATAACCGACTCTCACACTGTGAGTTTTAGATGTGAGATTATCTTTGAGGGTATGGGTGTTACACCCCCCCTCCCCCCTCCCCCCCCCCACACACACACTTATATTCGCAACGTCCTCATTGCGACATGGCACATTACTTGTTCCCAGTGACAGTGGCGGATGCACGCTCCCGGTTTAGGTTCTTCCGGGTAGCCCTTTCCACTGTCAAAGGAAACTCCATCTGATATCATTTGTAACTTCCCGGGATTAGGTCCTCGATCCGTTGTCGAGTAAAATTGACTTCGACAACTTGATGAGTTCGGACCTAAATGGATCCGTTGACAACCACACAAAATGCTTAAGCCTTAGTTGTCAAGTAATAATCCCCATCACTTATAACACACTCTCATATTTTATGAGTTTTAAATGTGATACTATCTTTAGAGGTATGAGTGGGGATGGATTCAGAGCAACACTAATAAGATAAATGTTGGGAGAGAATAAACGTAGTAGAGGAAGAAGAGAAATTAGAATAAGAACCATATGTAAGGATCCGAGAAAAGCAAGAATCCGGATCCAACCTTACCCCCAATATACGAACCATAATGACAATAGAATCCGTAATCTTCGAGGCCAAGCATGAGCAACTTTAAGACCATGCGATCAGGGCGGCCTTTGATCCAAGCCATGGTGTCTAGGAGCCAGCGGCGAAGGCAATGACAAGGAAAAGCATGGAACCGACCAAACACGAAAAGAGGAGTTGAAGAGTACGTGGGCATGGGTTAACTCAGCAAACAGAAAGAGCATCCGGGACATGGCAATACAACCAAAGACCATAGTGGCAGCCATTCTGGACGCTTCTTCCCACACCTAATGCAAAGGAAAACTGGTGCATGATAAGATGGGGGCACAGGCCTATCCTCGGCGCAAGTTGCACCCAAATTACCTGCAGAGGATGGGGACCGCAATCAGATCAGATCTGCCTCATGTGATCACATCACCACCACGCGCGTGACCAACGCACCCCCATCCCCTGTGGCCTGTGGGATCCATCTCCACCACATCAGGGAATGCAGGCAGCACACGCACACACCTCCCTTCCCTTCTTTAATGTACATCTACTGTGGTTCGATTCTTTCACACAGTTGGACTGCACTGATGGTCTCTCTCCCTCTCCCTCTGTCAAAAACTGCTGCATGCAGTGGAGACGAGACGAGATGGACACTGTCACGTGTGGATGTCGCACGTGGGGCTCCGAACACCCCCCACCTTCCACTGAGCCTCCCTGTCCTCGTGTTTCCGTCAGAAAGCAAATGGTCCCTTTCCTTTCTCTTCTTTTGGGCTCCACACTGCACACCCACCACTCCTTTCTTTCCTCCTTCCCTCCTATCCATCTGCATTTTCGCCATTGGAAGATTCTTAATTGCTGCCATTATGGAAGAGATATATCAAGGTCTCCTGTGTTTTAGTAGTGGCCTTAAGTTCTTAACAACTTGTTGAGCATGCTGCAATACCACTTTAAATTACGAGGGTGCGTTAGTTTCGGGGGGTTTTTTTTAATAGTAGGCCCGGTAATTTCTGAGGTCCGGAGCGTCCCAACTGTCCCCACTGGGACTCGAACCCGAGTCGTTTAAAGTGGAGGCACACTGCTCTACCACCCGACCACTCCTTGGGTTCTAGTTTCGGGAGGGTTACCCATGGGTTTTCCTCCAAAAACCTCTTGGGTTTTTTCCCTTGGGTTAGGCTAAACCCCAATTTCCATCCCGGTGGGAGGGGTTCATCCAATAATCACCCTCTCTCAATTAATACATCAAATAACATATTTTTTCTTTTATTTCAATAAAAAATATTATAATATATAATCTTCTTATCTAAAAAATATAAAATACTCGATATGTAATCATTTTTTCCAAAAATAAATAAAATAACATCACAACAAATCATCAACTCAAAAACGAAAACAAACATAAAGGTTATTCACCTTTTAACTCCTCTTCAGAGAGGGTGTTCATAAGATAGCCATTCATAGGAGACGGATCATCTGTTGTAGTCGGAAGGGCATCAGAGTGTTGTAGACGTGTGCGTCGCTCGATCTTGATTTATCGGTTCGCATGATTTTATACTTTTTGTAGGTCCGTACCGTGCAAAATCGTGTGAACCTCTCGATCACGATCGAGCGGCTCACACGAGCACAACAAATACAGCACAACAGTAGAAGATCCTCTCTGACCATTCATAACATAACTCTCTATCGAAACGCCACCGAAGTGTTTTTTTGGCGGCGAGATTTTGCTACAGTAATACTGCGGATAATAGGCCAATGCTCCTATGAGAGTCTCTAGAGGGACAAGAACATGTCCCATTGTTATCCCCCATCCTTATCCACGTTCCAAGACCTAACATCGTGGTAAGAAAATGTAGCAGGAAATCCTTGCAGACTCATTGAAGGGACACGCAGTTCTCATCTGGAATCCATCAAATCGGTACCATGAAACAAGATATGCTATCATATCTAAATAAGTGAATCCTCCTGTGGGATATCAATAATTGGTGAGCATTTGACGTTTCAACCTTTGTTGATTTGATAGGGAAGAGAATCCATCTTCAGATTATGTTCTTGTTGTGACTGACGTATATAACCCTGCTTATCCTTAATTGATATCAAATCATTGTCCTTTCATCCATGCAGGTATGTCTTTATCATTTCTTTGACCATGACCCATATGATCTCGTCTAATGACAACACAACACTTGTAATCCTCGTATTGACATCACGATTTTTGTAATCCAAACTCGGCATTTAAGGATCCACTGGAAGACCCTATGGTTTACTTGGAAGACCCTATGGTTTACTATGTATTTGCCTGAAAATACACTGGTTGACTTTTTACTATAGAGATTTCTCACACTGATTTTGATTTTTTTTTCCATACGAGGGAATACATCTTTACTCCATACCGTTAACTTATATTAGCAAACTTTATAATTAGTTTCAACTTTTAAAAGATTTTTTCTGAAAAGGACTATTACAAAGAAATGTTGATTTTTTTGTCACTGATCTGCTCCGCCTTCATCTTCTTCCTACAAATTTCTTTCCTCTCCCCCATGGAATACCCTCTCTGTTCATCTTCTTCCCCATCGTAGGAGGCATAGGGAGCTTAGGGCTGGCCTTGGGGGTTTTTTGGAAGTGCAACATCCCAGGGCCCATGAACTTTAAGGGGCTCATTTTCCTGCATGCTAAAAATCTAAAAAATAGACCCTTTAGATCTCCATCTACCTCAACATTTCTACTACCAGATTCCCAATATAAAAAAGTTGTTTGCTCTTCCCATGAAATCCTCTACTCAACAGCCACATTTTACCTTTTCAAGCAATTCTTAATTTAATCCATCACTCCATCTCTCTTTCTCGATATCTTTATTGTTATGTTCTCTCGATCTCTCTATCCCGAAAAATTCGAATGGGAACGACACTATCAAGTGCAGTGCCTGCTCTGTTCTCTTGATCTCTCTCTCCTGAAAATTTTGAAAGGGATGAATGACATTGGTCAAGTGTAGGCGTCCATCATGACTAAGGGGGTACGGATTTGGGGGGGGGGTATGATTTGGGGTGCTTTGCACTCTCTATGATACGATAATTCTTTTATTACTATTATGTTATCATATTTTTAAATCTTCTATTCTTTACTTGTTTTGCAGTTCGGAATTCTTTTATGTTTCTAGGATTGCGACATTCCATAGGATTTATTGTTAACCAATAGTTGGACACACGTGCATTGTACATCGAGGGACAAATTTCATAGCATCGGACGTGTTGTTAATTGAGATTCAATACGGCTAATTACATGATAATTAATTAAGATCGATGTATAATTGTGTGATTATCAACAATGGATGGAAGATGTGTGATTTTCTGTTTAATCTGTCTCTTATATATTTTCGTTATGTTGCTAACATCGAGATAAATTGTAATATGTTTAACTAATATATACCATATATTGCATTGCGAAAGGAACATACACGACTCTTGTTTTCGTGGCGAAATACATATAGATACAAGATAACGAAGCATCTGCTATATTGAACTATATATATCCTCTCTGTATTCATAAAATAAGAGCGAGTTCAAATACCCACGTAGTTGTTGCATTTCCTTATAGCTTAATAACTTTAGGCCATCATTTTCCTTCTTCCAAAGAGATAATGAAAACAATAGGAAGGATTGTTGTGAGTGTTGCAATTGTACAATTGAAGATCAATTGAAGGGAGGAAGTTGTTTGGATAGTAAACCATTCGCTTAAAAATAATTTTGTTTAGTAAGATATTAATCCGGTGGTAATAACGTGAATCTCATGGTAATATTAGGTCGTCCATGAGGGTAGTTTACAAGTGCAATGGCTCATGGCTCCATCAACTTTAGGGGTATATTTTTACATTTATTCAACTTTAATTTAGAAAAAAATATTATATGTCCTAATGAGGCCTTGTAGAATCAAATTTTTAGTAAAATAACTCACCGAAAAATAAGCAATCGAATTTTTCAATGAAACATTTTGTCACGTCAAAAAAATGAGTCCTTATAGAATCGAAATTTCAGTGAACAACTCAATGCTAAAGTCATGGAATTATATAAGGGCACACTGTTCATCGAAATTTATAAGGGTCCATTTTTTTCTTTTGTCCAAGGCTCATGAAATGTCGAGGACGACACTGAGAGAGCTATAATGATGGTGGAATGTGCAATGTTGGAGTTCCTTTAGCACCTAGATTTCAATTTCCAAAGACGTTGAGGAGATCAACCACATGATTAGTAATCAATGGTGGGTGGCAAATAAGGATATTCACTGCTCCCCTGCATGGAGTTCATCGTGAAAGAGATGATGCAGATGATTTAGCGGTATCTAGACCTGGCCAACAGGCTGGGGGCTCGCTCGCCCAACCCGTCCAGCCCGCTCATGGGCAGACATGGGCTTGGAGATTTAGGCATGGGCCGGTCAGGTCCGGCCTACAAAAAATAATAAATAAATAAATATATACCAAATAATACATGTATTAGTATGATATGCTTTAATTTTTTCATTTGTAACGTTATTTGTAAATAAAATTCAATAGTTTACATGTCAAGTAACATGTAAACTACCTATATTAGTTATATAAAGTATGAATGATATTAGTAAAATAGTTTATAAATATTAAATACTATTAAAAATTAAATGGGAAAAGAACAAAATGGATCATTAGCTGGACCATGGCAGGCTTTGGGCAGAGGTTTTTTAACGTCAGCCTATTCGACCTGGCCCATGGACCGACACGACCCGTATTTTGGCCAAGTCTAGTGGTCTCTATTGTGTCCCCTGCTTCACCCTCAAGGTAGTGGTACTTTTTTATAGTAAGAGGCTGTGATGAAAAGACATTGAGATACATGAATAGTGATACAATATTTCTACATCACTTTTTTAATAGTAGGCCCGGTAATTTACCCATGCAACATTACTAAATCTTATCCAAACGATATGATTTATGATGTCATCTATAATTAACCAAGATCAACATCATCTAATGAAGATGAGATTATACCATGGATACAAATTAGCACACAACCACTTATATGAAATGTTGCCTATCACAATTCTCATTAGAGCATAATATCTAGGGAAGGTAAGCAATAAATCTAAAATCTACCTCAAAAGATTTTATTACAACAATATCACAAACTTCCACAACTATATTACAAGATTCCCAAACGTGTGTCAGAAACTAATTCAAAATTAAACTGCAATACATGATGAGTTTAAAGCTAGAAAGTAAAGAGTGCATGTATAGATTGAGAGTCATTACAAACTGGACAGCCTTTGGGGACGGTTATTGGGGACGGTCAAGGAACAACCGTCCCCTATACAATTTTAGGGGACGGTTGTTTGCTGCCCGTCCCCTCTGTAAAGTTTTAGCGACGGTCGGTTATGACCGCCCCCTTTTACATGACAATTAGGGACGGTTACATGACCGTCCCCGACACCGGCCTTTAGGGGACGGACAAAACCGTCCCCGTTACTTCACTGTGGCCGTCGCATATAATGGAAAGTAAAGGGGACGGTTACAACCGTCCCATATAGTTACTTTTATGGGACGGTTGCATAAACGTCCCTAAAACCTCTGTAAATGGCGCGCTGGGGAAAATTTCTGTAACCATAGGGGACAATGTCCTCGCAACCCTAAAAACAACCAGAGGGGACGGTCCACTTATAACCGTCGCCGATTATTATTAAAAGGGACGGTCGAACGACCGTCCCCGATGGTAATATACCCATCCCGGCGAACCCATCTCCCTCATTCCTCCATTCGACCCCCATCTCCCTCAAATCGCCTCCCGCCTCCTCATCCATTCCTGCCTCCTCCACCGCCCTCCGGCCTCCTCCTCCACCCTCCGGCATCCATCCTCTCGGCCCTTGCCCTCCGGCCTCCGCCTCCACCCTCCGGCGTCCGCCCTCTCGCCCCTTGCCCTAGGCGTTCGATCTCCGGCCTCCACCTCCTCCTCCGCCCTCCAGCCTCCGCCCTCCACCCTCCGGCCTCCTCATCGGCCCTCCAGCCTCCGCCCTTCGGCCCCGGCCTCCACCTCCTCATTTGGATGTAAGTTTTTTTTAAACTTTTTAGTAATTTATTAATATATTATGCTTGCTTTAATTTCATAATCTTATTTTGGATGTATAGATTTGTAAAAACATTGTTTATTGTTTATAGTTAACACGAATGTATTATATTTTAATAAAAATAAAGGTGTATAGATGTTATGATGGATTGCTTATGATGTGAATATGAAGATGTTTTAAGGTGCATAGATTTAAATGTAAGTATAATATATGAAAGTGCATGCATATGATGTGAATGTAAAGTTGTTGGGAATGATGGTGTATAGATGTGAATGTGATGATAGTATGTGAAGGTGTACAGATTTGAGTTTGAGGGTAGTATGTATAGATGCGGTGGTATGATGGATAAACCATGTTCATTGTTATACAAACACCAAAAGGTGTAGATGTATGATGTGAATGAGAAGTTGTATGCTCTGAATGTGTAGAGGTATGATGTCAATGTGAAGGTTTATGATGTGAACGTGTAGAGGTATGATGCGAGTGTAAAGGTGTATGATGTATATTTGTTCAATAAGTAGATGTATATGTGAGGGTTGCAAATGTGAGATTACTATGTGTGTGTATGTTTATGTGTAAATTGTATGTGTATGTGTGGATGACGATAGAATATTTGTGTATAGAGTGTGATTTTGTGTGTGGGAGATGGGGGTGTGTGTGGGAGATGGGGGTGTGTGACGATAGAATATTTGTGTATAGCTGATTCATTTTCCTTCGAGCCTACATGCCGCAGCTTGTCCTGCCAAGCGCTGCTCCTGAACCTGATTTGTCGGGAGGAGGAGGGGTAGACCGAGACCGGACTCTCTGGATCGAAGGCCAAGTGTGCCACATAATATTTAGTTAGGTTGTAAAACCTGTTAGCTACCCTAGTTAATAATGATGTCATGTTGTTGTTATGAACAGTACCAAACATTTTTGAAATTAACTTTGGATCTTACCTTTAGGCAATGGACAAAAGTTGGATGAACAAAAGATTTGATGACTATCGGATATATAATAAAGGAGTTATCGGATTCATTGACTGGACTTTTCGATATGAATCGCACTATCATATTGTAGGAGGTGAAGGAGATAAGATACATTGTCCTTGCATAAGATGCAAAAATACTTTGACCCAAAATCGAGCCACAGTTTACGAGCATTTGATATTAAATAGATTTTGGCTACATTATACGAATTGGACATATCATGGTGAAGGAATTAATTTAGAAGAAGATAGTAATGTCCACGGTGATACAGAAAGAGATGTCTGAGAAATACAAGATCGTGATGCTATATTTGAGATGGTAGATAACATTCAAGGACATGACATCGATGAAATGATGGATTCGCTTCCGGATACGTTGCTTGAAAAAATACAAGATGCAGAGAAGCCATTATGCTCAGGAGTCAAAATGTCTCGATTACGTTTTCTTCTGGAAATGTTTAAGATAAAAGTGAAGAATCGGTGTACAACGGTTACGATGACAGATGTCTTACTTTTGATTAGGACATTATTAAATAATCCAGAAAACTTTCCAAAGGACTGGAAGGACGCTAAGTCTAGATTTCGTGCACTTGGACTGAACTACGAGAAAATTAACGCATGTCCGAACGACTGCATTTTATATTGGAAGGATTACTCAAAGTTAGATACATGTCCTGACTGCAAAAGTAGCAGATATAAGAATAATGATAATGATTCAAAAAGGAAAAAATCGGAGAAGATTTTACGGTTCTTTCCTTTGATTCCCCGATTACAGCGATTGTATTCATACGAAAGAACAACTAAAATGATGATATGGCACAGTAATATCAAAAAGAAAGATGTAACCGGTGTTATGCGACATCCATCAGATACAGAGGAGTGGAGCAAGTTTGATGAAATGTATCCATCATTTTCTGAACAAGTAAGAAACGTACGATTGGGTCTTGCTTCTGACGGCTTTAATCCATTCGGAAATATAAGTACGAGTTACTCTATTTGGCCTGTGATACTTGTTACATATAATCTGCCACCATGGATGTCAATGGCATCTTCCTTTATGATGATGTCGTTATTGATACATGGTCCTAAGGGGCCAGGTAATGCGATAGATACATATATGCAACCTTTGATTGACGAACTAAAGATTCTGTGGAATTCTGGAGTGAGTACGTATGACGCGGTAAAGAAAGAATTCTTTACAATGCGTGCTTCTTTATTGTGGACAATTAATGATTTTCCAGCATATGCCAATTTATCAGGATGGAGTACGAAAGGTAAACTCGCATGTCCGATTTGTATGGATAAAACACATTCGACATGGCTAAGTGCGAGTATGAAATATTGTTATTTGGGACATCGTCGTTTCTTACCGGTCAGTCATAGATGGTTAAGAAGTTAAAATAATTACAAGTTCGATGGACAGTCATTTGAACGTCGTTTAAGTTTGAATCGCCGATCAGGAAGCACAATGTGGATGGAACAAAAAAAATTGGGCAACTTCTCTCTAGGCCGATTATCTAAGAGGAAGAATACTGGTGGATGGCGAAAACAAAGTATATTCTTTCAGGAGCTACCCTACTGGCATATTTTACAGGTCCGTCATAACTTGGACGTGATGCATATAGAGAAGAATGTTATTGAAAATATTCTTTCAATTTTGAATATCTCTAGTATTGCCAAAGACAGTTTGCGAGCCAGACGTGATTTAATACAATTGGGTATCTGACCCGAATTACATCCGATTGAGTTAGACAATTCTAAAGTAATAATTCCCGAAGCAGTGTATACTTTATCCAGTACTGACAAAGATAAGATACTCAATTTTATTAAATCAATTAGAGTATCTGATGGATTCTTCTCTCAAATTAGCAGATTCATAAATATGACGGAAAGAAAGATATCGTCATTAAAAAGTCATGATTGTCATGTACTTATGCAAGTTCATTTTCCGTTGTCAATCAGAGGAGTTGTACATCCTGATGTTTTGCAGCCACTAATTGAACTCAGTCAGTTTTTTAAAGCTTTGTGTTCGAAGACTTTAGACCCGGAAGTATTGTTCAGACTAGAGACAGATATAGTTATAACTTTATGTAAGCTGGAGCAGCTCTTTCCACCTACATTTTTTGATACAATGGTTCATCTAATTATTCATCTTGCTAGCGAAGCCCGGATATGTGGTCCTGTGCAGTATCGATGGATGTATCTAATTGAAAGATATCTACGGAAATTAAAGAATATGGTATTTAACAAAGCAGCACCTGAAGGTTGTATTGCCGAGGGATATTTATGTGAAGAATGTATCACATTTTGTGACGTGTATATGGGTGATGGAAAGAGTATTAGATTCGATAGGTTCGAACGAAATAATGATGGTGAGTTGTGGACAGAAGATCCAAATAAACTTTGGATATTTCAACAAAATGGTCGAGCTATCCTAAAGAGTACCCGTCGTAGTATTTCAGACAATGAAAGAGATCTTATTCATTATTATATTTTGATGCAAGTAGAGGAGGTTGATTCCTTCTTCGAAGAGTTTCAGTCAACAACCACTAGCAAATCAGACTTTCTGAAATGGTTCGGGGATAAAATTGAACTACTAAAAGTTACCAAAGATGAACGGTGGAGCGCAAATCTCGATATAATTCACAGGAGTCCGTACTCATTAATAATATCACATTCTGGCTATATCGTTAACGGGTTTAGATTTCGAAAGAAGTCAATTGATGAAAATAAAGCGTCACAACTTTCAGGAGTAATAGTGAAGGCTGATCTCAATGCTGAAATTGGCGGATACTATGGCGAGATTATTGATATACTAGAAATCAGTTTTACACATGATGCAAGGTGTGTTCTATTTCATTGCATCTGGTTCGATGTGGGTCGAGTTGGAGTAGGGTACAAGAAGGATAGAAATGTGATTCTTTCTTTAAAGCAAACAGGTCGGTTACAAACAAATGAACCGTATACGCTTGCCAGTCAGGTCGAACAGGTCTTTTATGTTCCAGATAACTCAGTTAGTGGATGTATAATACCAATTAGAACAACACCGAGAGATTTCTTCGACGTAAACGAAGAGGCAGATGCACTAGATAATGATGTTGCATATCAAAATAACTCCAATGATTTTTTCCATGAGGTATTAGATAACGACGTTGGAACTTGGAACTAGCAATTTCAGGTAATGTTTTTTTATTTTCAATTTCTATTAATTTAAATTATTGTCATCTATCGAAATGTATATTTTTGAAATAACTCTTTAAATTTCAGA
The DNA here is from genome assembly GCA_037367405.1 of Ottelia alismoides. NCBI lineage: Eukaryota > Viridiplantae > Streptophyta > Magnoliopsida > Alismatales > Hydrocharitaceae > Ottelia > Ottelia alismoides. The sequence continues at coordinate 623,488 of JAZKJV010006856.1, read as the reverse complement.
CATGGCTCCTAGACCTAGACGTATTCGGGAGGTCCCTGAACCTCTCCAGCAGCAACAGGGCGGTTCTTCTGATGCAGGTAGTGGAGCTACACAGAGACGGCGTGGACCGTCTCAGTGTAGATTCTTAGACCGTCTTGCACCAGGGCAGACGTTACATGTACGCATTGTTGGCGGAGATGCGGTAGGAGAGAACTCCACGGAGTTTCAGAGCTACCTTGGCCAGGTTGCCCGTGCGCGCTGACGAGTCGCTAAATACGTTGTTTAATTTGGTCACGTTGTAATACGTGTACTTAGCGATTCGGTCAGAACCGAGAGAAGATCTCCGTGAAGAGTGTCTCGGCTTTAATTTATATCCCGGGCAAGTCCGGGGTCGAACTCAGGGAGGCAAAGGAACAACTTGGGTTTAATTTGCAAATTTAAGATCTAGATATCCAAATGGTATTTTTTTAGATTTTTTTTATGCAAAAACCAAAGCAAATGCAAATGCGGCGGAATTAATACACTAAGAGAGCATACAACTTAGCCAAATTAATTTGAATAGAAAATAAGTCCAATTTAGCAAAGTTATATTTTTCCTAGAGTCTTAATCCAGAGATGAATGCAAGGTACTTTTTTTTTTGAATTTTAGGGGTTAAAATGCAACAAGGAAAAATGCACACTTTTTATGGGTTTTTTCGTAATTTCTCACACAAACAGTAAGCAAAAATTATGAAAAAATTACTGAAATGAAAACATGATGCAAGAAGACTACCGTAATTTTTTTGGAATTTTTTGACAAAGTACGAATTTTTTATGAATTTTTTAATAAAGACAGAGTGGAAATGAGCAATTAATCCTATTAAATCCACGTTATCAAATTGATCAACTTGCAAATTATCTCAAGTAGATATTTTCATGAAGAATTCAGGAGATTTCAAATTTCGCAAAAAGAATATACGAGGATTTAATTAAAAATCAAATACTAATTTCACTCTACGATTTATTTCAGGCACAAGACATATCCATTTTAGATGAAATTTGGACAATAAGTTAAGCACATATCAAGGCATCATATATAATTTTTGTAGAATTTTTAGAGCAACCATGTATGAAATATTAATTTAAGAGCACGGAATGGGTAGACTATGCAAAATTTCAGTTTAACAATTTTAATTAATTACTCATATCTCACAAAAATACAAATAAATACCCACAAATGTAGAGAATTAGTTGCTCAACATGAAAGCAGTTTTCATTGAAGATAAAGATGCATAAACGAAGTCCAAATTAAAGTGCAAACACAGGGGTCTTTATGCAAACACTGAAATTGAAAGCTGACAATAGAAAACATGAACAGGGATTGAAATGTAATTACATAAACATAACGGGTAAACTTGCAATATTTACAATAAAAAATAGGAAAATGACCTTCTCCTTCGTTGATGCAGGACATGGAGATGAACCCAACAAGGCAAAGGGGAAGGGCGTCGATCGGCGCGACGGAGGGGCAGAGGCGCGGAGGCGCGGCGCGCTCGCCGGCGCGCGGAGGAGGCGGGGGGCGCGCTGGCGGAGAGGACGGGGTCGCGGAGGAGGGAGCGGCGGAGACGGTGGCCGTGCCGTTAGGGCGGCGGCGCCGCCGGCTGTAGTAACGGAGGAGAGGGGCCCGCGCACGGCGGCGCGACCGCTGTTGGCGGCGCTGCCGCGAGCGGGGCCGCGGCCGGTGTTGGTTACGCGGAGGAGAAAAGGGGGGGCGGCGGCGGCGGTGCCCGCTGCTTCCCCTCCGTTTCTTTTTTTTTTATTTTTTTTTGCCTTTTTTTTGCTATTCTGATTTTTTTGTTTTAGATTTTAATTTTTTTTAAAATTTTTTATAGCTTTCTTAAACAGGAAATATGTACACAACAAAAATATATGAAACAAAATGATAGATGATGAGTTGGTGGTGGTGATGACGATGAACTAAACAAATGAAGGTTGGTGGTAATGTGATGTGCTAAAAAAAATTGCAAAGAAACAAATGATGACAAGATGAAAATAAAATTACCTACGATGAACGCGGGTGCCTATGGAGTGCTCTCGTGAGCACGGTCTTCGCTCGAATCGCCGGCGTGCGATGAGCTCGAGCAGCGCGCGGTTGCGGCTGCGATGTTGGCCAAAAAACCAACGGATCACACCGGAGAAAGGGCCGTCGTCGCTCGACCGCGGTTGTGTCGCTGTCACCGATTCAACTCAGGGAACTAGGCTCTCCTCACATAAAGATGGATCAAAGGCAAATTGAGGAGGATGGGATGTATATATAGATGATGAAATGAGAGGTTATTAAAGTGGTGGGAGGTTATATTATTAATGGAGTTGAATGGGAAGTTTAAAAAATGGTGGAGTTGAATGGAGGTTGGTGGTAAAGAGTTGAATGGTGGTTATTGTAGAGAATGGAAATTAAATAAATAAATGAAATAAAGTTGGCTACTTTAATTACAATAATTTAAAAAGAGAAGACAAAAAGTGGAGAATTTACAAAAGAAGACAAAACACTATGTACACATTTTTTTACTTTTCTAATATGTATTTTTTTTGTCTTTTTAATAAGAGATATTTACAATAGAAAAATACAATAAAATAGTACAATTAAAATACAACACAATCACGATATTTTTGTATTTTTAGTAATTATGAAAGATACAATAAAAATTTAAGAAAGAATGAATATATACAAGGTATACAATGTACATCTAGGTCCCAAAACCCAACTTTTGCAAATGAGCTCCGATTTTAATGAAATCACTTCCATTGGATAGATAATTTTCTAACTTGAACTTTAAAAGTGAGTTTGGTGAATTTGGAGTTCATACGGAGCGGGAATTTAGCTTGGAAGTTGGTCTTTACAGCTTTTTCCCATTGGGATCTAGGAGTATTTATTTGAGGTAAAATTTGTTTATTATTTTTGTATTTTTATATACATTGATATGAACATGTTGGAAAAAGAATTAGCCAAAAAAGAGTTGATATGAGATTATTAAAAATATATAAAGTTTTGGGCTATTTACATGTATAAAACTCCTTTGATTTTGCGGCTTTTTATGTGAAATTTATTTTGTACAATAATTAGTGAGTTTTATTTACAAGAGTCATTTTATTAATTTATTGATTTTATGGACATTTATTTGGGATTTTACACGGGGATTTTGCTAAGATCAAGATATTAAGATGATGAATCGTGGATTCATCACGCGCGTCCCCATCACCACCCACGACTTCCGACAGCTTCCTTATGCTGTCAAGGCTGCCATACTTGCTGATCTGGAGGTATTCTAAAATCTTAAAACATTTTTTTAATTTTATTGAGCTAATCATTATTATATTTGTTGTATCAGGCTGTATTTACATGGGAACGAAATACCCATGTCAATTCTCAGATTTTATCCCATGCTGCTGAGTTGTTGCGTCGATACAAGGGACGCATAAAGGCTAAGGTAACATTTTTATTATTATTTAATATCAAAAGATTTAGATATTGACGATATTTATTTCTCCATTTGTAGTACTTCAACCCCCAGATTCCATATGAGCAGCTTGTACAGAATATCCCACCTGGTGTTACACCAGAGCAATGGAGGGAGCTGATTAATTTTTGATCCAGTGAGGATTTTGCGGTATGTATATAGTTTTCTTAATTATTTATTTTATTTTTATACTGACTTTGTGAAATTTCAGTCGATTTTTTCCAAGAATACGGCGAATCGTTCGAAAGGGTTTAGGTCGACGCATAAGATGGGCAGGAAGAACACCAACCAACTGAAGGACGACTTTGTAAGTATTTAAAAAATATTTACAACGATTAATTTTGAGTCTTAAAACAATTTTAAGAAGTTTTTTTACTTTTTAAAGTTGAGGGAAAATGAAAGAGAAATGATCCGCATAGAGGTTTTTGCTGGGTCAAAGAGCCGAGACTTAGGAGGAGAGGTGTAGTGGGTTGATGACGCCTACGCACCAATTCATGTAAGTATAAATGCAATTTTTACTTAAAGGATTACTTATGGTAATATATTGAAATTATTTTATATTTCTTATATGCAGGAAGAAATGATTAAGCTCTCTACCACCACCTCGCTGGATAGCACGGGGACGAGCAATCCCCCGTTGACGGCCGATGATGCCTTCCGTCAAGCCACTGGTCCAGAACACAGTGGACGCATCCGTTGCGGAGGACGGGGCGAAACGATCCGTACATGGTACAGAATGGGTGGTGCAGGTGGGTCGCAGTCTTCCTCGCAGGGAAGCTAGAGAGAAAGAGAGATGGAGAGGGAGCTGCGTGAAGTAAAGGCAAAGATGACTGCACAAGATGCAGAGATGGCCTAGATGCGTATGGACATGGCGAATGTCATGTCCTTAATAAGTCGTCTTCAAAGTCAAGCCACGCCCCCTGTAGAATCTCTTCTGTTGGCGTCGCTATAGAATCTTCCAGGCTTCTGTTGGCGTCGTAAAAGACCTGCAGAGTAGAAGGGACGGTTACAACCGTCCCTACATACAAACATATGCGACGGTGATAACTGTCCCCAAAAGTTTTCTGGGGCCGTCACAAAATGTTGTTGACCATTATGGACGGTTGTTAACCGTCGCTAATACAATAGGTAGTAGGGACGGTTGCAACCGTCCCTAATAGTAATCGTGTAAGGGACGGTTACAACCGTCCCCAATGGTTTATTAAATGCGACGGTTGTCAGAAGCGTCCCATTTAATCAAATGAGACGGTGGCTGAAGGGACGGTTTAAAAACCATCCCCTTTGATCAAAGGGGACGGTTATACAGACAAAGAGGACGGTCTTTGACCGTCCCCTTAGACCCACCCGCCTGTAGTGAGTTCGGCACACAAGGGGAGGGGATGAATTGTGTAACATATAATTAGCTCAATAACAATATGCATATGAAAATTTATTCATAAACTATTGAGACCGAAGAATATAAAACGACAAATGCACAATTTTTTTTTATGTGTAAATCCAAATGGGTGAAAATCATGATTCAGAACCATGTTCTAGGATTTTCCTTTAGCTCTCTCAAACAAACTTGCTTCTACTATCTCGTCACTACTTTTAATCGAGGGTAGAACAACCTCTCACAAAACATGTATCCTTCCTAGGACAACTCGTAAAGGAAGATTTTATCTCTCTCTCTTTCTCTCTCTCTCTCTTAGAGAAAGAAATCCACAACCTTGAGTAATGGTGTACAATATATTGAATAGAAAAATAGATTAGCAATAAAAATTGAATTCGCAAGCTTACATACTTTTAGCACTGAATCTGCTCGAAAATGACGATGATCATAATTGAGTACAGAGAACACAACAACTTCAGTAGCTAGACAACTTTGGATTGAAGAGAGCTCGATAACACAATTGAGAACTAATTCTTGCCTGAAGGTTTATGATTTTGATTATATAAATTATGAGTTTATTTGGTATAGGATTCCAACAATGGTCATTATTAGTGCATTGATTTATTTATATTTATTCACTTTTGCATGTTTATTTATTGGGTCGATAGAAGAATATAATTTTTAAGCTGTGTGTGTCGTAAGAGTGGGATTAATAAGAATTTACTATATTATCAAAGACATTATTGATAACGGTAGAAATTAACTTCGAGATTTTAACCGTTATCATAGTCACACTATGGACCAATTGTTGACAGGAATCTACTATTATTTATTGGATTTGATTCTTATTTGTATTGAATGACAATTGTTAATGATCCGTATGATTACACATGGATTGTCAGTAATGTATGCTATACATGATCTTTAAGACCTCGCATAAGTATATGATAATCACTTTTATAAGAGGATATATGCCAATATACATGGATATTTTCTAATGATAAATTATTTAGTGGACTTATAATTTCCATGTGACTTTGGAAGAATAATATTCTATAAAGTACCATTCATCCAATATTTATATGGTGGAGAAATCGTTGTTGCTAAGGTGAATAATTAAAAAGGTGATTATCCCAGTCTAGGTTAATAATAATGACATGATGGGATGCATTGATACGTGAGCAAGATGTATCTGTCTGAGAGAGAAGCAAATATGATAGAAAATAATAAATGCATTAAGGACTATCATACGAGGGTGATAAGGAGTAATTAAGATGTGCAATATAGTGCTAGACCTTGATAATGATATAACATAAGTATATCCCCAAATAGTGATGGTTTAATGGGACGTATTATTGGAAACCATGATCTGTCTATCATATATTGTAAAGATTCATCTCATTAAGCATCCGTGGTAGATGTAGTGATCGTAGAATCAAAACATTCAATCCATTAGTTCAATAACAAAAGATTGATCAATGGCATATGACTGTAGGTAGTGAAATCAATGTGGGAGAGTTCCACCTATGACGATGAAACACCTGACGTCCATACTTAATGCATATTATCTAATAATATCAAGTTCTTGGTCTGATCGAAGGAAAAAAATATGATGTAATGATCTTCTAATTAATCCATAGGTGGACATATACAGTAGATCATATGTAATATGCTTGATCAATGAATATATTTATATCTCACGAGTTATGTGATGCTTGAACATGTTGAGATTGTCACCCCAATCCAATAAATCCTACATATATCAAGATCACTAAGGATGCCCTGAACCTCACGTGCTTGTGAATCCATGTGATATTGTGATATCTTAGTTTGTTAACTTAAAGGTAAAAAATACTTCAGTGGATGTACACCCTTGTGGTCCAGCTGAGTGAACACTAAGTCATCCCCACTCGAGATGCATCATATAGTGGAATGATTGTAGGCACTCTAGAGAGTTGTAGGTGGATGCACGCATGCATTGCACCATATGGATCCGTAGTTGTGGCCACAAATTTTGGGGGCGAATGAGTCTCCGCCGACAAACTAATTCGACGTGTTGCGACTCCTTGGGATATATATCTCACGTCTCAAGTGTTAGAGTATTAGAAGCCAGACTAGCTGAAAGGTCGCTATTGCACACAACTTTTGGGCTATACATTGAATGATGTTTTGCAGCACTCCATTCCTAATGTAGTCTTTCTCCTTCCACAAGTGAGCCCAGGATAAATTAATAAATGGATAAATGGTTGCTTAGTTAAGGTAATATAATATAAACAAAATATCTCATGGATTAAGTGATATATTCTTATGTGAATAATAAATTAATCTCTTGCATGGGATATGCATGAGTTGGACCATTATGGTAGTATATTATGATATCCTGCATGCATGAGATGTCCAGGTGTAGGGAGAGTGTGATTATACTTTGTTGTTATGATCAACTCTTGATATGAAATATGAGCATCATGTTGAGAATATATGATACGAACAAAATCCGGTATCTAGTAGGGAGAAGCTTGAATCAAGTTGATCATGATAAACATGAAGATTACTTGTCAATTGCTTTATTAGTTGTTCTCTCTATTCACATACTTTTGGGTGGTACCACTTGCCTTCCTAAAAAACCAGTGAGTCTTATTGAGATATCCACTTTTTGCTTCTATGTTGAGATAGTTTCAAATTATTGCATATAGCATGTTGTTCCACATCGATGATTGTTAATAGAATTACTAGCATCCAAATTTGTAAATTGCGTAACAATTTTGTAAAATATAAACTAAACATTATAAAAATATGTTGATCATACTGTTTTGTAAACTATATCATCCATATTATAACCAACATTTTCTTCTATATAATAATATTTTTATAAATCTTTCTTGATATGCATATTATATTAATATTTATTATTAAATTTATGGAGTTAGAAATTGCAAAATAAATAGAAAAGAATACCTAAATTGACGTGGTTTTCCATGCATCCAAGAAATCTTTCTTGGTATGCATTTTGAAGTCTCTGTCTTCTAGTTTATTACACAATGTAGATCTGATGTACACAGTGTAGCATTTGTTAAAGGACCATAGAACTGTATATACAAAGAAACTATTACGATATTTCTAGTATTGTTCTTTCTTCTTTACATTCTCAATGACGATTATATATACTTGTTATGATTATTGTTGGGTATTCAGATATGAGAATTTAAGAGAGATAATCAAAAGATGACCGGACGCCCCATCTCCCTCAACAGAATAGACCACGAGGGAATGGGGCATTACAGCTTCATATACCAATGTTTGGGGCAATGATATCATAGATCCTAATTTATGTTCAGGGCTTAGATGACATTTCTAGGTTGAGCCTCATGGAGTGCCCCCTATAAGGGTTTATATTCGTGTATAATTGAACAAGGATCAACATCTTATACTCATGGGTGAGATACTTATTCATTACGTGAGGTGATGTTTAACCTCATTGATTAGATTTTTGTTTTTGACAAACAAGAGTTATATAAACTAGAATTACCCTTTAGGGTAAGTTAAAAAAGGGCTCCATCTATGTATTGAATTCCATTAAGGTATTCATTTTCAAAATGTAACAACGAAAGTACTAGATTTCAAACTTCATTGCTAGTGTCTATATAAAATAGTAATGGAAGCTAAAGAATGCACGTATCCGAGACAAAAAAATAAGATCCATCTTTCGTACATTTCAAAACTGAAGCTTATAAATGAAATTTGAAGTACATGAGTTTCCTTTCTTAAATTACCCTATTCTTTACATATTGGTTGCTTGTTATTTCAAAAAATATTAGATAAGTGATTATTTGTATAATATATAAGGTAAATGCTAGTAATTTTTTGAAGAAATCTATAGATAAAAATGCTATCCAACCATCTTCAAAAAAAGGGCGATTGAACCCATATTCTTAAGAAAAAAGATATATATGATTTTTTATTCAATCTGCACAAAATGGGTACTTTGACGCCCTAATGTTATAAAGGATGCCGAAAAAGAAAGGTAAAAAAATGCTACAACATGCGAAACGATCTTAAGATAAAAGCATCTTCGCATCCAACACAATTCCATCAATAATTCTTTGTGTGGAGTTTGTTCCTGATTTGCTCCATCTAAGATTCCTCTCTTTCCAAACCCACCAAATTGCAGTAACCATTGCAGTAGGTAGAGATGTGTCGTGAGAGGCATTCATATCATGAGTCCGTAACAATAATCTTATTTCGAATTTAAGGAGTTGTCTCGTAGTAGTGCAATGTGCTTACAACTTAAAGGTCTCAAGTTCGAATCTCAAGAAGAACGCTCTGGACCACCGAAATTATCGGATTTACTATTAAAAAAATAATAATCTTATTTCAGGGAATTATTCTTCCTCGTGTCACAATCAACCGAGGCACTCAATTATATCTTTGATTAACCAAGTGAATCCATTCACTTGCACTACACTGAGAGTTTTAGGTGAAATATTCTCCCATTCACGGCCCTGATCTTGCAAGTACCATGGACTACACTCATCATTTAACCTAATTTATCATGTTCCGTCCCTCGAGAATAATTAATTATTAATAAAACTGTAGTGGTTGGAAATTTTGGAAGGCTCCCAATTGCATTACCATATTATCATTTTAGCCATATTAATCTTCCAATTAAATGGATTTTAATATCCATTACTTTTTCCTCAATTGTTAGCCTTAAAAATCCATCTCTTGGCATCCTTGACCCACCAACGTGAGTCAGAGAGAGAGAGAGAGGAAGATAGAGAGAGAGAGAGAGAGAGAGAAAGTTAAAGAGATGGAGCTTGAGAGAAGGCCTTATGGGGATTCTTCTTCATCACAGGAGATGTCAACATCGAATTAGAAGAGGAAGAGAGCACGGATACATGACTGGAAGAAGCAACGAAAATTGCGGTAGAGAGAGTTAAGTATTGGACCCGAGGTATGTATCGGTTGACGATTACATGTGAAAAAGGATTAAATCCGAAATGCAAGCTAAAAATGTATGTACCGGCTTTGTAGGATATTATGCATACATACTTGTTTGATTTGAGATAAGACATGTAGCGGTGGATGTCGATCTCGTAGGAGAATATTTGACTCCTTTTGGGATTAGATATCTAAATGTATTGTTGGATCTTTAGGTTAACATATAAGTACCAATTCAATTTAGGTTACATCTCTCAATTTACGTGTTAGATTTCGTAGGATATGAACATTGACTCAAGGAACAAGTCTTCGAAAAAGTTTTGTCAAGACTCTCAGACCTGCATGTTTGTATGATGTTATGGTGTTGTGATTTTGATATATTAATTCCTCCATACGTTATCCACAAGTTTATGAGTTATTCTTTCTTTATGTAAAGAGTTTGTCATTTATGGATTCCTGCATGTCAGCCATGATTGCGTTACATGTTTAATTATTTATGTAAACGGACTGCATATGGGAGATAAGTGACATTCAAAATCAATAAATGATCATAAGATCCTCTATTATAATTCTCATTGAGGTACTTGCGTAAAATCAGAATAAATTCTCTCTTTGATAGTAGTTTATACATGTTACTTGATTCGTTTCTAACACCAAATAGATATAAAAATATGTTGGAAGGACACAGATCCCCGTATACAACTCAAAGCGATGTATATAATCTTTACAACAAAGTCTTTCCTTCACATATTTTGAAATTAACATTATCTGATATATGCACTGTAAATCAAGTATACCATCCATTAGCATATTCATAAATAAGTTGTTATTCTGTTTGCCAAGATTTTGAAATTGTTAATTATCTTATTATGCTATAAAGTATTTAACTACTCGCTGTTATTACTTTCCCAATGAACCTTGTGCATAAGTGATAATTATTTCTAATGAGAAAACCGATGTGTATGTAAACTACTCCATATGATACATATATAATTCTTCATGAGTGATACATCCTATTTTGCACCAAGGTGTACAAATCCTAAGTTGTATATCATTGCTCGTAAAGTACATGGATAGTGATACACGCCCGATTTCGTAATTAAAGTCATTCTCTCACAAGGCAAATTTCAATTATATGTGCCATTTTTTATCACGAAATGAAAATTTCATGTACATAGTTGGTGTGATTCATTTTATGTGGTGCAGTTGGGAATAAAAGAACAATTGAGTATTGGATGATTTGCCACATAAAATACAAATAAAATGGGGAATATATTATTGATAAAAGAACAAATTTGATAACTTTAAATAAGATTTAAAGGATAGACTCATAAAGTCATATGAATGATCGCAAGGGGTTGTGTAAGTCAAAGGACAATGCTGCAAGGAGCAACGCTACAAGGGAGTCAGGGATGTATGGTTGTAAGAAACCACCAAGGCCAAAGCTAAGTCCTCTACAGTTGTACCTACATTGCCATGTTATCATTGTAAGGGGTGTATTGTTGCAAGGGACTATAGAGGCAAAAGCTAAGTCCTCTAGAGTTGTAGCTACACTATCATGTCATACCATGGATCGCAGGTACCGGTGGTTGAAAACGTATAACAAGATATGCACATGAAAATTATGCAAATAAATGATTTATAAAAGTAAACCATTACAAGTATGTAAGGAAATGATTTAAAAGGATAAATCACTACAAGTTATGAAAAAATGATTTACAATGGTAAATTATTACATGTTATGCAAGAAAATAGCTTAATTAAGGATAAATCAGTACATATTATACAAGGAAATGGTTCAATAAAAGATAAATGATTATATATATATAAAGAATGTTTTAATAAAAAATAAAACATTACATATCGTATAAGAATTGGTTTAAGAAATGTAAACTATCAAAGTCGTGGAAGCTAAAATGTAAAGTAATTAATATGCTAAAAGAAATATGTACTTGCTATGCATCGTATAAAATATGCCCCACACGATGAAAGAAATGTATACCATATTTTCTTATGCAATTTACATGTGTATACCCATGGTTATGAAAAGAATCTAAATTATACATGTTAGGAATCGAACTTAGACATGCATGAGAATGATTAGACACATAGTGATGTTTATCCATGAAAAAATCAAGTACATGATGGATTAAAAGACCGTTAGAATGCATATCCATGAATCCCGATGCATACTGGGCATTAAGCTCATGTAAAATTATGTTTGCCAATTTTAGGTGAAGAAAAGCTTGATTGCTTATTCAGGATCGTGCTATGGATTCCTCAGGATTCCTGACGTGGTACGATTCAATTCGTGAATATTTAAAGGATATATGTATGTCCAGAAGAACTTTTGAGATGCTATTTTAATTCTAAGAGTAGTTTTTACAAAAATATTTCAGTTAGATTTGTAATAATATAATTCTCAGTTTGAATAGATTTTATGGAGTTTATTTTGAAATTGACTCTTCTTATTGATTATCATGCATGTTTCGGGCAACAATTCAGTCGTGCAATTTTTTATTGTATGCTTCCGCCGATAGTCGTGATCCATTCTGTTACAAAAATCCATTATAAAAAAATTCACAAGATCATGCTATATGCAGGGAAAATATTGCTAACGTTTTAAGATAATTTATTAAAAATTATTTTAAAATCGGTAGAAAATAAAACCATGCAATCGCGGGGGGCAAATAACGGCACTGGATAAGGATGTTGAGACAAGGAAGGCAGCAGCACGTGAGCCGCACGCGACGTCTCCATCCAAAAGTGGACACGGCGTGGGGTCGAGATATGGGGAACGTGCTGCCGGCACGTGAGCCATCTCACCTTTGCTTTCGTCGGGCGCTCATCACGTGATGGCCGCCGGGCGACTCCCCCCACCAGTGGGGTCTAAATTAGAGCGTCTAATTTTGGTAGTTAAAATATGTTTAGTGGAATAATGCCTGTGGTAACGGTAGCTGTGCTGTGGTTATTATTCCCGAGTTCCATATAATAAATTAAATATAAATCGAAAAATTTTACCTATATCGGGTACCAAAAGTAATACAAAACCTGGTAAACGCAGATGTGATACGAATATCTCTGTACCAAATAGGTTGCGTGGGTTACATGCGGCTTCATGGTTATGGCCGTCGGCAAAATAGTCAATACATCTCAACATCAAATTCGGATCTATCTTTTCGAGTTGGGCTAACCATCAAAATCTACTTCGGGATCAGTAAACAAACTCGGCAAAACTGGAAGTCGCCTGCGCTCTCTCCTACGTGTCTCTCACTCGTAAGAGGTCCTCGTCACGTGATGCGAGGGAACTCGCTGCGCACACCAGCTGACGACGACGCTCGGAGTCACGTGGACAGCTTGGCCGGTGCAATTGGAATGGGGGACCAACCCCGAGGATGAGGCGAAGGACGTCGACGGGTGCACGTGAGCGTTGGCAGGTGAATCTCACGTGAGTCCCATCCCCCCCACTCTGCGCTCGCCATCAACCGGGTCCCACGTGTCGATGGACCAAGGACCCCCTCGCCGTTACACTAACGGCGTCGGTAGCGCCGTTAGGATCCAACACGCTGTTATCTTTCCGTTACGGCGAGGATGATTTATAAAACGTGTCCTGGATTTTGATGGTTTTTGGAATATTTTGCTCTTCCTCGAGATTTTACGATCTTTACATTAAGAACGAGACAAATCACCTGAGTCATTTCCAAAATGATGCATGATTTGTACGGATGAACTTGCCTTGTAAACGACCAATACAGATAACATGCACTTTTGGTATCAAAATCAGTAATTTTCAAGCTAAAAGGCTTACCCATAAAAGGGTGTGTTTGGTACGCGGGCTTAGATGGGTTAAACTGGTAGCAGATAACTTATTTTTGGATTTTGGTGTTTGGATAAAGGGGTTAAACTGGGGTGGGTTAGAAATGGATTTATTGTGATATGATGATATTGAAGTTTGAAAACGTGAGTAGTTATTGTGTGTGATTGTATCGGAGTTTGAAAAAGTGAGTAGAAGTGGAGTAATTTATAATTTTTATATGATATGATGGTATAATATATTATTTTCTGATGGAGTGGATAAAAAAATTAATTTATTTAATATATGAAAAAAGGGAAAAATGTGGGATCCACTTAGAAAGAGAAAAGGTGGATTAAGGGAGTTAAACCTCCCAAAACGAGGGTTTACCCACCAACACGAACGACACCTAAAGGAAATGCAAAATCGAATATATGTATTTCATGTTTACATTCCTGGCTGGAATTCTTTGTTATGGTTCTCACATTTTTTCACTAAAATCCTTTTTACTATCATTAATAAAAAATATCACCATCAAGATATATTATAACAAATATAATCAATATAACACATAAACTATATCACATTATAATTACCACTCAACCCGCTTAGCCATAAAAAATAAAAAGGATTAACATTCTAACTTATCTTTGAAATGAGTTTACTCCAATCTGATACAATCCATTTTGTTACAAAATGCAAGGTTGGTGGCGGCTCCGGTGCGAGGAGAAGTTTGAGGGGATTTTTGCAAACAAAGATGTCCAATAGCGCCTGACTAAGCAAATTAGAAAGTTATGAGGGGCTAGCGAAATTAAAGAAGTACGAGGGTTGTCTTCGATAACCACATAGTTCGGAAAAGGGTGCTATCGGTTTTCTCGTGCTTGGCATGTTATGAGGATGCTTCGTGGACTCGACAGTGGTGGTGGACTGATGAACGCTAAATCTGTCTCTTTAAGAATCGGGAAATATCGTAATATAGGAGGCAAATTCGGTTCAGCAAAAACCACAATCCTTTGAATGTTGTGGAGTATTTTTACTTGGCAAGTATACCAACGTCGAACACAGTGAATGACGATTTTTAGTTGCGTGGTTTTTAAATCCAATTAAATAATTAATTAATTGTTAATAAAATTTCCGTGTTAGAAAATAAAGGGAGATGCAGATGCATATGCGAAGAAATATATAGGGAGAATGAAGCATCGGATCTATGATTTATGAAGTTCAATCCTTAAATAAATTTATCAATTAATCCTCAAATACTATCACCGATCGAATAATTTCAAGAAGTATTTATCAATAAGAGAACCAAGCTGTGGGATATAAGATCAATCACCAGCTAAATAACCTTGCTGATAAAGAGATCAACAATAATTTTCAAGGAGTTCTGAACATTAATTTTTCCTGTGATTTAATCTTCAAAGAGTGATCGATAATAACAAGGAAATAAGTCAATTATTTATCCTTGAACATGCCCCTGCAATAGATCAATTTTTCCTCAAGTTAATCAGTATAAAATGTCAACAGAGCCAGCATAAGACAAATAAATCCTCGAATAATAATTAACAATAAACGACCTCAGATATGTTTACAAGGCTAAATGTAGAGCATGAAAATAGCTTCAAAATGACATATTGTATGCGAAAAACAGAGCTCATATGAGGAAGATATGCTAAAATGAAATTGCAGGGACTAAATTGTAAATAAAATAATTTTTTTCTTGCAAATAGGTCCCTGGAGGGGCTTATCTGTAATTTCTGAAAGTCGGAGGGGCCCTTCGGTAATTTACCCCTGACAGGGGTATTTATGCAATATCAGGAACTTCCGAGGGCTTTATTGCAAATTGCCTCAAAGAACGCGCGTGCGTGCGCAGGCTCGGGGACGAAGCAGAGGGTCGGCGTATCTGGGGCAGAGGTTCGGGGACCCGAGCCTATGATTCAGGGTTGAGGCACAGGCGCGGGCAAGGCGGAGGTTCGGGGTGGAGGGTCGGCGTATCCGAGCCTACGTGGCGGCTTCTGATGCTTCGGGTCACTTGAGCCTCAGGGCTGGGGCCAAGGCTCGGGGGGGGGGGGGATGACGTGGACGGTCGTGGGCCGTTGGATCAAGGGCTTGTGCCCTGATCCAATGGCGGCTGTCGGGGCGTAGCGTGGAGGCGGAGGCCGCGCAAGGCGGTGGTGATGGCGGGGTCTTGCGCGCAGGGGCTGCACCCCCGGTGGTGGAGGAGAGGCGCGGAGGAGGAGCGGGCGAACAACGGAGAGCGACAGAGCTTGGGCTGGTTGACACACGACCGACGGAGTAGCGGAGGCTTCGTCGAAGGGTGGTCGGTGAGGCGGCGGAGGCGGAGGCGCGAAGCTGGAGCAACCCACATCGAAGGGGAATCGAGTTCGCCTGGATGGGGAGGAACGTTTCCCTCTTCCGATGCTCGCCTCGATGGAGCTGGTTAGCTCCATAAGCTTTGCTGCTCACGGAGGAGCGGCTACACAAGGATCAGCTCCGTGGATCACGCCGGTCAGCTGCTGTCACCAGCCGTCAGAGGAATGGCGGATGTCCTCGAAGGCCGGCGAGGGGGGGGGGGGTTTATAAGAGGAAGTGCGAGGGGCGTTACGGGGCGGAACGGCTGCGAGGGAGGATTGATGGTGGGTGTGTAATGGCCGGCACCGTGCATGGCGGAGGAATGGATGCGGGGAAGGGGGAAAATAACTGGTTGGGGAAGACGAAGGAGGGTCACGTGCCATGCACGTGACCCGGGTGTGACCAGGAGAGAGAGTGGGGGTGCCACGTGGCACGCCCAGGGGCTGCCACATGGCACCAAAAAAATTTCGAAATTGAAGAGGAAAAAAGAGATAGAAGAAGATCTCGGATCGAAAAATTTCCTTCATGAAAGTCGTTCGTCTCTACGAGATCTACAACTTTCATGCAGTACTCATGAGCAAAAGAGGTCATTTGTGTGAAGTGGTATTTTTGGTGGTTTTTATGTGTATAGAAAACCGACTTTTTGGAGTTTTATAATTTTTTGGTGTTTTTAGAGAGGATAAAAATATAGAAAAATTACTATAAAATATAAGAAAATTATTTACACGCTAAACTGATTTCTTTGGATTTTTAATAAATAAGAAAATAGGAAAATAAATAAGAAGTAAGAAACACACAGTTTTTGTACAGACCAACAACAGACACTTGGACTCAGTCAGTTTCTTTGATTTCAATTTTAATCTGGATTTGAATTTTTGTGTTGCTTAATAAAACTTTCATCAAAGAACACAAATGAAGAAGGAATAAAATTAAAAGGGTTAATTATGTACATAAAAACTCAGGTCAAAAATAGCAAAAAGTCAAAATGCGCAAAAGAGGCCCAAAATCTAATTTTCACATATAAGCTCTGAATTTTACGAAATTGATCTTGTTTTGAAGGTATTTGAAAATGGAGTACTTTAAAAGTGAGTAGACCAAAATCGGACACTGTATGTGGGAGATATGCTCATTTTAGTCTGTCAGATGCGAAATTAGACTTATTTGACACTTATTTGAGTTAGTAATTTTTTGTATTTTTTATTCTTGTTAGTAATATCTACACAATGGAGATGGTTTGGGGTCAATCGGAGTTTGGATGAATTAATTACAAATGTGAGAATTTAGCGGCTTTTTAGGCTAATTTATACTTGGGCTTTTTAATGCAATTATGCATGATGAAATGCAAATATTATTTACATATGTATGAATGCTAATGATGTTCTGTTAATGATTAAATGCATGTGAATGTTGGGGAACATAGCCTAAATGACCAATTTTAGCATGATGAATGCATGATTCATCATACCCCTATACTTAAACCATGCTCGTCCCCAAGCATCAATGAATGAATGACTTAGTTGAATACATCCCAGACTGTGCATGTGAATTTTCAAGGCTCCATTTATAGAAGACCCTTAATTTGAGTGATCCTAAAATTATGGGCTCAACCATGCTTTAATCAAAAGGAATCCAACTTCTCTAATTTTCAGACTCTCTGTTTGTACATATAGTATAAGGATATGATTTTTAGTGTACTGCATTCATGAGAGTCAAGTCGAGACATCACCCAAAGTTCCAATCCAAGAGACTCTCCTCTAGACCTAATCCTCAACACTAGGGAGTAAGTCTATTCTTGCTTCAGTCAACCGTCTCATTAGTTTGTCAGTCTTGAAAATGTAGATGGAAGACCAGATGGTGGAGGGCATAGGATTGTGTCTGATTTTCTCTCCCTCACAATGGAACAAGGGGCCTCTCGAGTCCTTTTTACTCAACTCATGTAACTTTTTAGATTGTCGACCAATGTATCCGTCAAGAGAGTTGGAGTCGTCTGCACTTGTTTTTCTGTGAGTACACCGAGGTGTGTCTCTTTTGAGTATCTAAGACACCTTCGACACCCAGACTCTTGTAGCATTTATGATGCAGAGCCCTTTTTTTGGTGCCAGCTCGACTCCTTGTTCCTAATTAGCGCTTGGTCCAAGTGGACACTTTAAAAATGTTTGGGAGCGCTCGCCATCAGTGTAAGCTCATTTATAATTTGACTTGGATGATAGAGTTTTTCTTTGACATTTCTTTTTCTTTTCTTTTATTGGCTAGCTCCACTGCTTTTACCAAAAGTTGGCGCACACTGATTAACAATTTTCATTAAGTTTCATCATACCCTGGCACATAAGTAGATATCAAAGAGATATCATATGAACTTGTTCACATACTGGCTAGGATTTTCGCTGACACTCAGATTTTTTGAGGCCTTCATTAACTTTATCCCATCCTCAAATATCATTAAATCGGATCTAAACTCAAATGTATAGTCCCACTTCCTTAAGTGATAGCTCAACTCATCTCATCAATCATGCAGTTGTAAAAGTGATTGTGCTGATCATATTCTTTTTAAGGTAGAGATGAAGAGTGCAATATAGCGCTCAAATCTTTCAAACTAGGTAAGTGTGGATAATTAAGTTAAAAAACCCTAATGACTAAAGCATGCTAACTCAGACTCTCAAGATCACAGAAATCAAGTGTCCTCAAAATCCTCAAGCCTCGAGTGACAGTGAATGTGTCCGGGATATGTCAACCAAGGAATGCATGAAATGATTGATGAAATGCAAGACCATGATTGAATTCTATTTTTTTCAGCAAAAGTTTTTTTTGTTTATTTTTATTTTTTTTGAAAAACATGCGTTATACACATAATATACACTACTTGCACCCATCCCCGATGTTAGGTAAACACGATTAAAGTACGAGCTATGGATAAAGTAGATAGAATATATATAAACACCCCCTATACTTAGCTTGTGCTATGTCCTCATGGCACAAAGTGAAATGTAGACATAGCTCATACTAAGTATAAATGGGCCAAAAACAAATGAAGAGAAGTGATGTATAAACAATGGTACCGGTCCTCCTATACTTAGGCTTAGGCCAACCTAAGTATAATCGGATAATTACAGATGGAGAACCGGGTAGATTTGCGGATGTACAAGATCAAGGAGGTTTGCGACGAACCTTCTTGCGGAAGTGTGGAGATAGATAGGGTGATGACGAGCAGGCCGATGAAGAAGACCAGCCATCGTCGGAGTCGTCCTCAAGAGAATAATAGTCGTCTGCAGAGGATCTCTAACTTTTGTCGATTAGTGGTAAGTGCCCCTAGACCAGAGCTGTACCTATTGCACTTATCTGATGAACCTCATCAGGATTGGATGAGGACTCTTCAGAAATCACCTGGTGTCTAAGGTCAAAGGTGACTTTCTTGGTCGATTTGTTTCCTTGGGAAGTATTGAGAGGAAGTTGGACAGTCTTCATCTCCCTGTCTTTAGTAACCTATGTGGCATCCATGAGTTCCTCATCAGATGAATCCCCGTAAGAGTCGACCAATTCTTGAAGGGTCATGCACTGCTTCGGTCGAGGGGGATTGTTCCTGGTGATTCTGTGGTTTATGGTTGGGGGTGTTGATGTCACTTTCGTATGATCGTGAATTTTGGTGACATCGGATGTTTCCAGAGTCGGTTCCTTATATGGTTCAAGTATCTCATGAAATACTGCCGACTTAATGATTGGACCACTCAAATAATCGTGACGAGAATCCAAAGTTTGTCCAATTCCTCATATGGTTCCTTATTTGATTCAAGTATCTTAATAATATGGTCCAATTCCTCATAAGCTCCCAAATCTTGATTTTTTCTAGGAGCAGTGATAGGGTGGTGAGAATCCAAAGTTTGTCCAACAACCAGTCTTTTAGACGACTCTCCTGCGGTTTGTATCTGCATGTCATTTGGAGATCTCTGATAATGTGAAATATTTATTTCCTGATCGTAACTGTCGCTTTCAAGTTGGTTTTCCTCAGAGCAGGTTGTGTCATTGGGAGTTTGCTCATTATGGGCCGAGTTCAGGAACTTGATTTTGTGAGTCTCACAATCGACGATCACCTTAGTGGAGGCTAAGAACGGCTTTCCTAAAATGATAGGAGACTCAGACAACCTTCTGGGGTGCTCAATGTCAAGGACAATAAAGTCCACTTTATGTTCTTTACCTCGGAAATTTACGACGATAGAAACGATCCCCCACGGTCTTTTGGTAGATCGATCAGGTATTTAAACAATCATCCTAGTCTTTTTGAGTTGTCCGAGTTTGAGTTGGTCAAAGATGGACTTGGGGAGGATGTTTAATGTGGAGTTGTCGTCTAACCAAACATGAGTGAATGTCGAATCCTCAATTTCACATGTGATCCGAGTCAACCGCTTGACTTTGCACTGTTTTATTTTATGATTCATCACCAAAGAACTAGCCATAGATATTACATGATATTCAATCTTGTATCATTTCCCGTTTTTTTGGGGTTCGATCGACTCTTCACAAATCTCTTAATATCGGGCACATATTCTATGGCTTTGATCAATGGAAGCTCTAAGATCAGACTCTTACAAAATGCTTCCATTTCAGAATTGTCCATTTTTTTTTGAATTTTCAAATTTTCAATTTTTTTGGTATTTTCTGTAATGTGGTCAGTAGGGGGGTCAGAGGTCAGCGGTGGTTGTGCCTGATTGTGAGTCACATGATGATCCAGTGGTTCGCATGGTGGTGTCCTCACTTCTTCTGAATTTTGCATAGTCTGGATGAGATCATATATTCTCTCTGTTAAAGTGTCTGCTCTATGATTAATCCGAGCAATCTCATCCTCAAATATCTCATGACTAGTGATTGAATAATCATTCTCCATGTGTTGTGATTCTGACATGTAACCTCAAGTAGAGTATTGATTGTTCATAAATATTATGGTCTGGTCATGAGTTATATTTCCTTAACTTTGGTTTTCTCGTGGTTTGTCGAAGGAAAATTGATTGTACTCAAGAGGATAATCATCCTGAGTAGGGGATGGTTCAAGAGGCTGTGAGATCACAATATTCAGAAATCGTGTTCTACTATCAATATCGGTCACTCTATTGTTCATCCTCGATTCTGGTCTCTCTCTCATGTTCATAAGTTGTCAAAATGTAAGAGAGGGCTTCCAAGAAGAAGTGTGGTCATAGGATGGGATGTATGGACGGGAAGAGAATGATGGCTGAGGGGAACTTGATTTGAAGATCAGGTTCCCCTGAGGAGTGTGGGAAGAAGGATATCGGGACATGGTCGTGGAGATCGGGAAAGAAGACCATTGTGCCAACATATTCTAAAGAGGGATGGAATGATCAACGAACCACGATTTGCTTGCGATTGCAAGGTCTTTGACGCACACAAATAAAACACAAAACAAAGACGTAGATTCACCCACTCAACATTGGTGAAGGCACATTAGGGTTCAGCCGCTTATCTTTTCAATTTTAATTAATGACAAGACAATCTTGAAAATTAAGCGGAGCTGTTAGGTATCGAAATATTTCACAAAGACTATCCCGAGTTCGTACAACTAGTTGCACCTACTCTCATCCAGTATAGGTGTAAGTATGGACCGTTTAAACGGCTACCCGTGTTACTTGAGGACGGAGCCTTCCGCGGTGTCCTCTAAATCACCCATTCTGCTAAGGGAAGTCGGACTGTAAAACGGCTACCCGAGACCCTCACTGAAAAGTAGCTAATTGTTTTTAAAACAGTAGTCTTTGTGAGATTTCTCAGTTTTGGCTCTATCCAAAGTGTACGTTCTAGTCCTTACAAACAATGAGTGGGTTTCTCTCCACCAGACACATGTGTTAATTTTATGTTAGTTTTATTTACAGTCGCCTTGATTAGCAGTCTCAGTTTTAAGTTAATATTATCACTGTAGTTTATGTGAGCATAGAAATTCACGCCTAACGAGCAGTCTCAATTCCTTTAAATCCTAAGTTGTAAAACTTTGAGAAATGAGAATCGGAAAGCCAATGCAAACGTAAATCAATGATGCATGCTTAAGAGAAGGACTTACAGTGAATCCTCGCGATCTTCATGCGGGATGCAAGATAAGGAATTTTTTAAAATTACACTAAATGATATGCACAGATAAAAAGCACCCTAAGCAGATAGTTCTATTAGCTGGAAGAATTGATTTCAAAATTTGGCTAATGTTGAATGATCTATAATGCATTTAGTTAGTGAACATGTGGTCTAAGAATTACAAGCACAATCAATGATAAATAAATAGGCGTAAATGTGCCTAAGTCCTACGCCATTCAAGCCGGGTCCCAACCACACAGAAGGATTGAAACAGAGCCGACACACCACAGAAAAGTCCAGTCTGTATTACAAGGGTTCAAAGAGAGGGACTCTAAGAATAATGCATAAATTTAAACCTAGACTACGCTCTCTCTCACAAAAATTAAAATTCAATCTTACTTGTCGATCCTCGATGAATATCAACGGTTACTGGTGAAAGCGCTCCTGGGCGACGTGGCTGCATCAAGGCCGTTGGATGGTCGCTGAGAGAGGACCATCCAACGGCAGCTGCTTCGCCTCCCTCATATGCGACTGGTGGCAGGATCAGAGCTCCGGCGAAGGAGCTCCTCCTCCGCCTCTCGTTCGTGGTCGACCTGGAATATTCGTTATGTCTGAGACTAAGCATGGAATATAGCATGCAAATCTAAAAAGCTAGGGGAATATGGGTGATTAAGTCCATGACCTTGATGGCTAAGGCTGGTTAACCTAAAATCTCAAAGACCTCAAAAAACTAAGTCTCCCTTATCATTTCAGATCCTGGGTGGAAGTGTAAGTGTAGAGGATTAATCCAACTCCTTCATTCGAAAACAAAACTTTTTTTTGGACTTCAAGAGATATTAGGACTGCCTAAACTCAATTGAGCATCTGCGTTCAGCCAGTATGGATGTAAGTACAGGCCGAAGCCCGTTGCTTGCGGACGGGGCCTTACGCGATGTCCTCTAAACCATCCAATCTGCTAAGGGCGAACCCTCACTGAATGCGGCTTACTTAATTTGGCTTAGTAGTTACTAACGGCTCCTAAAGGATTTTGGGTTTTTCTCATTTTTATGGATTTTAATTGAAGGTTAAAACACAGGTTAGACTCTACTTTCCTTGAAAAGAAATAGAAAAATTTTCAAAACCATGTCACACAAATAAAAAGTTTTCAAAATATTTTCAAAAGTTTTTTTGGAAAATATTTTTATAAACATAGTGTAACATAGTATAGAAAAAGCTGTGAAAACTTTCGAGTCTTCTTAGTCCAAAGAATTTTACTTTAACCAAAAAGTTTTAAACTTTTCAAATTTTTCAGATTATAGCTAAAGTAAGTATACGGTATATACGGTATACTCCCCTATACTTAAACTTTGCTATGCCCTCATAGCACTAGATGATACAAGTACATAGGTCCATTTAAATATAAAGGAATATACGGGAGCTAAAGGATCTCCCCCTATACTTAGGTTAGAAATAACCTAAGTATAAAGGCAAGGAAAGGAGAGTAGAGAAAATCACGGT